>SEMN01000700.1:154168-239668 GCA_005408345.1 Macquaria australasica
TACCTTCCTCTCATCTTTCACTTCATGCCCCTCTCCTCCTTTTTCTCTCCTCTTTCCTTTCTAATTTCCTGACCTTTTCTATACTCCTCTCCTTCTCCTTGAAACATCTCTTCCTCTCTCTCTCTCCCTCTCTTCTCCGTGCATCTCCTACTCCTTCCTTTCATCTCTTCTCTCTATTAGTCTCTCTCTCCCTCTCTCTCCCATTCTTCCTCCTCCTCCTCCTCCTCCTCCTCCTCCTCCTCTTCCTCCTCCTCTTCTCTTCTCTATTCCAGCAGTGGAGAATCACTGAACAGCAGCAGCGGCGGCAGCAGTGTCACTCAGCACGGCAACGACTTGCATGAAAGTGAGGACCTCTGTTTTTCTTTTTCTTGCCTCTTTGTTTTTTTGGGATTTTTTTGCATTGCCTCCTCCTCCTCCTCCTCCTCCTCCTCTTCCCCCCTCTCTTCCTCCCATTCACTCTTTTCTTTCCAGTCATTTTTTCCTCCTCATTTCTTCTCTACTTTTCACTCCTTTTTTTCTGCCACATTGATCTTTTTTTCGGAGTGCAGCAGTATGAGGGTACCATGCATTCCAAATAGGGTTTCTGTCCTTGCTCCAACTAGAGCATGTAGCTATATGCTTTTCTATTTTGATTTTGATTTTTTTGTCTTTATTTTGCATCTCATTGGAAATAAGTAGGCCAGTCTTGTAGCTCTAATACAGTATGTCAACCTCTGGGCTCAGATGTGCTTATGAATGGATATTTTAAGAGGTATGACCTAACTTAGATCATGCAAATCCTTCTTTCAGTAGCAGATGTGTTGCAGCATGAAGCAGTATGTTTTTGGTAACAATATGATGAAATATTGGCCATAGCTGTTGTGCTGTGAGGATTTGAGACATGCATGTGTAATTTTTTTAAATTTGTTCTTAAAAATCTGATATTTTATAGCTGGTGGGGATGTTATTGAACGGTTTTCTTCTGTAACCAAAGACGCAGCTTTTGGATTTTTTTGGCAGATTCTTTCACTGGCTTCTTCTCATTCCTTTTGTCATTTTGTACTTTCTGTTATTTTCTCACTGTCTGGCAAAAAGACAGTCTCTAGTCTGAGGTGACTGCACTGGAGGTAAAAACATAAAAATAATGGGGATCATAATGTCAGTCATTTAACCAGGATGGACTTACCGGATGTTTTCACTCCTGTAATGGCCACGATGTCGGCCACTTTACCACCAAACTCTTCTTTGGAGAATGTCAACCAGACGTCCTCTTCCTCTCCGAGATCTCCTCCTCTACCTCCTCACTCACAGGTGGCGTCGGTGTTCATCGTGCTGGTGGTCACAGTCATCATCCTGGGGACTGTGGTGGGTAATGTGCTGGTCGTGGTGGCGGTGTTCACCAGCCGAGCCCTGAGGGCGCCTCAGAACCTCTTCCTGGTGTCTCTGGCTTCGGCAGACATTCTGGTGGCGACGTTGGTCATCCCTTTCTCCCTGGCTAATGAGGTGAGGAAACTTTGTTCAGACTCTCCTCTAAGACTCAGTTTACAGCTGGTATTCACATGCAACCTGTATGTGGGCAGCTTAATGCAGGTGTAAATGCAGATAAAACGCTTTGCAATTAGTTTGGCAAAGACCACATCTGGAGATCGGGGCCAGGGGCTCACTTTGTGATTAGATCTCAGCCAGATGTGAATGGCGTCTGTACAGTTTGCCCACATTCCTAAGAAAAATGATGAAGTATTGGACTTAAAATTGAAATTTTGACCCGATGATAGCGCTTAATGAAAAGTCCAGGAATCACCACAAAGACCATGAATGTCTGAACCAAATTTCATGGCAATCCATCCATCAGCTGTCGAAACATTTCAGTCAAAACTATGAATGTCAACCTGCTGTTGGCGCTGCAGGAACCAAAATCCTTAGGATGCATCCTCTGGGGACCATAAATATCTGTACTAAAAATCATGGCAATCCATCCATCAGTTGTTGAAACATTTCACTGAAAACCAAAAAGGTCAAGTCAAGTCAAAGTTTATTATAGCCCAATATCAAAACATATGTCTCAAAGGGCTGTACATAAAATAAAACAATGAGCAACATTAAGTGAGATAAACTACATATAAAACATTGTAAACAAATATATTTTGTAATATTTGAAATATTGAAATATATATAAAAAGTGAGGTAGAATACAACAATACACAATATGCACATACAACTGAATACAGATAAAAACACACAGACAACATACAGTACATATATACATAAAACTGAATATAAGCTGGATAAGTGTAGTTCAGTAGGGCAGACTAGAAGAGGTTGAAGGCTGATGTGAATAGATGTTTACTTTTGAATGAGTCAGTCAAGCTAGCCTCTCGAATTCTGATAGGATGTCCACCTCATGGTGGCGCTAGAGAACAAAGTAAGTAGGCTTCATCATCTGGGGACAATAAATGTCTGTACATAATGTTAATGGAAATCCATCCAATAGTCTGGACCAAAGTGGTGGACCAACAGACTGCAATCCCTAGAGCCATTCTGCTGGCATGGCCAACAATCCATCCAACAAGGTGAAAGGTCACCAAACTCCGCCTCTTCCTGTTATCTCAATGGGCCGAGCTCTTCGTCTGCAAAGGAAAAATAAGTACAACCCATAAAGCGTGACCGCTAATTTTTTTATTCAGACCCAATCGCAATGTGGGTGCAATTGAGATGACGAGAATGCTGAGTTTTTCATGTCCTAGTTAAAACCTCTGACTGACTGGAAGGAAGCACATGGTTGATGCTGTTTGGAGAAATGTTCATATTTTGCTTTGAAGTGTTGTTTGTCTGTTGAGTCCCCAACACGATAAGCTAATTTGGACAAATCATTAAACAGCAATGGGTTGCTCTACTCTGTTGCAGTAAACAGCCAATATGAGAGATTTAGGCTGTGAACTTGTTAACTTTGTACTATTTCTGAACAATTCAAGACAATTTAATTATATTTATGTCCTTCCTCAAGCTGGTGGGCATCTACTTGATGCATAGCTGGTGTTTCCTCTCTGAGGAGCAATAACACTTTACTGATTTGTCCCTGCTTTTCATCAGCCATTGAAACCTGAAATCTACCTGGAGCTTCTTGTTGACTTGAGACATTAGACACTTCTCATGTCTGTAACTGTTTCTTGTTTCCTGCTTTGGATGGGCTGGTAGTTTGGGCTCATCTTGCTTGCTCTTACTCTCTGTAGAATAACTTCTTATTGACGTATTTGTTCACGGCACAGCCAGTCTGGTACTTTGGTTCATCCTGGACCGTCTGTCTGCTTTACTTATCATCTTACTTGTACTTCAGCTGGTTGTCATTATGTCATCCTGTTGTTTGGTTGGCTGGTTGGTTTTATAATTACACCTGAATGAGGGGAGTCATTATATCAGTTGCTCTGACAAACTGAAGAAAATGCTGAGACTGGAGAGAAAACAAAGACATTTATATTTTTACCCGAGGAAGCACCCTGCAGACCCAGCACAGCTACATTTTTCTACTGCAGCTAATAATTATTTTGATAAATGATAAGTCTTCAGATTTGTTAGTCCTGCTAGTGGCACGGCTGTAGAGATGGCAGTGTCGGTCTGTCGGTCCACCGCTTTGGTCCAGACTGAAATATCTCAACAGCTCTTGCCTGAATTACCATCAAATTTTGTTCCCCACAGGATTAATAAGAATAATTAAGATCCACTGACCTTATACCTCTAGCGCCACCATGAGGTGGACATTTGTGGTGGACAAGTGAAATGTCTCGACAACTTCTGGATGACCTGCTGTGAAAGCAGACATTCATGTCCCCCTCAGGATGAATCCTGATGACTTTGGTGACTTTTCATCTAGTGCCATGATCAGAACAAAACTTCTATTTGTCCAACATTTTGTCCAACACAACAACTAAATACCTACAAAACTAATAACATTCCCATCAGCCTCAGCTGCACTGTGCTAAAGTGCTAAATAGCTAATGTTAGCATGCTAAAATGCTAAAGATGCTGACCAACATTATACCTGCTTAACATCAGCATGTTTCTGTGTGCATATTAGCATGCTGATGTTAGCATTTATCTTAAAGTACTGCTGTGCCTAAGTACAGCGTCACAGAGCTGCTAGCATGGCTGTAGACTCTGAGTCTTGGTTTTTTTCCTGATTAATCATTTACATTTGATTGACAATAATTCTATTTTAGAAAATGTCAAAAAAAAAAAAAAAGCAAACGCATCCATCACAAGTTCCCAGAGCCCAAAGTGACATCTTCAGATTGCTTGTTTGGACTGACCAACAGTCAGAAAGTAGCCTGACATCACCACACCAATTAGCAAATGCAAATTAGACGCTTCTCAGTTCATTTTCTATTCCAAGAGGCGTTATCACCCGGTGCAGACCAAAATGCCTCTGGATGCAATTAGACAGACCTACAACCAATCAGAGCAGTGAAACGTGTGACGTAGCGCTGAGCGAATCCTGTGGGAAGTTCGGCAAACAGAAGCTTTAAGTGCAGCTGTTTGTTCTTCTTTTAGAGAAAATATACCGTCCAGTTCGTTTAATACTGACGCGATAGCAGATTCAGATCCAATTTATAATTAGAGCTGGACAGATAAAACGTCCAGGTTGATGTATCGGCCAATGTTAGCTTAACACAGATATATTATACAAGAAATGTCTAACAGTCATGCCAAAGACAAGTTTGAGGTCAATTAGAAACACCGTCTCCAGTGCAAGGTTTGTCCACCAGAGCTCAGTACATTTTAAATGTAAGGGGATCCTTATCATTGTCTATGTTATGTGTTTATGTAAAAAAAAAGCCATTTCTACAAACATGTTGTTGATTATTTAACTGTCAAACATGAATATCAGTCGGACTCTATTGACAGAGATATTAAAGGAAGAAAGATGAGGGTGAAACCAGAGAATACTTTGCTTTGAATTGATGATCAAAATTGTTGTTGATTAATGTTTTGTAAATTAATCAGTTAATTGTTTCAGCTGTAACTCCCATGGAGTTTTTAGGAGAATCAAAGTCAATAGTTCCAGTAGTTTCCTCTCAGCCTCCGAACTCCAAAAAAACATAAACTGAGAATAAAGTTCCCCAGGAAAACTAATGCATCATAATCCAAATGTTTTTTGTAGCCAAGCAACTGCACTGCAGCTGAGACGGTCCAGTATTTACATCTTTATCAGTTGCCAGCGAGGACAGTGCAGCTGATGAAGAGGTAACTGTTGGACTTTTCTCATTAGATAGACTTTATTGTGACTGCAGAGCACGCGCTCTTTCAGCTGTGAAAAGATTGTCGGCTTAAATAATTTTAATATGAAACCACAGGGGCAAACTCACTGAGAGGTTTTCCTACAAACTAAATGCAGCTGCAGCCAACCTGTCAGTTAGTAGGAGTAATGAGATATTGACTGAATTCTTATTTCGAAGTGAAATAATCCTTTAGTCGCCTCGCTCAAGGCCTCCTCGACTGACTAGAGCTGACTGGAGAATAAAACACTTTTTCTTTTCCTCTGCAGGTCCATTACTGGTGCTTAAATGAATCATTAACATATCTTAATTGGTTTCTCCTCTTTCCAGGTCATGGGCTACTGGTACTTTGGTTCCACCTGGTGCTCCTTCTACCTGGCTCTGGACGTCCTCTTTTGCACTTCCTCCATCGTCCACCTCTGCGCCATCAGCCTCGACCGCTACTGGTCTGTCACCAAAGCCGTCAGCTACAACCGCAAACGGACGCCCAGACGGATTAAAACGATGATCAGCATCGTGTGGCTCATATCCATCGTCATCTCCTCGCCGCCGCTCCTCATGACACAGAAGGAGGAGGATCTGGAGACGGAGGAGGAGAGCGACACACGGAGGCAGGAGTGTCTTCTCAACAACCAGACGTGGTACATCCTCTCCTCCTGCCTCGTGTCCTTCTTCGCTCCGGGGGTCATCATGATACTCGTTTATTGTAAGATCTACCGCGTTGCGAAGCAACGAGCCTCCACTGTGTTCGTGGCGAAGAACGTGGTGGAGCGGCAGCCATCGCAGTCTGAGACCTGCTTCGAGGGCACCGCCAGGACTTGCCAAAGGAAGGGAGCCGGCTGCGGTGAATCCCAGTATGAGCTGGACAGCCCGCGGCCTGCAAACCGACACAGCTCTTCCAACATAGACAGCAACAGCAGCAGTCACAGGAGAGGAGAGCTGGATGATATTGACTTAGAGGAGAGGAGCTGCGAAGCGGGCTTAAAAGCATCCTCCTCATTTTCCTCGGCTCTTCGCTTCCCCAGGAGAGCCGCCGGAAGTGTGAAAACAGAGGAGGGGAAGGATGCAGAGGGAACAACAAACAGGTTGAAGCCTCCTCCTCCTCCTCCTTCCTGCGCCTCCATATCCTGGGCATCATCCGACCACTGCTCCCACCACTTCCTCCTCCCTTCTCCGGTGCCTCTCCGCAGCAGGCAGATGTCTATGTCCAAAAACAAAGTGGCACAAATGAGGGAGAAGCGCTTCACGTTTGTTCTGGCCGTGGTGATGGGGGTTTTTGTCCTCTGCTGGTTCCCGTTTTTCTTCACTTACAGTCTCCACGCTGTCTGCAGAGAGAACTGCACGATCCCGGATACACTCTTCAACCTGTTTTTCTGGATCGGGTACTGCAACAGCTGCCTGAACCCTATCATATACACCATCTTTAACCGAGACTTCAGGAGGGCCTTCAAGAAGATTTTATTTGAGACTCATAAACGAACATAAGATGTGAATGTGTGTGTGTGTGTGTGTGTGTGTGTGTGTCTCTCCACACACACACAATCAAACACAAACTCGTGTGTACACAGTTTTAATCCTGTTGTCCACTGTGCTGTCATACCGACATTAAAGGGCTTGTCATACAGCCTGAGTATTGATTTATTATTCAACTTACTCACTCATTTATTAAAATCACACAAGATGATGACACACTAATGCTGTGATGCAGGTGTTTCAATCTCTGCTTCCTTGATGCAATAGCAGTTCAACATTGCAACTTGCCTGAACTTGAATGTTAATTAGAGGAAAAATGGCCGCGGGGCAGTGAACTACGTCCCCGTGGAGCCCTGAGATGTCTGTACACTGTAGCGAGCAGGTTGACTGGCTCTCCAATCCTCATATTGACAAAAAAAAAGCTGAATTAACTGAGAAAAACCGACTGCACTTTGAAAAATATACAGTAAGTTTCTAATGACTTTCTGTGCCTCAGAGTAATTAAACACCAGCAGCACTTAAAGTTTAAACTCGTACTTCTAGTAGACATAAAGAACAGGAAGTTGAGTGAAAGTCACCAGTTTTTCACGAAGCAGCAGCGTTCTGTTGACACTGCACAGCTCGGGGGCAAAAACATTAAAAATTCATGTGCAGCTAGCAGATGGGCTGAACACAGAAAGAGAGAAAGAAAGAAAGGGAGAGGGAAGAAGAGAGAGAGCCTCTGAATAAATATAATGAACCTCAGGCTCCCACAATGATAGATGATTATCTTCTGGAACTCGGGATGAATTAACTGGACTGTGCGCTGAACGACTCGAAGCTCACGTCTATACTGTCTCCAGGAAACAGTCGAACCTGACTGGACCAGGTGCTGAACCCTGACCTGACCTGGAAGCTTATAAATCATTATTGATTTAATCAATCAGATTCCTGCAGATTGTGGGAAAAGGTCATCTGTTGCTTTTAATTTGGAAAGAGTCTGAGATGATAGTCAGGCGAGATGCTTTTATCTTTTCAACACAAACCACAGATACGAGTGTCGGCGGCAGCAGAGGGAGCGTCAAGTCCAAGGCCACGAGCAATGTTTCATCATTCTGGTTGCTATGCAACACAGTTTGACAGCAACTCGAAAGCTGCGTAATTAACTGAAATAATAAAGAAGATAATGCTGTTCAAAACAATAAAGGCCATAAAAAACAAAAGTCCACTGCATATCAGATCATATTATCTGTTACAACAGTTTGCACGAGCTGGAGGACAAAATGAAGAGCAGCACATAATCACACAAAGCAGCGTACCAGGGCTGCAGACTACAGGTTTATATTTGTTCAAGTCCAACTTAAAACTATACTCACATGCTCATGTGACTGCTGAGGCCTCATACGCCTTGTGCAGACTGCCAGCCCACATCCGGTTTTTGGCAGATCCAGATTGTATCCTGAATGATTTTAGAAAGTCTGGACAGCAAAAAAACACATCAAATGTGATTTTTGCAAATCGGATCCAAGCCACAGTTGGAGGCGGTTTGAAATGTGTTTCCAATCGAATTTATACAGATGCGTCTCAATCTGGAAGCTCAAATCGAATTTCAAAGTGTCTTTTGCATCACAACGATGACGTCAAATCCAGAGTGACGGAGGTGCATCAGAGCAGCTGTATACCAGCCTCCACCCGCTGAGTTTGTCCGGTGCGACGGAGGAGTTCTGCACTGGTTTGGAGGTCAGATGATGGATCTCCATTTCTCATGCTTTCACATTGGAAAGCAGCGTCACCAGCGTTCGTAGTTAGACGCCTTCGTCGTTACCACAGTCAGTCCATGCAGATCTGTTAGTGACGTCTGGACACACAAATCCGATCTGATCACTTGCAAACAACAGTGCAGACAGTCTGTCTTAAAGATCTGATCTGAGAAACAAACCTGATTTGCCTGCAGTCTGAACAAAACCTTATTAACTTCAGATCAACTTTAGAAAGTATTTTTACACAAAACTGTGGATTTCACTTACACTGGAAACATGTTACGAAGGGGTCTTTTATTGGCCGGTATGAACAGGAGGAATTCTTGCAGCAAGCAAAACCTGTTTCAGTGTACATATGAGCATGTGAGTATTGTTTTCAGACAGACTTTAAAAGTTGTGAAGTTATGAATCCTCTCTGACATTTTCTGCCAGGTTTGAGATTTTTTAGGTGACTGCCTGTAGGATCGGAGAGGTACAGAACTTCATGAATTCAGAGAGGTACAAAATGAACTTTTCCTCCGTTCTTCTCTACCACTGAATTGTTGCCATCATGACTTCTGCCTCCTGTAAATGCCAGAATACTACTGGACATGCATTGTGTACTGTAGGTCAGCCTATTTGGGGTGGAAAATCAACGTAGTGCACCAATCATAACTTTCACAACTGCTCTCTCAATCGGACATAATGGCCTCAGTCTGCACAATGTCAAACATGCACTTTTGGTGTGAAAGATATTTTTTGGCTTTTCTAGTCTGTAGTCTGAGCAGGTCACATATTTAATTAAAGCATAATTGAAGTTCTATTGGGCATAGCAACATTGACTACGTTTACATGCACAGAATATTTCAGTTTTTGACCTTATTCCGAAAAAGACAATATTACTACTAAGCTGTTTATATGGCTGATGAAAACATTAACATTCCACTAATATTCCTGTCTACATGCAGCTGTGCAGACTCCAGCTGTGCTTGAAAGGGGTCGATGCCCTAATATGTCATTTATCAAAATATGGAAAAGTGGAACAGCTGGAGCCATTTTGCTTTTATTGTCAAAATAATATTTTTTCAAAGTTTTCCACCAGTGGAAACTCAGCCTCCATCTTTAATTCTTTCAACCACCTTCTTGAAAAGGTCGGTGTTGTGATATTTGCTCATATCCAAAAACCTGTTTCATCATGTTTAAAAGTAGCTGTGTTTCTCCTTTTCTTCTCTTTTCTTTTGTGCATGCATCTCTACCCCAGCCTTGCAAACTGTTGGCAAAAGGCAAGAGGCCGTGTGTCGCAAACCGAGACGCAGATTCTGAATGTGCTGTTTACACGTCCAAAGAACGCTCCTAAAACCTGAATACTATCAGCATATCCCACATGTCTTAACTGGAAAATGCTACATTTGGAATAAGGCCTAATTTGGAATATGCTGTTTACATGACAAACATAGTCACTGTCTTCACCAAAGTAAGTGCTGAGATCAGGCAGGATGTAAACTAGCCAAAACTATATCCACATGATCTAAACCACCTTATTTAGCAAAGGTAAAACCATGCAACCGTGCAGAGGAAACCTGTTCATGCACAACTACAGTAGGTACAGTAACTACAGTAGGTACAGTAGGTACAGTACCTACAGTAACTACAGTAGGTACAGTCACTACAGTAGGTACAGTACCTACAGTAACTACAGTAGGTACAGTCACTACAGTAGGTACAGTACGTACAGTAGGTACAGTACCTACAGTAACTACAGTAGGTACAGTACCTACAGTAACTACAGTAGGTACAGTACCTACAGTAACTACAGTAGGTACAGTCACTACAGTAGGTACAGTACCTACAGTAACTACAGTAGGTACAGTCACTACAGTACAGTAGGTACAGTCACTACAGTAGGTACAGTACGTACAGTAACTACAGTAGGTACAGTCACTACAGTAGGTACAGTACGTACAGTAGGTACAGTACCTACAGTAACTACAGTAGGTACAGTACCTACAGTAACTACAGTAGGTACAGTACCTACAGTAACTACAGTAACTACAGTAGGGTGAAGCAGGGAGTCGTCTGTAAACTGTGATGGATGTTTACAGTGAACACTTTGGTAAGATCCTGGTCCCAGTCTGTGTCAGAGGGTGTAATGAAAAAACTCCTGAATCATGATGTTAAAACGTAAACAGACAAAAACAGAGAGAGACGACATCAACTCACATGATCCATCTCATGTTTTAAAAATATGCCAAAACCAGTGTTGGAAAGTAATTAAGTACTTAAGTACAATTTTGAGGTATTTGTAATGAAGCTCAGTGAGAGCTCTTTGTCTGTCTGTCTGTCTGTCTGTCTGTGTCTCTCTCTCTCTCTCTCTCTCTTGCTGTCAGCTGTTGGTTCAGTGCGGATTCGTTGAGACCCCCCCCCCCTAAAATATGATGTCAAGATGGGGTCTAATAAATAATTGTCCACTCTACTGAAGTCTCTCCTGATTGAACTTCACACGAGTATTTCCATGTTCTGCCTCTTGATACTTCCACCACACTTCAGAGGCAAATATTGTACTTTTTAACTCCACTACATGAATTTGATAACTTTGGTTACTTCACAGATTCAGATTTATAATAAAAATATAATCAACACATACATTATAATAAGTGTTACTGATTACCGCACCTGCTACCCAGCAGATAAAGTATATAAAGTATCAGCTGCAACATTAAAATGATTTACACATTAATGCATCAAAATTTATTATCTAATAATAAAGTATATGTGACTGAAATGGGACATTCTGCATAATGAGTACTAAGTACATTTAGATGTTAATACATTTGTACTTTTACTTAATAAAAATGTTGAATGCAGAACTTTTACTTGTAACAGAGTATTTCTATACTGTCATGTCATTTTTATCAGTAGCATTACGCTAGCTCACCGGTGCACACTATCAGAGCACATCCACCAGAGCTGCTGGTGGATGTGACTCACTGCTGTTTCTGAAGATTTCACCTTGTGTCTCTTACAAATGAAGCACAGAGTTTCTTCTTCTTCAACCTGGCAACCCGAGTATCAGGCGCATTACTGCTGCCTTCTTCTTCAGAGTGTGGACCTGAGATTAAATACTACCCATTCATCCTGTTTGTTTGATAAAATCAAAGAAGATTCAACTGCCTGATCCACGTGACTGTTCATTAATGTTCTTATATTAAGCTTTCCTGAGATCTTCTTGCATACATTGCCTTCCTTGTTCGTGCTTATCTCTCCTCACATGAACCAGCTGGATGCTTTCTGATTATCTTAAGTGTGACCAAGTTATTCTGTTGAAAGTGACCTCTTCTTTCCTTCACCTACCTGTGTTTCTAAATGTTTTGACTTTATTATATAAATTGTACAGAAACCTCCCCCTTATTTCAGTGCTTCTGCTCTTGCCACTCTTCTACACTGTTCCCTTGACCTCTGATTTGTTTAATGGGACTTCTTTAGCATCTCTCTGTAGAGCTCGTTTTTATAACCTGTCCTCCTCCTCCTCCTCATTTCCCTTCAGACCTACAGGTGCAGGAATGTGCTGGAATTAAAGGATCTCAGGCTCTTGAGAAGTGAGAGAGAATCAGAGCAGATCAAGCGTTTTAATATAACTACTTTTTATACAGTTTAGAATAGTTTAATCTATAACAATGAATCTATAATAATTTATAATGTATCATATTTTTTAAACCTTCATCTTCAAAGTAAACTAACTAAGATGTCAGATGAATGTGGTGCAGTAAAAAGTGCAATATTTGCCTCTGAATTGTAGTGGAGTAGAAGTATAAAGTAGCATAAAATGGAAATACTCAAGTAAAGTACAATTACCTCAAAGTTATACTTAATACAATACTTGAATAAATGTATTTAGTTACTTTCCACCCCTGGAGATGAGCATGAATTACTGATGGCTTCTGGATGCCTGCAGGTGACGTGCTGCTGGATGCTCAGTTTGCTATAATGCTACTGAATCTCTGTATATTCACTTGTTAGGTATGTGTATTAATTTGCTCTGGTATTATTCAAAATATTAAGTTCATGCAGCTAATTTCTCGTGGTGTTGTCTGGAGAGTGCTTGCCTTGTTGCTAACATCCAAACTGATCATTTAAATACTCCAGTATGAGCTGAACTGGGCATGTTTCCCCTTGTGGTCTGAAGTGGTTTTGTTTTTTTTGTTTTTTTAATTAGCTCATGCATGCTATTTAGCGGATCACTGAGGATACTCTGACTTGGTTTATGGTTGTTCATATCTTAATGGAATCCACTCGTGGACCACTCATGTTTCTCGCACCATCTCGCTGCCTTCGATCGCAGCAATTAACTTGGTGAGTACAATGTTATAACTGACAGAAACAATAGCCAAACCTATATGAGAATAAGAAGTAATAACCTAGAAGTATCCTTTAACCTGCACTCATTTCATCCTCGCTGTCTAACTAATTTAATGATCTTTTAAAAGCTCTCTTTAGGGAGAGAGACTGTAGACAGCTTTATCATCACGTTCAACAGCTCTGTCTAGTTACAGTACCTGCATTCACATCTGTGAGCCCAAAATAAATACATTTTCAGCTCTGAGCACCTAGAGAAGCTGTGTTAAAAAGCAGCCATGAGATGTTTCCTAGCCTTGAAACTGTGATTGTTGAGCTCTCGTTTGAATTCATGCGAGAGGTGCTGGTTCTTTTCAAATCTGGCAGCTGCTTGGCTCGTTGAGGAACACCGTGGTTCTCCTCCTGCCAGCTGGAACGACGAGACGAGGTCCTGGACTCAACACATTTCACTAGTGGCTGTCGCTGACTGTGTGGGTGTCAATGAGCAGCTGCAAGCCAAAATGAGAATATGTTAATTTACCGCTCATATAAAAAATTGAGTAGTAAGACTGAAATTAAGGCAGGAGATTTACATTCATAGTTATATGTGCAAGGGTTGTATATGGTCCTGTAGATTTGTTTGAAGCTGGGGTAGGCAGTATTTTTTATATTCCTCTCACCCCGCTGTTGGACGGTGTTGTAGCTGCCTCTGAAGCCTGGGGGGCTCTGCCCTGGGGCCGCAAAGTGCTGGAGGGGCGTCTTTGAGAAGACAAGTCGCGACGAGAGGGACCGGGGTCTCGGTGAGGCTCACAACGTGGAGAGCGAGCCCTACGAGGCATGAGGTTTTGCAGGGGCAGGGCAACTGACCCCTTCTGCTGCCGTATCGAACTTGTAGGTCGGAGGTGGAAGGTTTTGTGTAGGTTTGCGCAGGTTTTGCCTACTGCAGATTTAAATAAGCATATTTCACACCAAATGGCAATAAAGTCTCCCTTGTTTCATCTATAGGCTTGATATGCAATATGTACTGAATAAAATGGATTATTAAGCTGAACTGATCCCCCATTTCTCCTTTAATAGTAAGTGTGGCCATGTGAGGCTGTAGTTCTCATTACAATATAAAAATAAAAATAAAATTGATGGATGGATGGATAAAAAACTAAAAACTAACTTTTCCCTTCCAAAATCCTTAAAACTAGTGGGACAAAAACAATTAAAGGCCAGAGGAAAGGCCGTGTCTTTACCGAAATCAAAAGGGTTTCTCAAAGTTGTACCCCCTCCTCAGGTGTACTTAGGTACAGCTAAATGCTAACTTCAGCATGGAAACATGCTCTCAATGAGAATGCTAATATGCTGAAGTTCAGGGGATCAACAAAGTTATTACAATTCATCCTGTGGGAGCCACGAATGTCTGAACCACATTTTGTGCCAATCCATCAAGTAGAAATGGAGATGCTTCACTGGATGATTGAAAACTTTGATGTGGAGCTGGATAAAAAAATCAGGGGATCACCAAACTCATCGGGATTCATCCTCTGGGGATCTTGAATGTACAAAATTTCATGGTGATCCATCCGATAGTAGTTGTAACATTTTAGTTTGTAATAAGTGGAGGACCACTGTCGCCTCCAGCACGGCTTTAAAAAGTACATGCTGACGTATAGCATGTAACATTTAGCATGTTAACATGTTCACAGTTAGCATATCAATATACCAGCATTTAAACTGTTAGCATGCTAACCTGTTAGCAGATTAAAATGCTTACTCTTAGCACGAAACATTTTGAGCATGTTAGCATGCTGTAGGATGCATACAGGAGCTGATGGTGCTCATTTAACTACATTGTTTACAATTATATAAGTGCTGACTTTGTTCTATGTGTTTTGATTGAACTGTTTACATGGGTTTCTTATGAAAATGATTCCATTCATGATGAATGAGTGAAAGTACTACACAGTTTGTAGTAATCTCAGACTTGATCTGGTGACGCCGTCATGTTGCCTCTGTGGTTCAAACTTCAAACTTCAAACCCAATTATACAGCAGCAAGCTGTTTGATCGCTGCATGTATTGAAAAATGCCACAATAACATCAGTTGTTATATTGTTTTAACATTAAATTAATGCATTCATGAACCCTCCATCTGTGATCAAGCTACATTTTAGCTGCTAACAACATCTGGACATTTAGTTACTATAGAACTATACACCAAAACATTGGTGGTGTTATTGGATGTTTGTTTGCTCCAAAGGGAGATGAAGAAGTCGTCAGAGCCTGCAGAAGGACGAAGTATGCAGCTATGAGTGCATACAAATAAGTAACCAAAGTGAGGAAGAAAAGAGCTGTGGTGCTCCACAGAGCAAAAGGCAAAGAGAACATCAACTCCCAGCAGTCTGTCTGCTTCACAAAGACCAGCTCTCTCTGTCTCCGTGTATTTTGGTGACAAAATACAAGAGACGAGGGACAGGGTTTGCCAGAGAGAGAGAATGGGTTGAAACTGTGAACTTAAAAATGCCAGATAAATGCACTGACCAGGGGACAGCAGGGCCACAGAGAATATTAATTGCTGTTTTGTATGTGGATAGAAAGCCTTTGCGATTCCTGCACAATAGACAAATTTGAACAGAGGGAAGAGTACAACGTGTCCCCAAAACTGCTGAATGAGAAAAGATTAACCAAACTCTTTGTTTTACAAAGACAGCCTGGAGACTGAAGAGCCAAAGGACAGTTCGTGCTGAATAACTGGTTTCTTTAAGCAACTGTTATTCCTAATGGAGAATTCCAACATGCGATTACTGCAGTCACTCTAAGCATATCATTTGAAAGCTGTGTTAATCATTTAGTTTTTGTTTTAAAACGTTTTCTTTTTGTTCTTTTGGTTCATCAATTACTTTGAACAGCGTCCTAATCCTGAACTACGTTGTTGATTTGTTCAGTTTATTTGTTAATTTGCCCATCTGTGGTGTCTAATCCAAAATGGTTTGGTGCCATGAGTTCATTAAGACTCTCCAGTTTCCTCCAGTTTGCGTTAACGACAATAACAATAATTTACTGGTAGGACAACAGGACATGAATAGATCAGAGAGACGAGGCATTTTTACAAGGCACAACCTGTTACGTTTATACACTGTGAATTTTAAATTTGGTCAGTGTTACGGTTTGCCATTAGGCAGCAGGGGAAAGGACCCAAACGCAGACCGATGATTTATTAAACACAAAACTGAACTTGCAGAAACTCAAGAAGCCACACGCAAGGAAACATGAGATACATAACACCAAGAGACAATCAAAAAACAATGAACCGACGAGGAAACAAAGGAAGAGGACCGGTAGAAATAGGGAAGGGGTTAACAAGGGAAACAGAAACAGGTGAGAAACAAGACACAGGTGAAATTAATCAAAAGAGCGGGAAACGAGACGTGAGGACAGGAACAAGACAGAAAGGATTACAAAATAAAACAGGAAATACACAACATGCAAGAAACAAGACCTGGGAATACAAAAATAAAACCAGACACAAGACCAAACACACACCGTGTCCATGTGGGATCATGACAGTCAGATAACAACAGATAGAATCTTTATTTTTTTCCCTTGTTTGAATGGTTGCTTGAATTTTAAAGAAAAAAGTGACAGCCCTACGCATCTATCGCTTTTATTAACTAAACAACCTGTTTTCATTTGTTACTGGTTATGGTAAGTCTGGTAGTTTGGTAGATCAGGGTGTGTGGCAGGAAGAGATTGGAGGATCAGTACTGACCTCACAGAAGGGGGCTAGTCTGACTTGTTATTAGACACAAGGCGTTATCGGTCCAAACACTTCTGGAGACTCCCTGAGAGGAGATCAAGAGAGAGAAAAAAGCCCTTGAAGGTTCAAGGAACCCTGAATTGACGTAAGCCGGCCAGCAGATGGTATAGCAGCGTCACTCACAAGATTTTTATATTTTGCTTTAACGAGTCAAGATTATATTTCCCCCGTCACATATGCGCTCAATAAAGCCTGGACTTCACTGTCGGTCCATTTGTCCGTGTTTTGGTCCATTTTTTAAGGCTACCATTACGAGCTGTTACACTGTTTTTTTAAAGATGGCGGTTGCCGGTGCTGCATTGGCATGTGTGTCTCTCAAGGTTCCTCTTGTGTTGATAGAGAACCTACTCTGAAGTAGGAGCTAAAAAAGTCCCTCAAAACAGCGTTCTAAGAACTACGGTGGTTCCCAGTTCTTGCAGTAGACAACACAATAAAAGGGGGAAGGGTTTTCCAACTGTTTTTAGAACTATGAAAAAGTTCCTCCGATGTACATTGATGTACATATAAATATCACTGGATTACTTTGATACTAAAGAGATTTTAAAAACACGATGATTCTCAGGCAAGTTCTGTAGTTATAAGGAGCGTCTTTTTTTCTATGATTTCTAAGCGGATTTAAGGACGTTTACTTGCGGTGGATATTGGACAATGACATCCACGGGAAGTGTAAGTCACACTGAATCTAAAAATATGTGTATCATGTCTGTGTGTTCAGATTTGACCGAAGTGTGACTCCGAGAAGGAGTACAAGTTTTGACGCAAAGTGTGTGAAATGTAAGAGCTTTAAAATACCTTAATGGCCTCCTTGAGCCATAGTCATTGGGTGGATAGAAATACTTCAATGGTATGATTACTCTCTGTCTGATAAATGTGTACAGTAAGTCGGCAATAGTTGGTTAATCAATTAGCAATAAAATTAAACTACCAGATTTTTAAAAAGGAACAGATCAGTTTAAAGTGCTTTCTGTGCTGTTTGAATGATCCATTCATGTACAAGTACTTGTTATTTGGATTGGTTCTCATAAAATGTTATCAGTGCACCTCTAAAATGCTTAACATCATTATGATGAGTAACTTTGAACATCTAATTCATCTAATACTAGTACATTTTGAAAAGTGATGCATTTCAAGGTGCCAGCAATCAGCTGCTGTTTGACCTTTCTGGTATTAAGTGCACACAAGACATCTGTTTGATGCAGGAACCTCAATTTCATTTTCATTTTTCAGATGAATACACTGCTGCTGCTGACATTTGTGTGATTTCCTCTGACAGTTAAACTCAGCATCACAGAAGTCATTACAGCCTGCTGAGCTCGATGGCTCAGAGCAACCCTCATTGACCCTGTGGGACACGAGGAATGAAAAGACTCCATGTCTCTGTTTGTCGGTTTTTGGCTCAGTCAGGAAAGACTTGACAAATTTTGTTGGAAAAACCTTTGATTATTTCGTTAAACCTGACGGTACATTTTTATGTAGTCGGGCTCTGCACCTTAGACCTGAGCTTTCAGTGAAAACCTCCAAAAAAATACCTTCATCCCAACTGCACATACAGCAACACCCACATCAGCTACAGCGACCTTGTGTTTCAAAAACACACTCAGTTACAATATCCAATATAATTACAGTTACAATATAATATTAAAAATGACAAAGGCAGTGGTGGAAGAAGTACTCAGATCTTTACTGTAGTAAAAGTAGTCATACCACAGTGTTAAAGTAAGTCATGCATTCAAATTTAAGTTCATAAGTTTACAATGGAAGAAGGAAGAGCTGCATGGCTCTCTGATGGCTGATGGCTGAGGGAGGTGAAAGTAGTTTAGTTTGAAATAAAGTGGTGCAGACAACCATGGAGAGAAAACCCAAGGCTCTCTGCCTTCAGCTGATGATCAGATCCTGATGAAGACCTAGAGTCGATACACGTTGGTCTGTTTGATGCTCGAAGAATACATTTATAATATTACTTCACCTGAAAATGGAGTGCCTTGGGTTTTCTTTTCCGTGGTTGTCTGCACCACTTCATATTCAGCAAGACTTCCTGGGTTTTGTTTTAGCACATATAGTATTAGCATCAAATATACTTAAAGTATCAAAAGTAAAAGTAGTCATTATGCAGAAGGGGCAAATAATATTATATTTATTGAATATTTTGAACCTTCAGAGAATTATCAGCTGATTCTGCAGCTCCCCTCGGCTTATTGGAGCTTTATAGTGACTTTCAGCTCATTGTTTATCTGTCCGTCTGCAACTTTACTTTTCTGATTCCCTCTCAGCGCTCTCATAGCGTTGTTTTCATAGAAAAAGCTCTAAAACTCCACTGTACTCTACCTTCTCAGCTGCAAACAGCAGACTCACACAGTTAGAGACTAGCTGGTGAACATATTTTATGTTTGCATTGGCAAAAATTGTGGATGGTACCAATAGGACCAGTCCATTGCGTCCCATTTTTTTTAACTACAACACTGACCCGGGACTTCAAGGTGGAGCTAGAAACACTGCAGTCCGTTGATTGGTCAACAGAATCGTCACTTCTTGCGTGACAAAGGACTCAACGCACAAACCCGCCATTTTTCCTTGCTGCCTCCATTGAGTTCTTGGGTTCCTTTGTTCACTGTGTCGCGTTAGATATGACGTCATGCTACTTGGTTAACGTGGTTGATGCAGCTATTACCATCTGGAAACAACCCCGCCTACATTTAAGAGTACTGTCAGTGGAAACGCAAAACAAGATCTAGGGTTTAGGTACATGTAGGTACAGGCTAGGTATGGGTTTCAAGGGTACTATACCGAAAGTGTTTGGTGGAAACGTGGCTATAGTGGAGCAAAAACAGAGCTAACAGAGAGGGAATACTGGACTTACATTCATCAGGTGACACAAACACGACTCCAAATGAATGATGATGTTTCTCTGTGAGTGCTGGATGTGTAAATAAGCAAACAAGTTAGTCATATCAATGTTTACAACTTCCACTGCCCTTAAGTGGACAAACAAATCAGTTATTGACCATAGATGAGGGTTGTAAGTAGATATAGTGTCACCTTCTCAGGCTCAGCACAGTTGCTCTGTGGGACTGAACAGTCTCATTTGTTCACATTTCCTACAGATGTCAGTCCTCTGTAGGTATTTGAGGCCAATGCTTTTTAAAACTTTGGCTGCTGGATTATTACTCGTCTTTCAGTGAAAGGCCCAGGGATAGCTCATGTCATGTCAAGTGATGTGTGCCGTCTGCCGAGTCTCTGGCCGTCCAGTGAGATGCCATTAATTTGAACATGACTTTTTCTTTGTTTTGTGAATTTTTCAATCACACCTCAGGAAATGTTGTCCCTGCGACCGAAAAGTGGTTATGGTTTGACGAGAGACATCCTGTCCATCCTTCCTCTAGTTGTGAACGTGTGTGTGTATATTTAAGCTTCAAGCAAAATCTAATATTCAGCATCACAGTAGAATCAAACAGGCAGCATATATTTGTCCTGTGAAAACTGTTTTTGTTTCCATTAAAGCCCTAAAGATTAGACTTTGCAGCTGACAGTTCTGTGGTTATTATAGAGATGCTCTGTACCTTTTGTTCCAGTTTGATGGTCCTTCACTTTTTTCAGCCGGCTAAATGTGAAATGCATTTACGTAACATAATTACATAACTTTTTGTGTTAACATATTTACTGTAAATGTAATAGAAACTGAAGTACCCGACTGGTTTTGGATGTTTTATCTGTTAACTATGTGACTACTGACCCTTTTCTAGGAAGGAAATCATTTCAGTACGCTTACAATAGGTCACCAGGTCACACTGGTGTGCTTTAGATCCCGATGCAAGCAGGGAGTGTTCTGAAAACTCTTGTTGCTGTTACTCCAGTATGTGAGATCGTAAGAGTAAAAAATCTCAGATGTTAAAGCTGCAGTAGGCAAAACCTTGTGCCTCGTATCACTCCACTAAGCCCCTCCCACCCAACCCACAACTTTGAACGGCAGCAGAAGGAGATGGTTACCCTGCGAAACCTCATGCCTCGTATGGCTCGCCCTCCACGGTAAACCAGCATTTAAAATTGTGAAATTTTGCAGGGAAATGAATTTCTCCCAACGAATTAGCTGCAGTCAGTGGAGTCGCTCTCGGGGCAAAGTGAAATTGTGAGAATTCAGCTGTGGTGAACTGAGTTTTGAGGGAACGGAGAGCTGAAGAGTCCAAAATGGAGGAAGCTTTTGTAGCTTATTGTACAGCGGTTGGTGGAGGGATGCGCGCTCTTCTTCTGGTTATTTACCCCTCCTCTTGGCTGGCTAGCGTGGTAGCGGTTAGCTTGCCAGCTAGCCCTGTGAGTAGTCCCTACGTCACCAAGCTTCAACAACCAAATATTTTACAAGGAGGCACGGATGAGTTTCACTCTGCCATTTAGTGCTGTGAAGGTATTTACACAAAATCAAGTGTCTGCTTAAAAAAGAAACTATAACGTCAAATAACGAGAGCCGTTGTGTTTCAGTTTACTCCATTTATTAAGTAACTGCAGAACATAAGGTTAGCTAGTATCTGCCAACTCTGCCCAGATATGTGTTTCCTGTCAACCCTGGACACCCAACATATAGCTGTACTATAAGTAAAGATGCACACTCCTACATACATCCTTGACATAAGTTGCAGAAGTCAGCAGCAGATATCAGTAAAACAAAACATGGGAAAATATGTGATTTAGGAAGTTTTGGAAAGTCTTGATTGATTGATTTTCATAGCATACTGAAATGAATGGCTTTCTTGGAAGGTAGAAAATCAACCTACAGTAAAATGTATGGGATATTTTAGAAAATGAACATCAGGATGGGCTTCACAACGCTGGTAGTGCTTTAAAAGTCAGCGTTGTAATATTTATATTAATCATTTGTCCATAAACTTAAAGCTTGAGCATGACAGTACTGAGTCCTGTATAGAGTTTGCTCGATGTAGCCTATTTTACAGAAAACCTGATTTATGAAAACATGCTGTAATTTCAATCCTTTGTAATTCTCATTCCCACTGATGTCTGAACAGGAGACAGAAATCAGATCCCAAGTGGTTTCCGGCTTGTTAGAGAGCCTCGAGTTGACAAAGGTTAGAAATTGAGTGGTTGGTGTCAGATGTGTGGAGAGTCTTGAGTCTGATTGTCAGTAACAAAAAAAAAAAAACAAGATAAAAAGAAAGAAGACATGCGCACACACAAAGAGAGAGGATATCTAATACCAAAGAGAAATGACAGGGACTCTTTGTAATACTGGCTGGCATTTCTGCCTGCTTTTGTCTGTTACTTCTTATTCTCTGCCTTATTTTTTCTTTTTCTTTTCCACCTTTGATCCTTTGGCCTCCTTGTGCTCTCCGTCGTCTTCATGCCTTTCTTTTGTTGTTTCAGTTATTTCCGTCTTTCTTTGGTTCCTTCTTTCCCTCCATATTTATTTCTCTTTGAAGAAAAGAGAAACTGGCTACTGAAAAACCGAGGAAGTAAAACTGGTGAGAAATGACACACGTCCTCCCTCTATAATCACTTATTATTCGTTTGGAGAATGAGGAGGGGGGCGTTGTTTATTTCCCAATGCAAATTTACCACAATACAATTCAATAAGTTGACTTTGTCCCAAGGACACGGAGCATTTTCTCTCATATTGTTAGATGGTGACAGGTGGCGGTTCCTGCCTAAACTGAGGAGACAAGTAAGACGCCAGCCAATTTGAAATTCATATAACCCAGATTATCAAAGAAATTATCGCCCCAGTTTCCCTGGCGGAGCCTCTATGTGAACTGAAGTGATGCTGAGACTTTGAGAGCTGAAAGATGAAGCACTCATAAATGCAGTTTGTGGATGAGGTGGGAGACTTTCAAGCATTTCACCTCATAATCACCTCGTGGTTATGAATACATTTAAACGACATACTGATGTTGTCTAGTGGCAACAGAAAAGCCCATTTGCAAAGATTTGGCAAATAATCTGTTTCCTCAGTCTGAGTTAACGGCAGGTTTTCCCGAAGGAGGCCGCCACAAGCTTTCATCCAGCCTGAGCTGCTTCATACAGTAACTCAACTTAGAAGAACAAAAACTCCAAGTAATGCAGCAGATGGTCCTTTCAGGATAGATTTGGATTTAGATGAAACAATAATATGAGCAGAGAGCCTGGATCTACATCGCAAAATGTGTGACATGTTTCTAACAACAATAATAAAAATAGTGTCACAACTGTGCAGTAAGAGTCCGATGTATGCAGTGCAAATTTGTATTAGCAACAGCTAAAATTGTAGCATCTGTGTGATTTTGGAGACGTGTACAGCATGTGGATGCACCTCCACCTGCTAAAGTAAATCCAAACATGCATGTGAAGATTTAAAGCTGGTCAGAACCTGAAGGTGGACTTCACAAAACACACTGAGGAGTAATTTTGTGTTCCTGGAAGTAAAAGTGTTCAGAACTAGCATTGTTACAACCCACCCAAAAGTCCACAACACGTTCACTAGCTTGCAAATCAAATCAAAACCACGCATTTACCATAGTCGTAGCTGTGCAAGCTAGCATGGTGCCATGTAAATAATTTCCCAAGAAAACAGCACCGCGTTGTACAACTCCAGGTGCTCAGACACCAGCATTATCAGCTCCTCCATCGCTCCTCTTTCTGACCCGCAATTTCATCAAAATAATTTCCCTAAATGTGGTAATATTTCTGTGGGAGTTATGAATGTGTGTGAATTAGTTTTGTGGTCTTAATTACAGTCAGATGAATAGGAATTGTCTGTCTCACTCTCAGCAGCAGTAATGATGAGCTGATAATGAGCTTTTCAAACTCACTTTTCTTGAAACAATTAAGACAGAACTGTGACCTGCAGGTCCCAGTGCAATTCAACCCCAACACAAGGAAAAAGACACTTCTTCCACATGTGCGTTGGGGTTAAATTTCTTCTGGAAACTGAAGAAGAATCTTTTTGTCTAATTTTTAATTTTAAAATAACAAACAGACGAACTTAACAGACAGACGAGGCATTTGACCGAAGACGTTTGCATTGAAGCTGCATCAAACACAAAGGGAAGAAGGGAAACAGATAATTTGATGAGATGGTGATGATGATGAGATGCATGATAGCCACCTCATCTCTTCCTCTCTTTTATCTCTTTGTTTTCCCCTCCCATATCTATATTTAACATTATCCAGCCTTCCCATTCATAACGCTCCATCTTTCCCTCCCCGTCCACTGACCTGCTTTTTCCCTCCTTTTCTCCTCTGCACCTCTATTTGCTTGTTTTTGTTTCCCTGCCAGCTCAACTCTCGGTTCCCTTCTTTGTTCCTGTCCTTGGCTCAGTTACACAGACAAATTAGTTTCTGAAATCTAATCTGGCTCTTTGCATTAATCAGGTTGGATTTGTGCATTCAAGTATTGTTTTCCTGAAGTGGTCACAGCTTTAACAATGTATATGTGCCCTCGATGGCAGAGTTTGTTTCCTCTCAGCTGTTGGCTGGATGAATATGTATTGTCTGTCTCTCTAAAGGACAGTTTGAAATATGATTTGAGGCCGGCATGCCCTCAAGAAATTAGAATTTTAATCTGAATTGGATTTTCAAAATGAAGATGATGTAAATATGATTTGCAGCAGTCTGGTCCCATGTGTGTTTTTTGCTGATGATGCATCATAATAACAAACTGCTTGCACCTGGGTTCACAAGATCACACCAGATCACGCAAGAATCCATCTTTCCAGGCTTCAAGTTATGCGCAAGTGGCTGAACCACAGTGGTTCAGACCGATCAGGTGTGACGACTGCGACTGTTGGTTCGAAAACAAAGACGGCGGCTCCTAAAGAGGTTAGCGTAGCTGCTGCTGTAGCATCAGTTATATCAGAACTGGAGAGTATTTCTTCATTGAAAGAAGAGAAAAGAACAACACTGAAGGCTTTTCTTGCTTTTCTCCTGACTGGCTTTGGCTCTCCTACTACATCATATGGTTCATTGATCTGATTGGCTGAAGTTAGCCCATGATAGACAGATGGTTCATTCAATCACCTGCCACGTATTTTTTTCCAAACTGTTTCCAAGGACGACTTCTCAGCTGGTTCTGTGTAACAAACCATCTGGTGCGTCAGGTTAAGACAGGTGAAGTCTGTTGCCAAATCTTTAAATATTTCTGAAACCCATTAACAGACTTTTTGCAGGTGTGAAAATGGGCAGAGCTCAAACCTTGTTTGTTTAAGTTGGACATAAACAACAACAGCTAACGGCAGAGGCGACAAACAGAAGCTTGGAACACACATGGGCAGACCATGGAGAAGTGGATCACTCAGCAGATTGAGAAGTTTCTATCTGTGAAACTGGGTCAGTCTTTGACTCTCTGTACCTTTCAAGCCTGTATGGGTTGAGTATTTGATACTCAAAACATAAGAGTATTTCCCAAAAACTGGGACAAAAATGAGTTGACAGACACTCTCCCTTCACTTAAACATGAAAGTGGCACAGCTGCTAGTTAACACACATCAGAAACAGAAGGAAAAGGTGTATACCAGCCAAACCAGCGTTTAATGCCAGTGTTTTAAAAACTCTTGCTTTCTCCAGTATCTGTATGTGGCATAGACTGTAGATAAAGATGGAGGACTCGTCTCCACTTCCTCTTACTGTACAAAAATGAAGCCAAAATATGCGCTGGTGACGTCATTTGGAGCCAGAGTCTGCGCAGTAGTGATCGAGTTCCCGCCCATTCACCCGCCGTCGCGAGAACACTCACAGCTGTCAATCATGACGTGACACCCCGTTTTTATAGCATCAAATAACTAATTAAAACCAAACTGATCAGAACAAACATCAGCGTGATAAGAACTACCTAAAATGACAGAAACCATCTTTGGGAACATTTTATTTGACGTGTACTTTGACTTTTCAGTTTGGCCATGTCCCATCTGCTAACATGGAGGGGGCGGGGCTTATGATTTGTACTGCAGCCAGCCACCAGGGGGCGATCCAGATGTTATCCATGTCATCCATGTTTAAATACAGTCTATGGTATGTGGTAACTACGGTTTAACCTGCAATAATGGATTTTTTGGCCACTTGGGGGCAGTGGAAACCAGTTGTGAACACAGTGTTGACATATCATCACCTTTTTAGTTGATATGGTGAACTTGTTAGCAAACAGTTGCTTATTTACACATCCAGCGGTTTAAGAACAACATTATCATTCACTTGGAGTCATGTTTGTGTCATCTGATGAATGTAAGTCCAGTATTTCTTCTCTGTTAGTTCTGTTTTTCGTCTCCACCAACTCCTGAGGGAAATATCTGGCTCTTTAGCTGCTAAATGCTCCACTATGTTAACCAGCTCGTCTCTGTCTGTCTGCTGTTTGCTGCTGTGCAGGATGTAACAGTGGCTTTTTCTCTGAAAACAACGCTATGAGAGGCTGAGAGGGAACCAAAACAGTAAAGTTTCAGTCGGACAGATAAACAATGAGCTGAAAATCACTATAAAGCTCCATAAAGCCGAGCAGAGCTGCAGATTCAGCTGATAATTCTCTGTAGGTTCACCACAACTATATTTTATTATAAAAAATATGTATTATAGCTGCTTTAAAGTCAGGGAAAGACTGGTTATGGCAAATAACCTATGGATTTGACACAGTTGGGCAACTAAAACACTTGGTTGGGGAAAGATGGATACGATTAATAAAAAGGTGATGGTTAATTGCAGGTCTGTGATGGGATGACTCCAGTATCCTGCATGTAAGTCAGACGTGCTACACACTAACACACCACCCCGACCTCCAAACCATCACTTTCCCCTTACTACATAAAGGGCACACTACTTCCTGTGTTGGCGCTGGATGTTTGTCATGAGGTGAGGAATCCTCTAATGTGAACGTTATACTTGGGCTGTTTGTCAGATCAGCAGTTTGTGAACTCAACACCTGGGCCACTAACCTTTCCACCAGCAACTTCACTGCTAAACAAACTGAACTGCACACTATTGTGATTGCATGCTGAGGCAGAAGAGCTACTGTTTTGATGTGAAGTAATAAACTTTTCACTGAAGTCCTTGTCAAGGCAGATAACTGACTGATGAATGGACCCATCAGCAGGCGACAGCAGCAGAGGTACACAAAGTGCCTTTCAATTTGCAAGCCTCTCTTCCCACAACAAAGCGTGGAGGACCGCAGGCTTTGCAGCCTCTTATCAGCCATGCAGTTTGTGCACTGAAGCATCAGTTTTCAGAATCCATTTTCTCACATATCACCAAGAAATCAGTAGAAAAGCTTCACTCAGATGATGCCAGTGTTATAATGTTGAATTGGCACCCTCAGTGTCCTGCTTCTTGCATCTATTTGGGGCAATTTTGGGGAATGAGTGACAGCAAACACCCACTTTCATTATCTTTTTTCCTAGAATCTGCACCACCTACAGCTCTTCCTCCTCTCGGATGATGCATTAACACTAAAATTCAAATAATATAAAGCTAAATGCAGTCTACAGTCAGAGCCCAGCAGTTACTGGACAATTTCTTGTACGGTAACTTCAGAAAGCTGCTTCAAAAGCAGCAAAATGGAAAGCAAAGTAGATCTGTCAAAGAGAAAGTAGGTCAGAGAGGCCAGTGAATGCAGCATGATGTTTGAATAAAGTGAAAGCAACACAAAATGCTCCCTAAACGGTTCTCAACTAACTTCTGGTGTGAAAATGTGGGAAAATAACTTAAAAAAGCCCCCCTGAGGCAAATGTGTAATCTGTGATATTGGGCTATATATGTCTCTTACATATTTAAATTAATAGCAGAAAATGACAAGAACAAGCCAAACTGATCCAAGTCATATTTGATGTGCAATTTAGGATAGACTGCTTGATGACATTATAAGTTGTGTCAAATAAATCAAATAAAACTTCTTAAATATCAAACAAAAATAAGAATTTGAGAGAATAAAACTCACTGGAGCAAAAAAAAATCTCAAAAGTAAAACATACAACTTGCAAACAAATTAATTGTGTAATTTATTGTAAACCTTTACTTTTTTGATAATATGTACTTTTGTTTACAGCTCCCTCTGCTTCTCTCTCACTGATCAGACCATTTTTGCCATCAGTAGCTGCGGTCACATGGACAATATGAGCAGAAAGAATATATTTATTCCAACCAGAGAGAAACGATCGGATTAAGTGTTTACGGGTTATTAGACACTAATATTTTCCTATTGAAGGGATTATCAAAGGTTTACACCCCCCCAACCCAGTTGAAAACTCCTTCCGATCGGGTCAGTCTCTTCTGACTGAGGCGGTTACATGAGGCCTTTTTATTCTGATTGGGCTGTTATTATATACCATGTACACGCAGCTATTGTCTCTTTGCCATTACGCTGCAGCTCTCTCGTTTGTGCTGCCTGACTTTTTGTTTGCAGTTCTGACACAAACCTCTCGAGTGGGCTTTTTTTTTTCAGGGGTGCGTCCCCATTGGCTAATGAGTTTTGGAGTGACAGCTCAGTGCCCCAGACATTGTTCAGTGCAGAGAGAAAAGTTTCCGTTTTGGCATACCACACGTTTTACTTTTGAGATGACTTTTTTTTTTTTTTTGCTTCAGTGAGTTTTATTCTCTCTCAAATTCTTGTGTCGGCACAGACGACCTATACGTCCGTATTTTTGGGGAGAACAGTGTCGCAAAGTGCTCCCGATGGTCAGGCCAGCACCTCGAGAGGCAAATTGTAAAGCGGTTTGGATAAAAGTGCTTTATAAATGCAGCCATTTACCACTTCAGTCCTCTGTATCCTGCTGACATCACTGAAACGTCTGAACCCGTCGACTCGCCTCCTCTGAGTTGTGACATTTAACCCACAGTGGTCTGTGAGCTAAAACAGAAATATTAAATAAACAATGTTATTAGATCTTATCTAAAAATATGAAGTGAAACGCGACATACTGTTGAGGCTCTGTTCTGTGGCTGGATTTTACAAATCTCAGTGGGATTTTGAGGTTTTCTTTCTTCTGCAGCAGAACCTGCAAGTTTCACTTCAACCCTATCGTGACTGACTAGCACTTGATTAGCAGAACAACACACAGAACTGGTTATAATAATAATATAATAATAATAAAATTAATTTATGCAGCACTTTTCAAATGTAAAATAATACAAAGATAAAACAGTGATGATAATAACACAGATAAGCCTTGTTGGAAATAAAACAGTGTAGCATTAATAACAAGCTTTTTAAAAAAGATAAGTTTTGAGAAGTGATTTAAAAGAAGTAACTGATTCTGCAGAATTATTGATTAATTGATTGATTGATTATACCAGGGATAAAGCTAGCAACACCTATTTTGCTCAGATACATGGATGATATTCAGAGTGCCACTTTCTTTAACCAAGTGCTTTGTCTAAATATAACCATAAAAATATAAATTAGGTTTTAGTTGCAACAAGCGGAGTTTGTCGTGAAAAGAGATGAAAATCGCTGTCGCTGACAGTAAAAACATTTTGTGACTTTGCAGATACATTTAAAAAACATTTACTCATTAAGTTGATAAAAAATTTAATTGGGCTGGCTTTTTGTTTTTCTGTTTCAAATTAGTTTTATATAAAGATCATTTTTGGGTTGTTATTTCACTCGGAACAAAGCTTTGAGTGGTTATGAGGTTGAGAAAGCTCAACCTGCCTGGCTTTATGTGAAAATACTTTGAGATGCAGCCTTTACCCCAGGAGGGTCAACACGCAAAACTCTCTCCTGGATCAGTATAAAACTGTTTTCAGACAGAAGCGTTTCCTCCTGCTTCCCAACAGGAGCAAGATCTAATTTGTTTGACATTTTAATCAATATTTATTTTTTGCATTTTACTGCTATTGATGCACTTTTATTTTATGTGTAATTGTTATTCTAAAAGCTGAAATAGAAAAGATTATTAGATATATAATAGATCATATTATATTATTATACAATATGTGGGTTTTGTTTGTTTTTCATTCTCAACATTTTCTGTATTTCTTGTGAGTTCTGAGTCAGAAATATTTTTTCTCTCTGGTGATAAATTTCTAGCGACGTGGCAGCCCGCCACCGCTGATGGATCCAAAACCTAAACCTCCACCTCCTCATCTGTCAGAGGTGGGGGGTGGGGAAGTGGGGGTGGGGGGGTTCTTTAACCCTGCTCGGGATAATGGGGGGAGGATGGCCGGAAGCGAGAGAGTGTGGAGGAAGGGGATGCAGAGTGTGAAGCTCTCGTAGACGTAAATAGTTTTGAAAAGCTGAAACACTCGATGCTTTAACACACACCGAGGCAGCAGAGCCTCACTGTCAGCACTTGACTCTGTTACCATGGCAACGCATCCTCAAAACATCTTCACAGATGTTGCATTTACAGTATCTATCTATCTATCTATCTATCTATCTATCTATCTATCTATCTATCTATCTATCTATCTATCTATCTATCTATCTATCTGTATTTCTAATTAAGGCACAACTTTACCCTTTTCAATAAAGCTTATCAAAATCCATCTCCACCCGTCAGTATAAACAATATAATATAATGCTGTTGCACACACACTTTAACAGGACTGATGGACTCTTAGTGCTCTTATAGCTCATTTTAACTTTATTATGATGACATCTACTGTATGTTTATTATATGTATTTTTAGTGTGTACAGGTTGTGTTGACTAGTGTTTGCAAACCAAACTGCCCCTCTGGGACAATAAAGACTATAGAAAACAGAGGCTCCTCCTCTTACAGCTAATACATGTTGTTCAGGAGGTGAAGTGGCAGATTTTCACTTTTTCCTCCAACCTTCTCGTTGTCTGTTTTTTGGGCTTATGAAAATTAAAACTTTTAAAACTTGTGCTGTAGCAGTGACCACAATTTTAGTTTGGGAGGAATGCACTTCCATTTTTTTGTGACATCTAGCTCATGTTCCTGTGGAGTTTGGATGCACTTTGCACAAAAGCAGAGGCTGGAATATCAACTGCCCCCCGGGCTCCAGACCCTTAACATGTCACCATGTGTACAATATAAATTGCAATGATAGGGACATAATGGGTCCTTTACTCTTTTGGATACATAGACAGGGCCATTTCTGGACATATTGCTCCCATAGGCCAGACATCCACTGATTTTTGTCATGTCATCAATAACACATAATCTTTCAGTTAGCACCTTCACATGCACACTCCAGCATCCCGGTTGTGATCATATTCTGGATATGATCATAATAAATGGATGTGTCTCCTCAACATCCTCGAGTCTATTTCTGTACTGGCGTGTTATCAGACTTTCACTCCTGATCACATTTTATGAGCCATTATTTTATCTATCTTGGTTCTATTTTGGATTTTTTCCCCCAACATTATACAGCTTACAGTGCACACTTAGCCTACAATAGACCTGCATTAAAATTATTAAAGCAATTTAGATATATTGAACAGCTGAGCAGCTCTGCATAAAACAAAACTAACAAATGTCTCAGAGTTATCTGTATGGGTCTTATCATATTTTATATAATAATAATAGAGGATGTTGGTGTGGATCTGTTGTGGCAAGAGGGTCTGGGCAGAATTATCTCTTTAACCTTAACATGATCAAAATACTGACGTTTTTAACCAACAGCAGCACTTTACAGATGTGATTCACCAGCAAAACAACAGTTTTTGAAACCCAACACAGTTCTGGTCACAGCGCTCACTGCTGCAGCTCATTAATGTTGCGGCCCTGCAGTTCAAAAGTCAGTATTAATATTAATGGAGTGCAATTAGTTGTTTCTGACAGCTGTCATTCCAGAAGCAAACATCTGGAGTCACTGGAAAGTAAGTGGAGGTGAGGACGCACCTGCACACAGTACACGCACAGTATCCCAGTTATGAGTCTTAACCAGAGTTTAAATCAGAAGTGGCAGCCAGCAGTTTCAGTTAACGACATGACAGAGAGCAGCGTCAGCTCCAGGTAGTTTCCACCTACAATCTGCCTGCAGACCCCTCTCAGCGTCAGGTGGGAAGTTCGGTTTGCAGCAATGGATGTCAGACAGACTTTTACAAGCAGCATGGGCTTCTGAAATTCATTACCAGAAATGTCCTTCTCCTCTCAGGTGCCTTATCTTAAAAAAAATGGCCCTGCATAGACAAGAAGCCATTGTTAACAGATGTTGCTCTCATAGGGCTAACCTGTATAAATAAAGTTACCTACAGTGTTTACTGGCCCATCAGAGGAAACACTTTATTATTCTGCTTCATCCATCTTAAATAATAGAACGACAGGAGAACAAAGCTCTTGTTGTTGTGTAATTTCAGGACTGGTGCAGAGACACAACATGTCATTTCACAGCTCAGAGAAGTTAGATCAGCTTCTGCTTCAACCTGTTGTTTCACAGCACCGTCTGCAGCTGACCTTGTTATGATGTGTTGATGCTGAAGAGCAATATTTTACTTTGATATAGCACCTTAAAATTTCTGCTTTTATCCATATATGCTTTTCCTTGTTTGTTCTCATTGTTCTCAGCCTTTTGCAGAGTGCTGCCACTTTCACCTGTCGCCTTACTGTTGTTGTTGTTGTTGTTGTTATTCTTATGTCTTTCTCTTTTTCCTACCCTTTCTCCAGCATGCCCATCAAAATTCATATTTTTCCTGCTGTCAGGTCATTGTTGAGAATAACAATCATTCCTACGTGAATTGTAGTGTAAATGTTCTGAAAGACAAAGTGCATACAAGAGCCAACACATCAGGGAAATGTGCTTTATGAACAGAAATAATTGTCCCCCCTGGTGCCCCCATGTTCGGAAAAACACAGTAAACGTGCCCTGTTGGATTCCCTGCCAGTGGACAAAACGTGATGGAGAAAACACAATACAGTGCCATACAGTATACCGCACTGCATACAGCCTGAGTCCTCCACTGCACAGAAATAATGCATATTTGAAACACATACATAAGGCGAAGGAACGAACAGTACGATAAATGCACCGCAAATCAAGAAATTCTTCAATTAACAAACTCAAACAAGGGAAAGAAAGGTGCTGCAAGGAAATAAACATGGAGGTAATTATAGACCAAAAATACTGAAGATTATATCTGAGCCCAACAGGCAGCGAGAATGAACCAGACGACGAGCAAAAGATGAGCTCAGATTGAACATGAAGCGAATTGTTGCCTCAGCTGCAGAAATATGCTGACTGCTGACTTTTGTGAAGTCTGTGTTCATTTGTCGCAAACCGCTAAAGAATTTGTACGACAGTGACTGATCTCAAAACTTTGCTATTTTGCACCATTTCTCTCCTTTTCCTCTCTGCACATTCTTGAACTAGAGTCCTATACTGCTTCAGGAGAAGGACTCAGCCACAACAGGAAGTGGCACGGCGGCGGTGAAATTGGCTCGGGACCACTCGCAGTGCTAGTTGGTGAACTATTGTAGCTGGTGATCTAGCGGCTTACATGCTTGCAAGTCAGGAAGTCAGTCACAATAGCTTTCTCGGCTTCTTTGCATTTTGTCTGTATTTATTTATTGCTGTTTACTGGCATTTTGTTCTCAGGAGGGGGGAAAACCTCTCAGAGCTAGCTTGCTTGCTAACTGTCAGTTGGCATCCTCGTCAGCTAAAGACGTTAACGGGACAAACATTATCCAAGGGACGTATTCTGTCTGTCTAATAACTCTTGATTAAATGAAACTGGATGGATGGATGGCATCCTCATCTCAATTTGTCTATATATATTTATAACACACCCATTTCGGTACTTGTTAGTGGACCTACAGTCTCTGCGAGGGGCCAAAGACCACATCGCAGGAAATGTTTAAAAGCTTGGTTTATTATTTCATATAAATATACTAAAATCAAAGGGAAAACATCTGGGCACATGGGGAAAACAGTCAGTGTCCTACTAGATTATATGAACCACAGTAGCGCACTAGCTATAGGAAGCTAACTACCCTCAAGAGTCGCCAAAGATATATTTGTAACACCCCTAATACCTTTTCAAACATAACACATAATTATTAATGTTAAAGAAATATTTGCTAATATTTACTGTGTCATTAGCCACTAATCTTCAGGTGTTAACTAGCTAGCTCGCTATTGTTGCTGTTTCCAATTTATGTTATTTAATGTGTTTTGATTGTCTGTTTTATTAGCTCTTAATCCATGAACTGCATATGAAGACATCTATATCTGTAACTTCAGACTACAGATCTCAAAGATCTCTTGGAGCATTAATTGGTCGCACACATTTTGTTTCAGGATTTATCAAGTGAGAGTGTCTATATACTGTAACAAAATAAGATAATCCTAAAGTCCACTTACCAGCTTTTGGAGCTTTCAACTACAGTGTGTGGATGCTTTTCCTGTTGCAGCTCCAGCTCTTCCAACAAGCCTTCACTTGTTGACCAGTCATCTTTATATATTGGACTTAATGCCTACAGCCAACAGATCAACATTGTTACTTTAATTTATTTACCTCTTAAATCAAGACCGAGCAGAATCAATTCCATTTTATTTATCTAACCCAAAATCATAAATTTGTCTCAGAGAGCTTTACAACATAAGACTCCTTTTTTTTAGACCCTCGATCCATCCCTCTTTGGGGCGTTAGTCCACATTGTGCTATTAGTTTTCCGTCTTCTCGCTGCCTGCCAATGAGCCTCGAGTATCCCTGCTGTCAAACACATCCGTCATCCCCATCTTCTTACTATGGGTAAATAAGGATAAAACCCTACGTTACTGAGTCACCAACAGGCTGGTCTCTCTCCACCTTTGCTCTATTTCCGGAATAATCTGACAGAATGATTGTACCCATGTTAATATAGATAAATTATTCATACACATTCTGGTTGGGAGGTGTCAGAGGTTGGCAGCTGAAAAGTTGCATCAGGTAAGCGCTCTGAAAATGAAAATGTTGGAGACATGATTATTACCATCAGTGTCAAACAGCTCAGAAATGAGGTGTGTTGATTCGTGTCCTCATGACTCCTACTCTGTGTTCAACAAGCTGTCGGCAGAGTCATCTAGACTGATTGGAAAAGCATCCCGCAGATCAACGTTTCACACAGGAAATGATGGTGTTGCCTTGACAGCCAAAACATGGACTTTAAAAAGGCAGATGCTATTAGCACCCAGGTGTCAGTAGCTGACAATGCTATTTGCACCCAGGGTGGAACAATCCTGTCGTCAAAAACTACCTGCAGTCAACAACAGACGATCTGTGGCCTGCACTACCCCTAACCATAACCCTAACCACCTATCAATAACCGACTATCAATAACCACCCTCTGTTGACGCTGCACGTGGGAGAAGTTAGCCCTGAGAAGTGCCTAAACCTAACCAAACTGTGACCGTTTCACGTGAACAACATGTTAGAAAGCCTTTGGTTTAGGAAATAGACAACCTCGGCCGATGCTCAACACCCACGGCTCTCAATAACCTCCTGCGGACGAGCTCACGCTGGGTGTAAATAACCGAATAGCTGCCGTGTGACTATTCTTACCTGGGTGCAAATGTGTTGTAGGATGTGTCCATCGTGGTGTAACATATTGCAGAAGACATACAAACTATCTGATGCTGTGGATGCTTCTTATATCATGATATAACGATAAAACTAAAGCTGCCATTTTCAGGAGGCATTGTCTCAGTACAGTTGAAGAAAAAATCTCCTGTATTTCTTCCTGTCCTTTGGAAGTTTCCCCAGAAACTGTGTACGATGATGAGGGGATGTAGGCTGGATGGTGCTGATGGGCCATGCCGTTGAGCTAAACCGCTCCCCCAAAAAGTTACTGTCTAATCATAATTTCGAGGCTGTAGCAGGTACGGCAGGTATGTCGGTTTCTCAAAATAACAAAGCGGTTTGCTTTAGTTAGTTAGTTTAGTTTGGTTAGTTACAGTGATCAGAGTTTGGCCTGTGGTGTCTTTTTCCCTCTCAGCCTGTGATGTTTCATCTTCTTCCAGAAGCTCAGCTGATCTCTCCAGTGTCTGTTTTTGTCCTTCGTTTGACTGTTTATGTGATGTTTTCCACATCGTATGTACTCAGTCTCGCCTCAAATGTAAGAGAAGATGAGATGATGGGATTCTTTTCCCTTTAGCTCTTATTTTGAATCTGACTTTATTTCATATTAAATAAAAGAAGCGTGCTAGTACTCATTTGAGATCAGAGTAACCTTTTCTAACCTATTATTTATTACCTTTTCTATTATTACTTGGTTTGGTCATTTCTCTTGCCTGATATCAGACAGAATTGTTTCCATCTTCGGGATCAGTCAACTCGGTGGGGTGGGCGGATTCAAAGGTCTGGACCCAGGCAATACTTTCTCTACGGGTGGCAAGGACAGGCTCCATCACTTGGTTAAAGTGACCAGTAAGATCATCAAGTGTTAAAATGGCTGATCTGACTCACATTTTCATCAAGAGAGCAATTTCAAAGGCACAAGTCGTTTTAGAGTGTCCTCTCCGTCCTCTCTGTGGAGAGTTTGAGTGCCAAAGGCCACATTCAACAGCGTGGGTCAGCTGATGAGAAGTCTTCCTTTTAAAATTGGTGGGTGATGATTGGGTTGGTTGATGGATCCAGGATTTATGTTGCGCTGTCACTTGATGTATATTGTTTTATGTGCTATATGTTGTTTCTGCAGTTGTTTTCTTAGTTATGTTTTATGTTTTATGTATCTTTGATCAGTGATTACACATCTGAGCGCACAAAAATTTGTTCCCCAAGGCTCCACTCTCGAGCCTCTTCTGTTCAACATCTACATGCTCCCACTTGCACAGATTATGGAAAACAACTAAATATCTTACAATAATTATGCAAATGACACAAATTTATAGAACAATCTCACCAGGTGACTGCAATGAGTAACTGCATACAACAAATCAATGACTGGATGTGCCAAAAGTTCCCCTAAAACAGAATTGTCTTTGGACCGAAAAAAAAGAACAATTAAAAGTCAGTGCTCAGCTTCAACCTTTAACGGTAAAGACCACAAACCAGGCCAGGAATCTTGGTGTAGTCCTGGACTCAGACCTAAATCAACATCCACATTAAGACAAAATCAGCTGACTGTCACCTGAATATGAAGAATTAAAAACCGTCCGTGCATTTATCTTCAGTAGACTCGACTGCTGTAACGCTGTCATTACAGGTCTCAGTTCAGACAGCTGCAGCTGATTCAGAGTCCTCACTGAGAACGGCAGAGACCACATCAGTCCAGTTCTCAGATCTTTACACTGGCTTCCTGTTTGTCAAAGAATTGACTTTAACATACTAGTATTGGTTTATAAAGCACTGAATGGTTTACCCCTCCATGAATCGCCACCTTAACGTGGTGGAGGGGTTTGTGTGCCCCTGTCACCCTGGGAGCTGTGTTGTCCGGGGCATGGGCCCCTGGTAGGGTCTCCCAAGGCAAATTGGTCCCAGGGGAGGGGACAGACTAAGAGCGATTCACAAACCCACGATGAATCGGAGCTGGAGCACCTCGCCCGGAAGAGGGAACCCCCCCCCCGGAGCCAGACCCGGTCGGGACGCCCAGGTCCCCACCACCCTGTGGGCCCACCACCTGCAGGGATAGGCATCGAGGTTGGGTGCATTGCAAGCCGGGCAGCAGGCGAAGGTGGGGACCTGGGTGTCCCGACCTTCGGCGTTGCAGACTGGTTTTAGGGACGTGGAACGTCAGCTCTCTGGCAGGGAAAGAGCCGGAGCTGGTGCAGGAGGTGGATGAGAGGGTCGCCTCGATGCGACTGAAAGTTGCTGAGAGGAAGGCTCTGACTGTTGTTTGTGCTTATGCACCAAACAGCAGTTCGGAGTACCCGGCCTTCTTGGAGTTCCTGGGTGGCGTCCTGGAAGGGATACCACCTGGAGACTCCATAGTTCTGCTGGGGGACTTCAACACCCATGTGGGCAATGATGGTGAAACCTGGAGGGGGGTGATTGGGAGGAATGGCCTCCCCGATCTGAACCCGAGTGGTGCTTTGTTGTTGGATTTCTGTGCTAGCCATGGACTGGCCATAACGAACACCATGTTCGAGCATAGGGTGGTTCATAAGTGTACTTGGTACCAGAACACCTTAGGCCGCAGGTCGATGATCGACTTTATGGTCGTATCGTCAGATCTGCGACCGTATGTCTTGGACACTCGGGTGAGGAGAGGGGCAGAGCTGTCAACTGATCACCACCTGGTGGTGAGTTGGATAAGATGGCAGGGACAGCTGCCGGACAGACCTGGCAAACACAAACGTGTAGTGAGGGTGAACTGGAAACATCTGGCGGAGGCCCCTGTCCGCGAGACCTTCAACTCCCACCTCCGGAAGAATTTCTCACGCATCCCGGAGGACGTTGGGGACATGGAATCAGAGTGGGCCATGTTCAAAGCTGTGGTCAGAAGGTCGTCAGTGCCTGGCCAGGTAGCAACCTTAGAACCCGCTGGTGGACACCGGCGGTGAAGGAAGCCGTTAAGCTGAAGAAAGAGGCTTTTTGGGCTTGGCTAGCCCAGAGGTCTCCTGAAGCAGCAGACAGGTACTGGGAGGCCAGAAGGACGGCGGCCTCGGTGGTCACCAAAGCAAAAACCCGGGTGTGGGAGGAGTTTGGGGAGGCTATGGAGAAGGACTTTCGGTTGGCCTCAAGGAAGTTCTGGCAAACCGTTAGATGACTCAGGAAGGGAAAGCAGGGCTTGGCCTAGGCTGTGTTCAGCAGGGGAGGAGAGCTGCTGACCCGGTCTGGGGATGTTGTCGAGCTGTGGAAAGAGCACTTTGAGGAACTCCTGAACCCAACCAACATGTCCTCAGTGGAGGAGGCAGAGTTTGAAGACTCGGGGGAAGACTCACCCATATCCCTGGCAGAAGTCTCCGAGGTAGGAGCTTCTTGGTGGCAAGACGCCAGGTGTAGATGAGATTCGCCCTGAGATGCTGAAGGCTCTGGACATTGTTGGGCTGTCTTGGCTGACACGCCTCTTCAGTGTCACATGGAGGTTGGAGAAAGTGTCTGTGGAGTGGCAGACTGGGGTGGTGGTTCCCATCTTCAAAAAGGGGGACCGGAGGGTGTGCTGCAATTACTGGGGTATCACACTCCGCCAGGGCTGCCCCTTGTCACCGATTCTGTTTGTGATATCCATGGACAGGATCTCAAGGCGCAGCCGGGGGGAGGAGAGTGTCTGGTTTGGTGGCCTCAGAATTGCATCTCTGCTCTTTGCGGATGATGTGGTTCTGTTGGTTTCATCGGGCTGTGACCTTCAGCATGCACTGGGGCGGTTTGCAGCCAAGTGTGAAGTGGCTGGGATGAGAGTCAGCACCTCCAAGTCCGAGGCCATGGTTCTCTGCCGGAAAACGGTGGACTGCCCCCTTTGGGCTGGAGGTGAGTTACTGCCCCAGACGAAGGAGTTCAAGTATCTCAGGGTCTTGTTCACGAGTGATGGTAAAATGGAGCGTGAGATGGACAGGCGGATCGGTGCAGCATCAGCAGTAATGCGGGTGTTGTACCGGACCATGGTGGTGAAGAAGGAGCTTTCAATTTACCAGTCGATCTACGTTCCAACCCTCACCTATGGTCATGAGCTTTGGGTAGTGACCAAAAGATTGAGTTTGCAGATACAAGCGGCCAAAATGAGTTTCCTCCGCAGGGTGGCTGAACTCACCCTTAGAGCTAGGGTAAGGAGCTCGGACATCCGGAGGAAGCTCGGAGTAGAGCCACTGCTCCTTCACATCGAAAGGAGACAGTTGAGGTGGTTTGGGCATCTGATTAGGATGCCTCCTGGACGCCTCCCTTTAGAGGTTTTCCGGGTACGTCCAACTGGTAGGAGGCCCCGTGGCAGACCCAAAACACGCTGGAGGGATTATATATCTCATCTGGCCTGGGAACGCCTTGGGGTCCCCCAGGAGGAGCTGGAAAGCATTGCCGGGGAGAGGGACGTCTGGACAACCCTGCTTAGCCTGCTGCCACCGCGACCCGGCCCCAGATAAGCGGAAGAAAATGGATGGATGGATGAATGGTTTAGGGCCAAAATACACTTTATGAACCGACCAGACCCCTCAGATGGTCTGAGTTCAGGTCTGCTTACTGTCCCCAGAGTCAAAACTAAACACAGAGAAGCAGCATTCAGTTTTTATGCATCTTTCACTGCACTGTAATGTTCATTCTACTGTTAAAATCCTGTTTATGTGTCTTTATATTGCCTTGTATTTCATTTGTATGTTTTCTTAAGGCCTTTCTGTCTTATATAAAGCACTTTGTGTTGCCTTGTTGAAAGGTGAATAAACTCGCCTTGTCTGTCTGACTGCAAGACAAATGTTCCCTTGGACGCTTCAAGTTAAATCTGAAGTTGAAAAACCTCTTTGTTTCCAACGTTGTCAAAAGACATTCAGGGAGATGACGGAAATCACTCACTGAAGAGGAAGTCAACAAGGCAGATTTAGAGAAAAAGGACTTGGTCTCAAATGTAAATAACACTTCATCACCAAATAAGCTCTGATTTCCACTGACGATCGCACAGATTGATGATAATGATATATTTGTCTTGTGCTTTAACAGCTGTTGACCTCTTTGATGAGCAGGCACATCCAAAAGCGAAATCATTTTGAGGGCAAAGCAGATCACCTGTTGCTCAACTGCTCCGGCCTTGGCACCCAAACGCCTTTTTATGTCTGACTTCACGCACATATTAATCCGAATAAAGTAATGAGCAGAATAATTATCATTGACTCCCACTCTAATTTAATGAAGTCAGACCATTAAGTCTTTTTCTTTTAAAACCAATTCCCTGGAACATTGATCGGCTGTGCAAGCATGTGGCGAAGGTGTGTGGAGAGATGACGCCAATGAGCTGTTCAGCTGTGAGGCTAAATTTGACCCAGACAGGTTCATCACACCTGACCTGCAGGTTCTCTTCACTCTGTGGAAACATGTACAAACCTTTTGTTTTCTTCTATGTCTGTTTTTCTCCATCCCCTATAATAGCAGAGAGAGTGCAGAGGGGTGGTTTAGTTTAATATGTTAGTCTAGTCTGCCTGACTCATTGATCCTTTATCTGACTGAGGTTTGTGCGAGTTAGAATCTGAAATATCAGCAGCCTAACTGAGCTGTGTGTTGATAAATCCATGGCGCTGTCCGTGGTGCTGGAGTAGCAGACGGATTTGTAATTGCACCTTTTTCTCTCAGTCCCGCCCTTCTGCCAGTTTCATCTTTGATCTTTAATATTCTCTAAACTATATTGTAGCCTATATACTCTATAGAGTCACCTTCATGTTCAAAGTGACAACTTCTTGAAAAGGTCGGCATCGTGATATTTATCCAAAAATCTGTTGATATCCAAATCTTTTATAATGTTTGAAAGTAGCTGCGTTTCTCCTTCCCACCAGAAATGTGGGCTTTTCTTTTGTGCATGCATCTCTACCGCAGCCTTGAAAACTGTTAGCTAGTTGGTTTGTTTACAATGCACAGAGCTGACCCTAAACAGAAGCATATTCTGAATGTGCTGTATACTTGCCCAAAGAACGTTCCTAAAACCTGAACAATATCAGCATATCCCACAAAATCCTACATTCAGAATTAGGCCTAATTCAGAATATGCTGTTTACATGACCCGTATCAAATTTGCAATATTGTCATTCAGAATAATAGTGGAAAATTAGATTGCATGTAAACACACTCACTCTTTGCATCTTCCAAATAAAAGTCTTGAGAATTATTCATGCTTTTCTATCCTTTAACGACATTCTCCTGACTTTGAAGTCCAGTAACATGCTCCCTCATTCTGTGGTGGCTGTGCACAGTTTGTTGAATCCAAACACCTTGGTGAATTTGAGAAGCATAAGAAGTACTCTAGTAACATTTTAAATGCTTTAGGCGTGTATAAATGCAGGCTAGATAAAAGAAAGGCAGTGAGGCAACATACAGGCACTGCTGCAGCAACTCTAACTAGACTAACAGTTCAAAACATACAATACAAGTACAAACAAATATCTGTTCAGTAAAAATCTTTCGGTGTATAATCCTCCAGCCTCTTCTAAAATATACAACTTAATATCACTAACACACAAACCAAAACAATGAAAGGACACTGGTAATAAATATCTGCAACCTTATTTTAATATCTTTTTTTTAATAAGGCTGGCATCATAATTCTACAGTGTCACGGCTTCATATTTCACCATGCATCAAGCCAGCTGGCCTGGATATAATGGAATTTCCAATTTAAGGCTATTTCTCAGGGCAGTAATGGCGGCCATCAGAGAAATCACAACCTCATTAGTAAGACACATTACACAGCTGAGAGCCACGGCGGCTGAGATGAGCTAAAGAGGCTTACAGGCTGCTGAGCTCGGCATTACCTGCTAGCTCTGGGACTAAAATGACACTCACATCCACCTGAAACCCGTCAACATGAGCCTCAGCTGTTAATGCTTTATTTACACCACACTGGCTGTGTTGTGCCCTGCACCTTTATTTAACTCCACATACTCAAGTTGAAGGTTTTCACCAGTGAAATTCAGCAAGTGCAGATTTAACAGGAGGACACACACAGTCCTGATGTGTCTGTCTCTTCTGGAAAAGAAAAAAGAAACATAAAGAACAATGTCTTAAACAAACAATCAGTTCAGGGTGCAGAAAGTGAGAAAAAATGCTTTTCGACATCATGAAAGGAGCATGTGGAGGAGGCACCACAACAACATGAGCTGTCCAGGACCGTGTTCATCACACAAAGTCCTCGTGTGGAGAGAAACTAAGTACACTTGTGTTTTTTCAGTTTTACTAGTGGACTGTTTGTATTGCAGTGCCATTCATCCCCAGACATCGTCTGATGAACAGCTCCTGTGCGGTCGCGTTACATTAAACCGTGGTCATCCATCATGATAGTTTCACTTGAGTGAATTAAATAGATAGCTAACCAGCTAACGTTAGTTCCATCCATCCAATGATAACAGCTTTTCTTTCAGTTCAGTTTGTGTAAAGGGTTGAAATTCATGTTAAAATGAGGTACCCCTATATATTTTTATTTTCATTGCAAGATTATCCTAGCGGAGGCCGGTAACATTTACATATAAGTATCAACTGACCCTGTGTTTACTTTCTTTACTGAGACAGATGAAAATGAGAACGCTAAGTCAATCAAAGTTAGCCTTGGGAAGAGAAGAGATACGGGACAAGACGAGGAGACTGAGGGAAAAAGAAAGAGAGAAGGTGATGGAGATGAGAGAGGAAGAGCATGTACGGGATTAGCATTATGTCCCTGTGCTGTTCAACACAAACAAAAACTGACCTGATCCAATTCAAACAATGTCATTTCCACAGAGACATGTGCTCTTTGGTAATCACAGTGACCTCTGCTTGTCCATTAATCCCAGGGATCCCCGGCTCCTCCTGTCCACATGTCGACGTGTCCTCGGGCAAGATGGCAGCTCCTTCGCCATGTGTGAATGTGTGTGTGAATGGCACTAGTGAAGCACTATATAACTTACGTCCTCCTTTGGGTACCATGAATATTTATACTTATACTAGTTCACAACCGTCTGGACTGTGGATGTCCACCATCATCAGTCACACCTGGATTGGAATCTGGTAAATTAGTTTCTTCTTAGACCTGAAATGTTTTGCTTTCTGGGGTTTTTGATAGTTTTCAACTGAGTCTATTTCAGAGCACTGCACACACACACACACACACACACATACATACACATACACATACACACACGCACGCACACACACACACACACACACACACACCAGTCCATTTCAGGAGACTGACTGGTTTGGACTGGAAAAGAATCTGATCTGAACAAGGATTCCCGTTCACTCGGTCGCCATGGAAACAAGATGTGGATTTTGGAGTGCCTACCTATCCGTCTGCAGCTGTGTGTATCTGCATGTATATGTCTCTCTCTCTCTCTCTCTGTGTGTGTGTGTTACTGTCTTTCTCTCCACCTGCCAATCACTTTTCAGTGCATCATCTCTTTGCATTTTGATGAATCTGTCTGTGGACCCACACTGTCTGTCTGTTCAGCCTGTCTCACTGCCTGTTTTCCCGCCTGTCTGCTTCTCCTCGTGTAGTGGAGCTGAAGAGTTTTCGCACTTTGTCTCAATACCTCTTGTGGAGATGAGACCTGACACTTAAGAGGAGAAGCGGGTGGAAAAACTCAAGTTGAATACCTAGAATTTGTTTTATTTATACACCTGCTGTCTCCCCAGCTGACACTCATTCACTCCTCTTCATGTCTACAAACTGTAATGTGTGGAAGGAACTCTCACTCTGCTGTACAGTATTATGCAGGATTAAACATATGGAAATCATCTGATATTTACATAAGAATCATCTGTTGCAAAGTAGTTCTGTAACCTGCTGTGTGTGTGTGTGCGTGTGTGTGTGTGTGTGTGTGTGTGTGTGTGTGTGTGTGTGTGTGTGTCTCAATCTGCCAACTTTATGAAGTCAATTATCGTGGCCCGAGACTCGGGGTGTTGGCATGGAGACCAATTAGCTCTAATTTTTCACACTCGGCTGTCATATCTTTGCCATCACAGGAAAAGATCACTTAATTTATGAAACTCACATTGTGCCTCTGGTTCCGAGCTGCCATATTCAGTAACTGTTAGTGAAAGAAGAAAACATCTTTATCTCAAAGAAACATCTGAGAACAAAGTCTTATACATGATGCCGTTCACGTTCACAAGGTGCCTTTCCATCCACCTGTTTTTTTAAATAAAAACACCTGATTAGAAACACAGACTATTCGGAAAAAAAAGTCAAAATATTGCAAAAAAGGTTTTTACACTTGGCTGATTTGGTTTATCGATAAAAAGAAAAAGAAAATGTGACAAAGTAGAAACAGATTTAGTGAATAAATCATGACGTACATGAAGCAATGTCTACTAGAGAGACGAAAAATAGCAGCAGACGAAAACATCAGATCTGTGTGGAGCGATGTGGAAACTTTAACCTTCTTCACATTAATACATGAAAGAAACATAAATGTAACTCCACCGTCAGACTCAGATAGAACCGTCTCTCCAAGCATATTTTAAAAAATGCAACAGAGGAGTAGGGGGCGTGGCCTCGTGGCTACATAGTGTGTGGGTCATGACGCTGACTGACACTGATTAGAGTCTGTTTTTATATAAGTTTCATGACGTAGACGGGTCCCAAACTGTTGACTCTATGTCAGCATTGGCCTCGCAGGTTCAGGGTTGATTTAAAACAGTAGATGGCGTGTTGAGACATTTTCAACCCATGAAATGCTGATTTTTATACATTTGGTAAGAAATGTCCATATTAACAGCAGCTTTGATGTGTTTCATCACAGTACAGTCATGTCATTTAGTTTACAGCTAAAAAAAACATGTTAACGTGTGCAGCACCTCTTTAATTAAATGACCTCATAGTGCCCTCTTCTTCTTCTTCTTCTTCTTCTTCTTCTTCTTCTTCTTCGTCTTCTTCTTCTTCTTCTTCAGTGGTTTAATGGCACCTGACTGGAACATCACCTCCACCGTTTATCTCAATGAACCAACTCCTAATATTCTCACAACAGCAGTGGAATGGAAACGCGCAACCCTCAGACTTGTTTTACCATAGAAGAACTGTTCTGACTGCACTTCCTGATATAAAACAACTCTTGGCTTTGTTTGAAATGCACCACTTTCAATCACAGTAAATCAGGAAATCAGGCAGATCACTTTTAGAAGGGAATCTAAATTGTGAAACTAATCTTTTGGGGCATTTTGGTGAAGTGTGACTTGCAGGTTTCTTGATTGAAAACAGTGAACACCCAGCATGCACGCACAGGCTGGTCTCATTACAAGTAACAAGTAAGTAAATGAACTTTTCAACAGTGAATAAGCCCTGAATAGAAGCGCCCATGCAAGCTTCAAAGACGCTGATTTTTTGAAGGAGCCCTCTAACATGCACCGAGGTGGTTGTGGAATATTTGATGAAAGGAAATGAGCCATGTAGTGTCACCTCATATTTGAGTCACTGTTGGGCCACATTCAGACAGGAAGTAAAAGAAAACTTTAACATCTGCAGGAACATATCGCATCTTTTCATCAAATCTCAGTCACAAAGAGTTCAAAATCATTATCATCATCGTCATTTTACTTTGAGATGTGAGAGACGGGGGCCTCGTGCTTTCAGTCGATATTTAGTTTAGGTTGTTTGTTGTGCCTTTTTGTGAAAGTAACCACAATTTAAGTATTTATAGATTACGAGGGACGAGCCGAGAGAGGGGAGAGAAAATGAAGAGTTAGATACAAAATGAGAGAAAACAAAAGAGCAAGAACGAAAGAGCACTTTCATGCAATGATGCACCCACCTCCTTCACAAACCAATGAATTTAAAATGAACGTGGACACAGTCGGTCGGTCAATATAGAGGACCAAATGTTTCTCTTAAGTGTGGGTCAGAATCCATAATGCGTGTTCTGCCGCTGAGTCGCCTCCTCGTGAAGTGAGAGCGTAATTCACTGCACAGCAAGACAATGGCAGCTGTATTTGGCCTGAGCATTGGAACTGACAGGTTCTATAGAGTCACAGGAGTGCCATAAAAAACAAATCTGTAAAAGAATAAGAAAATAAATGTGTAAATATAAAGAGGAATAAATAAAAGAATAAATACATGTGGAAATAAAAAGACAAATAACAAAATATAAAAGAATAATTATAACTTATTACTTTTATTTGTTAATTTATTTCTGTATATATTTATTTATATATATTTATTTATTTTTATTTATTTTATTTTTATATAATGTCATTTATTTATTTGTATCCCTTTATTTTAAACATAAATAAAAATAATTAAAAAATACATAATTAAAAATACAATAAAAACTATAAATAAATATATACAGTAATACATTAACAAATGTGAAAATAAATACAATTTTATATTTAGTTATTTGTCTTTATTTTTCTATTTTTTTAAATTTGCTTATTATTTATTCTTTTATTTATTCCTCTTTACATTTATACATTTATTTTTTATTCTTTTACAGATTTATTCTTTTTTGATGGCACTCCTGTGACTCCATAAGGTACTAGTCAACAAGGTATTCAGAGAGAGAACTATGGCAAGTGCAGAGATGAAGATTTCTGTCCTTATGTCATTTTTAATTAGATGCTATTTGGCAGGCTAATTATCCCGCAGCCTCACCTCTGTTTCCTTTAACAGAACTCGGTGTATTAGGTGGCAGTTTATATGTATGACTCGTTTTCCTAATGGTGGTTTCTGCTAAAGAGCTAACAAGGACGTGGAGGGGTTTTTAGGCAATTTGATTTCCTGAGAAGCAGAGAAACAAGCAAATCAAGGCGTCATTATCATCAGCGCATTGGAGGAAAATGTTGTGCTGATTAAAAGTTTCAGTGTTTGGGTGTTTAACAGACCTACCCAGGAGTGGAAATGCAGTACTCGAAGTGGGCTGGCACTTCTACATTTTACTCTTTGGTGTACCGTGACTTTTTCTCGTGCACCGACACTTCTCACAAGCTGTCGGTGCTCTTTTCTGCCCTCTCCATATCAGGTTCTCTGGGCGATTCATAATGACCCTAAATAAACTGCATTACCCAGGGGGCACTACGCGACGCTCACCTGTTCCCGCTCTCGCCTGCTTGCTTTTTTCTGTCGGTGGCTAGTGACTAAGGCAACATCCAAACTATTACACTTTAAAACGTATAACTTTTGCTACGTTTACACCTAGCGTCCACACTACTCTGGCGTTTTATAAGCCCTACAACAGAGACCTTTTAAAACGCTGCTGACCCCGTTTTTGTTTGAAAACTAACTGAATTTGCATTTTAGTGAGGACGGGTGAAAATGGAGACATTCTAAAACGATGACGCAGACACTCACGTTCGCTTCCTGATTGGGTCTCATCAGCCACGACGTCTCCTTCCCTGATTGTTTGTTTTAAAACAAAAACGATCTCCATCCACACGAGCGTTTTATTACCGTTTCAGAAATAATCTCCGTCCATACTACACGCCTGGAAAAGCATATCACGTGACCATTCACGTGCACTGGGCATGCACGAGCCAGTGTAAACAGGATAAGACAGGATTGTCTTCTCTGCGGCTGGTTGCTTAGTTGCAGAAAATACTACGAAGGAAGAACAGCGATGGAGAAAAGTCAGAGCAGAGATTTCTCTGTTTGGACTGACGACCAGGTGGAACTGTTACTGAAAGGAAGTGTTGTAATTTGTTATTAATGTTGAATTAATTTGTTTTCTTCTGGGAAGGGGTCACGTGATACAGGCGTGACGAATCAGAGAAGGAGACGTCGTGGCTGATAAGGCCCAATCAGGAAGCGAATGTGAGTGTCTGCGTCATCGTTTTAAAGCGTCTCAGTTTCCGCCCGTCCTCACTAAAACACAACCCGGAGTTTTCAAACTAAAATGGGGTCAGCAGCGTTTTAAAAGGTCTCTGTTTTAGGGTTTATAAAACGCTGGAGTAGTGTGGACACTAGGCATAAATGTTCGTTCGTTTTAAAACGAAAACGTAGTAGTGTGGATGTAGCCTAAAGCTAGTGTACATAGTCAATTATTTTTTACTCTAATAATTGAAATGGTTGTCTCCTTGGTTAAATATAGCTGGTGTGAACATCAGCAATATCTCCTAATATCTTTTATCCACTGTAGAAATTCAGAATGTAATAAGCTACTTAATGATTTGCTGATACTGGCTAATACACACACCAACATGTGAATAAGGGGAGTACTGGCACTTTCTTTTTTATATGTTAGACAGTCTGTCTTTAACTGTCTTTCATGTGATGTGGCAAGGTTTTTGTGCATAAAAGGGGAATCTGTGAGCACTCGATTTAAGATTCATCAGATTTGACAAGATAACAGAATTTAACTACAAAGCATTTAGCAATTTTAAGCCTGAGTGCATGAGTGACAGCACAAACAAAATCTTACATTGAACTATTTCTGGTTGCAGGTGGTCTTTTTATAGCCGCCTAAACAGGGAGAAGTCACACAAAATCTGCCATCTATTTTCTATAGAAAGATCAATACCAGGACAGGCCAAAATCCAATTTCAAAACATGAATGATCTCATGCTCTCGTGTGTGCTTTGAGGCCTGATCAATAGCTCCATAGGTTTGGACCATCTGTTAACATTTCTCTTCATTCCACACAAGATGCTTCAGCACCTGCTTCAAGGCAAATCACAGCATCATGGAGGGGTTACTGAGTGCTACGAAGCTCTGCAGAAGTTTTAAGTTTTGCCTTCCACTGTTGCAGCTCGTCATGAATAATTTATGAATGGAGTTCTTTATCTAAAGTGTAAAATTATTCAGCATTCAGACAGATTGATGCAATTATTGCAGTATGTGTGCTTTGTTAAAGGAGGGAGGAGAGCAAAGAAAGAGAAATACAAGAAATATAGAATATATAATGCAGACATTTTATTTAATTCAATTTATTTTTATTTGAAAAGTGAGTTAATCAACATTCAAACAAATGTAAATGCACCCGAGTTAGCTGAAAGGCTAGTTTTCATTGGCAGTCCCTTTGCCAGATGTTGTTAGAATGAAAGCAATACAATAATAATATAAGAGAATATGTACAATAGTTAAACATATACTACATTGTGATAGAAGGCATATACAGTTAAACAACACAAACGAACAAAATCCAAATAGGAGGTGATACAGTGTGAGTTAAAGGTGGATAAAAACAGCATCAGTGTTGACATTGTTGGTTCTCTAATTGATTGTGGTACTGAATTCCATTTATGTGATGCTCTGAAGGAAAAGACGAACCGGCTGAATGCAGTTTCTTTCAGTGGGATTGTGCAGTCCCCCCCAGCTGCCCCTCTAGTCTGTTTGCGGTAGATTTGAAGTTGATGAAACCAGTATTTCTTTTAAAGGGACAGTGCAACATGTTGGAAAATAAGCTCTTTTGCCATTTTACAAAGATCCCACATGTGAAAATATGATTCCAAAAACCATGGGCATTAATCTGCTACTATAACAGCCTTATGGTTTCGTTGATTTGCTCCCATTCAGCCACAAGAGCATTAAGGCATCAGTATGCTTCAAACGAAGTACTTGTTGGGTCGTCTGAAACCCCCTCTGTCTACACCTTTTCCAACATCAGAATTAGACAGGGCTGTGTCCGACAATTTTTGTAACTTTACCTCTATTCTCTGTAGCCTCCAAGCAAGTCATCCTCCTAGAACTGGGAGGATCGCCTTGAGAAAGCCAACAAGACAAAAAAGCCAAAGTATGCCAAGCTGGTGTGAGCTCATGGAGGTGGGATGTCGAGGGTTTGCAGGTCAGTCCCTCTGCAGGGCCTACAACTCGCTAGGTATCACAGGGGCCAGCAGGCAAAAAGCCATCAAGTCTGTCACAGAGGCAGCTGAAATGGCCTCAAGGTGGCCGTGGATTAGGAGAGGAGAACCGTGGGTGCGGTAGTGCTACCTGGGCTTGATCGACCCCTGCTGGGTCACCTTGGCGAAGGTGTCTGACTGTTGAAAGACCAAAAACACTCGATAACCCCATGGTCACATGACAGAGAGAGATGACAGGAAATGAGGGAGAGAGAGAGACACAACGAAGATCCCAGGCCAGACTCAAACTGGAAACACTGGTTGGCGTCTTAATCCCTAAACTGCAGCAGTGTCCCGGAAGCAGGATTTGAACTTCTCTCTCAAGGTCTCTTTTTGAATTCCTCACACAACTACTTAAAAATTCAACTTAATGAATTCCTTTGAGGAGAAACTGTCCAGACGTTATTCCTATTTGAAGGATTATTGCATCTCAGCCCTCTCTATGACGACAGGCCGACGACAGTGTGACCACTCAGAACAACTTGAATCTCTTTTGCCTGCAGGCGTGTTTGTACAAACTAGTTCATTTGAATCATACTGCATTCCACTTCATCCCAAAGGTGTTGGATGGGGTTGAGGTCAGGACTCTGTGCAGGCCAGTCAAGTTCTTCCACACCAAACTGAGAAAACCATTTCTTTATGGAGCTGCTTTGTGCACGGGGGGCATTGTTATGTTGAACATGGTAAGACGGTGAACATGTAGCATTAAGACCACAAAAACCATGAAAAACAGCCCCAGTCATAATCAGATATTTATTATCCCAATCTCTGCTTGAACGTTCTGCAAAACAGTCAAAGTGTTACAAAATTAAACAATCAATTCTGGTGTGAGGTGAAAGCTTTGTTAATTATGCTGTTAAATTCATCATTCTGTTTCCTGCCTGAGTCAAACTGTTGGAGATGTGATGATTAGACAATAATTCTTGCAGTCAGTATTTGTCCACCCCCCATTACGGTAAATATGAGTCAAACCCGTGTTGGTTAGTTTCAACTTGTGACCCATGTTCCTCCTTGTTGTTGCAGTGTGTCTTTGTTTGCCAAATGTTCTCATGATTTCCAAAACCCTTTTCCATCAGCATTTAAAGTACTTTGCAGGTTTTTTCTGGCTGCTGCTCTTGCAGTTTGGGCTCATGTGATTTGCCCTGCAGATGCCAGTCAGCCTCATACTGCATGACGCAGCTTTGTTGCAACTTTGTAATGATGACTAAGTTCAATTAAAGTTTGTCCTTTTCCTTTAGGTGTGTATATATAACTTTGTCTGCCTGATAAATAATGTCTCATATTGGACAATATACAGTATTTAAACCAATTTTACTTTTATGACAATTTCGGACTCTAATTCTACATTTTCCTTTCTCTTCCATTTAGCAAATCCTTATAGCGAATGTGGGGTTAATGAACAAGAGTCTACAGCCATGCTAGCTGCTGTGTGAAACTGTACTTAGATACAGCGATGCTTAGAGCTAAATGCTAATGTCAGCATGCTAACATGCTCATGTTTAGTAGGTTACTGCTAACTGTGTTCACCGTCTTAGCATGTTGCCATTCTAACATTTGTTAATTAGTATATCACTTTTAAATGATTAAATGATGACTTTGTGAGCATTCAAAAAACTACTATTAAAATCTACCTACATGGCAGCGCAGGTACTTGGTTTTGTCCATATCCATGAAATTCACCAACACTCATTTCTCCAACATTTATCTGTAATCTCTTTTATCTAAAACTTCAACAGCGTTCAGTCGTCTCTGTCCTGCTGTTATTACAAACATATCTGAGCTAACCGCGACTCCTCGACTCAAGCGTCTTATGGGAAATGGGGTTCATTAAAGGCCACTAAAAACAGAATAATAAACTAATTAAAGTTATGGTCCTTATCGAAACATATGAGGCCTGTAATACGTAGCAAGTTCAACATACCCAGGATATCTTTTCGTTATCTGGCTTCACTGAGCCTAACAATCGCGATTCCGCTAAGCGGTCACACAACGCTGGTTATCAATTTGATAAATCAACCCAAGGCTTCCCAATCTAGCCATGAGCGCGTTCACATGAAAGAGGCGGTGTTTGCAGCATATGACCAATCACAAACATGACAGGTGTGCTGGCTGTAATATTAGAGAAATACGAAGAATTTAAACATCATCCAGGCTAAAAGCAACACAGCTGCCAAACGCAGGAAAGACAAAAATATCCCTGACTGTGTGAATGTGTAAATGAACAGGCTTATAATATCACTGCCCGTCAGTAGTATTCCATAAAGTTAATGTGTTGCTTAGATGTTCTTATGGCGTATTTGACAATTTTAGCCTGATTCTTACAGCTGCAACTCCGGCGGTGTCAAACGGACTTGGGAGCAAATAAAAAATAAATATAAAAACATAATTTAGCGGTAAATAAGCTTACATTCATAACTTATAAGTACAAAGCTTTAGTGCTTCAGTCAGTCTCTGTTGACACAGATAAGTCAGAAACTATCTCAAATATAAAAAGAGTTCCTCTCACGATCCACGTACCGAGCTCCGCTTCTTTTCTATTGGTGATGTCATTTTCCAAGAGACCTGATTGGTCAGTAGGCGGTGCTTTTGTACGCGTTGATCTGTTATCTCGAACATAACCTGCTCCAGAGCAGGTTAGGCGTGCAGCATAAGTTACCATGACGATTTACCCCGGTAAGAAGTGAACCACCGTCGTAACCCTGAAAACCCAGAGTTGAACCTGAAGTTAGCTCGCTAACCGCAAATCCCGCTTCGTAGTGCAGGCCTCTGGAGTGAACAACACAACGTACTGCTAAGTAAGGCTCTGTTCCAAGACTGGATTTTTAGTTATTTGCGTTATTACGAATGTCAGTGTGATTTCTGATTGAGGTTTTCTTACTTTTGGAACAGAATCAGGTTTCACTTCTCTTTGTAGCCAAAGATACTTGTACTTTACTTGAGTATTTCCATGTTCTGCAGCTTTTTACTTCTACTCCACTACATCTCAGAGGCAAATATTATACTTTTTACTGCACTACATTTGTCTGACAGCTTTATTTACTTTACAGATTACAGTTTTTCATCCCCTTCCTGTCCAGTGAAAACCATGTATCTTCAGACGTGTCGATTGTGAATGAAATCCTTTATGTGTTGAGGAAATCTTCCTCCTTCTTAAGCTAAATAACCCTTTAACCCCACCCCCACCCCTTGGATCAGCTGGAAAATGCACCGAAAATGCACCGTCATAAAGCTGAGTGTGTTTGTTACCACTGAGCAACACAGTTATTGTTTACAATTCAGTTATACAATTATACTTTTACACTCACAGCTGTTATCAATCCTGCAAAATGTCTGCCATCATCTCTGGCTGATGCAAACACAGCTGAATGGACTTATTAAAGGGTTTCAGAAGGAGGCAGTGGTTTGTGGTGGTGAAATTAGCCAAAACACAGGATGTGATCCTACATGTCACTGCATGATACCACAGATGTGGCTCTAATCCAGCTGTGTCAGATCTTGCTCCTAAACATGACTCAGTCCTTTCTAAGTACGGTATTAATTTCTACAACTGCAGGCTAATGAAAGGCATGAAATCAGCACCGCACTGCACTATACCACGTGATACATACTGTAAATCCTGACTGAGTCATGAGTTAAATTTCCATATTTTTAATACGCCTTAGTCATGCTCTGCAGTAAGAGTAACCGTGATGGTAATAGCAGGAATATACTGTAGTTCTGTGCATGCTGAGCCCTTACAAAAGGCATTTAAATCTCATAGGAAATGGAAGCTCTCTGTTTTATTATAATAACTGACGATACAATCTGATTTTCTCATCAAACATAAAAATAAAATTACAGATAACCTACAAGATATGTTTCTCCTAAATGACATAATGAGATAACATGAAGAAAGATGTGAAATCAAACATTTAAATCTGCAATATTTAAAAATCCCCCCAACCTGAAACTGATTTTTCACCTCTGTTTGGGATATTTTATTGTATTTATCATTTTCATTTGCTGTAGTGATACACATATTTGCCTTTTTGTCAAGAATTACATGAGGAAATCGGTGTCTGTGTATGAAGGAGCTGATTAGCCTAGCTTAGCATAAAGACTGGAAGCGGGGGGAAAGAGCTAGCCTGGCCCTATCCAAAGTTAAACCAACACATTTCATTCATTTCTGTTTGTGTGTGGACTTTTTTTTTATAATTAGAGAGCTGTAGAGATGTTGGTAGGCATGTTTTTCTTTTAACTTTGAACAGGGCCAGGCTAGCTATGCTTTCAATGTTTATGCTAAGCTAAGCTAATCACCTCCCAGCTCTAGCTGCATTCCTAACACACAGACATAAAGAGTGGTATCATCCAACGTCCTGCAAAAAAAGCAAATATTTCCCAAAATGTCAAACTATTCCTTTAAGGTGATACCAGTGACCACAACAAACCCAAAACTACATGAGAAAAAGGCTAAACCTGTTCAAGATTTTTTAATTATCTTTTAATTAGCAGATTGTTTGTGTTCACCTTCTGCTTCTTTAAGGCTTGTGGGTTTGCAGACAAACTCGAGCCAGTGTAAAGCTCGTCAAGATGTCAACTGTTGAAGTGATGAGGAGGAGGGCGGCGCTCAACATTTCCTGCCTCGAGAAGACAAACGGAAGAGCTTTAGATAATTCATGAAGAGAGAGAGTTAATGTTTGGTCCCTAATTGTTTGCTTGAGTCTTCCAGGATACAACAGTTTTTTTTGTTTTCTGATCACAGACTGTGACTTGAAGAAATATGATAAGCGAGTTCACCATGCTAAAGCTTCTCCGCTGCCAGTATTTCCAAAATGAACTCACTGCAGATTTCATAAAGCAGGTCAGGGGTTAGTGGAAGTGACACACTTTTTATTAAAAGATAAATGTTTACCATGGGGTTTAAGGTCTTGCATTTTGAATCACATTTGGGCTATGTTGCATTTCCATTTTATTTCATTTTATTTAATAAAATCTACTTGGAGTACTTTCTTCAAGCAGTCGTGCGCTCAGACTTCAACCCATTATCTGAAGATGTTCGCTGTCAGTATATATTGTAAATATGTTGGAGCCTGTCTGTAATTGTGATCTTTTAATAGCTCAGTTCCCCCATGAGCTGTAAAGAGAGAAAGGCTTGATTTTACACTGAGGGAGAATCCTGGATGGTGGTCTCTGATGTGTGGGAGGAGGCAGCCACTAGCTGTTCAGTCATCGCCATTACAAGGCTGCAAATTTAGATAGATGGATGGATCCTGCAACCTTTAGTAGTGGTGATTTTCATTATTAATATCTCAACTGGTGGAAGAAATCACTTGCAAGGTAGGAAAAATATAAATTTGATGAAGAATATATTTGTGAAAGCACCAGAGGTGGAATGCAACTAAGTACATTTACTCAAGTACTGTAGTAGTTTTAACTACTTTATATACAGTTTCCCCTTCAGATGGTGTTTCCCTCTGGTTACAGATGGTGTTTCCCTCTGGTTACAGGGTGTATGTTTCCCATAGTGTGGTTGGGTTATGGTTGGGTTGGGTTATGGTTGGGTTATGGTTGGGTTAGGTTATGGTTGGGTTGGGTTAGGTTATGGTTGGGTTAGGTTATGGTTGGGTTAGGTTATGGTTGGGTTGGGTTATGGTTGGGTTAGGTTAGGTTATGGTTGGGTTGGGTTAGGTTATGGTTGGGTTGGGTTATGGTTGGGTTGGGTTATGGTTGGGTTAGGTTATGGTTGGGTTAGGTTATGGTTGGGTTGGGTTATGGTTGGGTTGGGATTAGATTCTAGGAATTCGGGTGGGATTCCATGGTTGGGTTGGGTTATGGATTTAGGTTAGGATTGAAGTTATGGTTGGAGTTGGGATGGGATTATGGTTGGGATTGGAGTTATGGTTAGGTTGGAGTTATGGATGGATTGAGAGTTATATGGATTGAGTTGGGTTATGGTCAGGACTGATTATGGATTGGGATTGGGATTCAAGTTATGGTTGGAATTAGAGTTATAGTTGGGATTTAAGTTATGGATTTGGGTTGGAGTTATGGTTAAGGTTAGGATTCAAATTATGGTTGGGTTGGATTTAGGTTATATGGTTGGAGTTGGGTTATGGATTTGGGTTGGGTTATGGTTGGGTTGGATATGGTTGGGTTAGGTTATGGTTGGGTTGGGTTATGGATTTGGAGTTGGGTTAGGTTATGGATTGGGTTGGGGATTATGGTTGGGATTATGAGTTATATGGTTGGGTTGGGTTATGATTTGGGTTAGGTTAAGGTTATGGTTGGAGTTAAGGTTAGGGATTATGGTTGGGTTGGAGTTATGGTTGGGTTGGAGTTATGGATTTGGGTTAGAGTTATGGATTGGGATTTGGGTGGGATTATGGTTGGGTTAGAGTTATAGTTGGGAGTTAGAGTTATGGTTGGGTTGGAGTTATGGTTGGAGTTGGGATTGGAGTTATGATTTGGAATGGGTTAGGTTATGGTTGGGTTGGAGTTATGGTTGGAGTTGGGTTATGGTTGGGTTGGGTTATGGTTGGGTTATGGTTGGGTTAGGTTATGGTTGGGTTGGGTTAGGTTATGGTTGGGTTAGGTTATGGTTGGGTTAGGTTATGGTTGGGTTGGGTTATGGTTGGGTTAGGTTAGGTTATGGTTGGGTTGGGTTAGGTTATGGTTGGGTTGGGTTATGGTTGGGTTAGGTTATGGTTGGGTTAGGTTATGGTTGGGCGTAGCAGAGATGGTTGGGTTAGGTTATGGTTGGGTTGGGTTATGGTTGGGTTAGGTTAGGTTATGGTTGGGTTGGGTTAGGTTATGGTTGGGTTGGGTTATGGTTGGGTTAGGTTATGGTTGGGTTAGGTTATGGTTGGGCGTAGCAGAGATAATTGGTCAGTGGTGGTCAAGTACACAAGTGTTGTAGCCTTCTTAAATACAAATTTGAGGTACTTGTACTTGAGTCTTTTCTTTTCATGCCACTTTCTATTTCTACTCCACTACATCTCAGAGGGTTAATCCAGAAACATCAGATATAATAGGAAAACATGTACAGGGAACATTTTACTGCGTAATGAGTACTTTTACTTTTGATACTCTAAGTAAAGCTTACTGATAATATATATATTTATTTAAATAAGGTTTTGGATGCAGGACTTTTACTTGCAGTGGAGTATTGTCACAGTGTGGTACTAGTACTTATACTTAAGTAAAGTATCTGAATACGCTACGGTTTCCATAGATAACTGTCACGTGTTTCATGCCCTTTTTCCCGCTTCACAGCCCGGGTATCCATGGTTACAAGTCCCACCCTGAACAGCGCGTGATCCCGAAAGAGCAGCTCCGGAAGTGATGTAACTCCCCAACGGATTCCGCCTCACGTGACGGTGACTCGGCTCCTCCGGTCAGCTGATAAAAGTCGGTGGTTTAACGACAACAAGTCGGAGTGCTCGCTCATCGTCTTGTCCATGTTTCTGTAATCCTCCCGACCCGGCACAATGAGGATTTTGCTCCCGGTTGTTTTCGCGGCGTTGGCCCTGACGAACGACGCGCTTGTTCGGTAAGAAGAAACGTGAACGCGGCTCGTTACCTGACGCGCCTGTAACGTTAGTTAAACAGCCGAACTGGCCAGTTTCGTGTGTTTTGAGTGGGTCTTGTGACATGTAAACCTGTTTAGTTACGGCCGCTGTGGTCCCCAGAGAATCGGTTCTTCTCTGGTGGGAGAGTTAAAGTGCTCCGTTACGAGCAGAGCAAAGGGCAGCGCTTGTTTACTCCTTAAACTGTGGCTGGCTGCCAAGTCGGCCGTTGCTCTCCCGCAGCTCTCCCGCAGCTCTCCCGCAGCTCTCCCGCAACCATAAAAACCCCCTTAATTGTGTTGAATTTGCTGCATCATTTGAAAGTGTTGGGGAAATAATCCTGCTTTTGTGTAATGTCCTCAGCCCGCCTGCTGAAGACAAAGTGTGGGAAGTCTTTATTTACAGAAGAGACATTTAGATATACTGCTATAACTGTTTGACTGTAAACTGACCACCTGTTTGTGATTAGAAAGCATGTTAACATTTGATATGTGGTGAACTGGTTTCCACCTTCTTCCTTGTTTCAGTGCCTGGACGCATATTGATCGCTATGCAGCTGATTGCCACTTATCTTAAGGTGGAGCGCCTGTGTGTTTTGTTATTTAAGAAGCAAATGTACTGCATGATTGTGACACTGATGGCTGAAAACTCTCTTCTGTTCACATAAAGAGACTTCCTGTCATTTGAGTGTGTGACAACCCTCCTCTGTCACCATCATTCAACATAATAAGTAATTTAGCTTTCTTTGCCTGTGAACTTTTCAAGGTTTATATTCCTTCACATCAGTAAACAGATGTTTTTTGTTATTGCGTTATTTCTGTTTTGTTGCTAGTGTGATAGGTGGTGCTAAATGCTTTTATTGTGAAGCTAAGACATCATTTTAGGCTCTGATAATGTCATTTTTTACATTTTTATAGACTAAATGATTAACAAAAGATATTTGATTAATTGATACTGAAATGATTGTGAGTTGCAGCCCTCTTTACTGACGTGCCATGGCATGTGCTAAAGGTATGAAACATGAAGCTCCCACTCAGTCTGTGGTATGACTGTCTTCTACATCCTGCTTTTGCCACAGGTTAGCAATGTGGCAGCGGCAGGGTGGTCTAGTATTTAGTGAACTGTTTCAGCCCCATGTACTTTATTTCGTTGTCTCAGTACTTGTATAATTAAGTTGAATCTAATGTTTGATTCCTGTAAAAACGTGTTGGTGTACATCCAAAGATGGTGAACCTTTGCAGGCAAGTTAATAGTATCAGCTATATATATATATATATATTAAATTAAAGACTTACTGCCTGCAGCAGCTAAAAACATTAGATTTCAGCAGGTCAGAGGATTATTTCAGCAGCCTCTGTCCACCAGAGAGGACAAACTCAACACTGTGGGTCTGTCTGTGTCTCTTCTCAAGCTAAGTTACTGTAGTTAGTTAAAGCACTCAAACATAAGACTGCAGAGCTTTCTGATTTAGCCACATTCAACTACACAAGTTTCATGCTTCAGCTGAACTTACAGCAGTACAGTTTGCCAAAAACTGACATCTGGATATTTGACTAAATGCTGCTGCACACGTAGACACACCGAGTGTCAGGATCCCACAGAGTTCCCGTTCTTCCTGCTGATGCCTCACATCTGGACCCACTTTTGTCTTAAAGGTTCAGTTTTTGGGTTCTGCAGCTTATAAAAACTTAGTTCTGGTTCTTCACCCTGTTGGTGGTCCATCCCACCACACAGCAGCTTCTAGGCAGGTTTCTGTTGTTTGCTAACAGACCGAAGTGACAATACAAAGTCAATGGGGAGCGTCCAAAGTGGGCGGGACTTAAATGCGCTCTGTCTCTATAATGTTCACTTTGTGTTGAAACTGTTTTAGAGGTGTTGATTGAACTTTATGATTGTTTTGGAGGTGGAAGTTTGTGGTGCTGTTGAACTGTTGTATTATATAGAGAGGTGTTTCTGTTACTTAGCCAAGCCTCAGTGATTATAAATAGGTGTGCTTTGGTCACAGGCATTGCTGCATTATGTATATTATTTACTTAAAGTATTTTGCAATACTCTGAAGGACAACGCAGTGCAGATAAGGATGAAGTATGTGAGTCAATCTTCAAGGCCACCAGTTGTGTTGATGTTTTACAAATGAAGTAGCCTGATAATCTGGCAAAATTTCTATTGCGTTTGTATTTCATTATATTATTCAAATAGATTTGGGTGGTGATTCAGCTACAAATGAACGCTCCTAAATCCCTTTTTCCCCCGCTTCTTCCCTTTCAGAATTCCCTTAAAGAAATTCCGTTCCATCAGACGTGAGTTGACAGACTCGGGGAGAAGAGCAGAGGAGCTTCTGGCCGACAAGCACTCCCTTAAGTACAACTTTGGCTTCCCCTCCAGTAATGGACCCACTCCAGAAACCCTGAAGAACTACCTTGACGTAAGCATCACTCTCCGAACCACTGACCTGTGGACCCTCAAGTCTTCTCTTTCCCTAATGCACCGCTCAGAGGCTAAAAAGCCACAACAAAGGTCCTCTTGTGTTGTGACCGCCTTGGCCTTTTTTCTGTAAATCCTCCCAGCTGAATGGAAAATTAGACTTGCCTGTCAAGACCAGAAAATCCTCACAGCTTTTTAGAAAGGCTGATTCATTCTGATGTAGACTAACATCAGCTTTCAACTGATGTAAGTGTGAGAGTGACGGATGAGGAATCATATGACGGCTGACTCAGCGTTACCACCTGACCTGTAAGCCTCTTGGTCCTTATCAGCTGATGGAAAGTTTGTTTGTTTGTTTGCTTTCTGTTTCGTAAAAGAGCGTAAAAACACTGTGTGCCTCAGGCTTTCACATAGACCAAACACATCTGATAACCTTCTTCTTAGCTGTGACGCTTCAATAGGTTGCCCCCTTTTTTGTGTTTTACATAAAATTAGTAATTACCCAAGTGGCTAGATCCGGACTGATATTATCGGGCAGTATTGGCTTCAGTATCTGGCCATTAAGTACCAAGTCCGCAGTGCAGAAATGCCAAACAATTAGAGGTCATTTAGAAACCAAACCACCAAAGAGCACTGACAAATTCATTCTTGCACTGTAAATGTCTCATATCTATCTATCTATCTATCTATCTATCTATCTATCTATCTATCGGAAATTAAAAAACAGATTTAAGGAATCTTTTATCAAAAGTGTTTGTTTCCAATGCTCCCCCCCCATAAACACATTAAAAACAGCTGCGTGTCTCTCCAGGAACAATGATAATCCACAGTCCTCGCTGGAAATAATTTGTACTGACGAAATAATCCTTATGAAAACTTAAGTGTGTGTTTAACCACGGCACACAAAACATGCAACATTTTCAGCTGCAAATCACACCATGGAAATCTGTTAAAAGAATCTGTTTTTACGAACTAGGAAAGCTAATAACACTGTAATGTGTGACATGTAAACTATTATCAGTACTAAGTGAAATAATATAAGCCTAATCTCAATCACTCAAAAGGGAGTCAGCAATTTTAAGCTCTGTTGCTGAACTTAAGACGATGAGTAATTTGTTAAAGTTCATTTCTTTCATTTTGTTCAAAAGTAAAATTAGCTCACACATTAGGTGGAACACTGTTTAATGGTGTTTTAATAGGATTTGTATTTTGGTGATTTCAATGTTTCTTGCTTATTTCTTCGGTTTTGATATATATCTGAAAACATAATAGTCATTGTTGCCTCATTTATTATATGTTGAAACTATGTTAAAAATGTACAGTAAAAAATAAACAAATCTTGCGGCACCCTTACCTTGCCCTTAAGGTACCCCGGTACCCTGTAGATTATCCAGAGTGTCGGGGACACTGCAACAACAATTGTTGCTTTTAAATTTGAGCACCACAAACAAAATTCCCCACGAAAGTTGGGCTGGAGGCAGAAATCTCAAAGACAGATTCCTCAAAATCTGGACAAATAAAACCAAAACTATCTAAAGTGCTAGATGCCACTGGAAGTAAGTGGGGTTTTACTTCTGTAATTTGGGCAAAGGAATCCGCAATCACAGAATCAATTTTTTTTTTAATTTTTTTTTAAAGAGAGACATGCAGCTTTCAAATGTTGCTTAGATAAAGGAAGTACTTTGAGGCCTGGATGACTTGACAAAATCCATCCAGCATGAAGATTTTGACCTGAGTGGCTTTCAGTCACATGAAGGGGAAGTTTGCTTCAGTTGCTACATTTGTGGAGTAATCATTTGTTGTGTCACGATAACGAGTGATTTATTGACTTGACTCTGTAACTATTTGCCCTGCGGCCTGCTAACATTCGCTGACACCAACAGCTGTAAGGTCTCATTAGCAACGAAAATACAACAGACTGGTTGTCTTGCATTAACTTGCTTTGTCAGACCTTGTTGACGTTGTTGTTTTAATCATTAGACCTGCTCCGTTTCTGACCAGTTTCCTGCCTTGAGAGATTACTGTAATCTCTTTTCCTGAACACACAAGATCAGCTCTAGAATTACGTGTTCTCTCAGTTGGATTTATTTACTGGTGGGTTTTTAAAGACCAGTAAATCTCCACAAGCTTTTCAGATACCGATGCTTGTTGATAATCATAAACAAGTTCCTTCCTTTTTATTTTCCCCACCAGGCCCAGTATTACGGTGAGATTGGCCTGGGTACCCCTCCTCAGCCCTTTACTGTGGTGTTTGACACGGGTTCCTCCAACCTGTGGGTGCCCTCGGTTCACTGCTCCATCTTGGACATTGCGTGCTGTAAGTCCTACTGTGGTTATCACATATACAATACTGCACAGGGTTCATACAAAGTGTTGAAAGTTTGGAAAATGCTTAATTATAACTTGTGTTTTCAAGGTTAGGAATATGCTTGAGTTCAAATATACTTCTTGAAATTTTTCAACATAATCTGGTGTTTCATCATCAACACGATCACTCAAAATCTTTTTAATATTTGAAATGAAACGCCCCCATCATTTGTTTGTCGTCTCCTGGAATTTAGTACAAATTTAGATGTGGTGATAAAGGCTTCAAGAGTCTGGAAATTTTTGGTTTTGGTGCCTTAAAGTGCTTTTACTCTTAAAGCTGTACGAACCCTGTCTGCATGTCACATTTCTGGAGCGTGTAAAATGTTGTAACATCTTTCCGTTCTTTCCCGCCTCTTCACAGTGCTTCACCACAAATATAATTCTGCCAAGTCCACCACATACGTGAAGAACGGCACTGCCTTTGCCATCCAGTATGGAACCGGCAGTTTGTCTGGCTACCTCAGTCAGGACACATGCACAGTAAGCTTATCTCATGCGTCAGCGTCACAGTAAACTGTAGTTTGTGTAATTCTCTAACTTGTGGTTTGTTTGTTTGTTTGTTTTTTAGATTGGAGACATGTCAGTGGAAAAGCAGCTTTTTGGAGAAGCCATCAAGCAGCCCGGTGTGGCCTTCATCGCAGCCAAGTTTGATGGGATCCTCGGCATGGCCTACCCACGCATCTCTGTGGACGGGGTGGCCCCGGTCTTTGACAACATCATGAGCCAGAAGAAGGTGGAGAAGAATGTCTTCTCCTTCTACCTGAACAGGTGGGGGAAACAGAATGATTGTAGCATGTTATTGATTTGTAAATCAGTAGAACCTGCAGTACCTTGGACATTTGTTCACTACAGTCATCTTTACCATCTGCTGCTGTTCAGTCAGTCCAGGCTGTATTAAAACCTGTCGTCCTGTAGGAGGTACATGTGGTTCACATATAACCCTTTTCCACTGCAGGAACCTGGGACCCTTAACTGAAACTTTAACCTTGCAGTTCTATGTCATTAAAAGGGCCATTTCATGTTTATGCTGTTCCCAGGTCCATGCTGGGCCGGCACAACGCAGTTTGTGTCCCAAAACAGCCTCCATTTTGTGCGTTGTGGTCCTTGATTTATTTATTTTTTCCTCCCCTGTTTGACTGTGTGTTGTGTTGAAGGTTGAATGGCCTCCTCCTAAAATGGTGCTTTCTGTTATTGTATGTGTTGTAGCCGTCCTTGTTGTGATGTGACGACACATCTGCTTGGCCAGTCATGATCAACAGCACTGCCAAGAACTTGTCCTCAAAGCAGGCTGACACAAAAGTGACAGTGGCTACCATTTTATGTTATGTTGGGCTACGTTTCAGGTCAAATATTCAGTTTTACTCTCCACATGCTGCTGTAAAAACCAGAAACGACAGAAAACACTCTACAACTGCACACCGGCCACGTAGAACTGACCACAGTGTACAAGCAGGTGGTCACCATAGTAGCCTCTGATAACAGTAGAAGATAAAGATGACGTGCAGATGGATCATTCTCACAAACGTGGTCATGACATTTGGTCAAAGTGGAGAACATATGTCAACGCGTCTTGTCCTTTTTCTGAATTTAGTGTTTGAATATTAATGTTTGATTAGTTTGTATTACTGTATGAGGTATATTCTGAAATTATTAATTATTGAGCTTTATTGGACAATTTCAAGAGTCGTGGTGAACACAGTTTAACATACAGATATTTATTTGGAGAACTGTCATAAATGTACATTAGATTTAGGTTTTAAAGCTGCACTGACTTGTTTTTATATTAACACTGGGGATATCTAGACATGACGATAGCTGTGATTTCATTTGCTTTTAGTTTTACTTTCTGTGACAATGGTTGACAGAGTCCAGTGAAATGCTTTGAGGGATACAAACAACTCTATTTTTTATATATATATATATATATATATATATATATATAATTTTTTTTTTTTATATTTTAAAAAAAACATAATACTCTAACATTCTCTATTATACTGTGGTGGGAGACATTTGAGGAACTATTTTAAAATGTCTCCATATAAAACTGAATCATTTGGGTAAAAAAACATTTAAACGTCATCTTTATAAGTTGATCCTGATGTTTGCTGAAGTTCATGTCTTCTCTCTCGTCAGGAACCCGGACACCGAGCCCGGCGGTGAGCTGCTGCTGGGAGGAACCGACCCCAAATACTACAGCGGTGACTTCAACTACGTCAACATCACCCGCCAGGCCTACTGGCAGATCCACATGGATGGGTGAGCGCTCCAGTATTACACTGAATAAAATACGCAGATCATGATATTGATATCATCATCTTAATAAATCAGGCACGTTAGTGTTTCTGTGGACTTTAAAGTTGTAAATTCTAGTCGATCAGTCAGAGACTATAAGGGGACGAGCTGAGTGTGAAAACTCTGGGAAAGTGTTCAGCTATTGAGATGGTTTCATAAAATCTCAAATCGTGTTTTGAAGAGATTAAATATTAAATAACGATTTGTAGACCAGTCATCAGACAAAAAATGAATATACAACAACTCTCACCATCATCTCTACATATTTATAGATTCAAAGCTGCAATAGGCAAAATTATTTAATTATTATTTTGGTTGAAATAACTCATTTTGACCATTGCATGTCACTAACAATATTTAATTGAAGGGTTCCTTTTTAAAAAAAAAAAAAAAAAAAAAAGTGTCTGTGAGCACCCGTCCCTTTTTTTTGTATTCAGTTTTTTAAAAAACTGGACCTGGTCTGAATCAAACAGCTAATCAGGGTTAGCTAGCATGTAACCAGCCAATCACAGCGACTCTGTGCAAACTGTTTGGTGAAACTGACGTGAGGCGATCAGCTAGAGAGGAGACGTATCGCTCTGTTGGAAATACAGAAACACGGTTGTACAGCGGTGTCACAGCGGAGTGATACGAGGCAGCAGAGAGGGAGGCAGAAGGTTTTGCATTGTGTGTTCAAATACTTGAGCTTTAAGATATATTGAGTTTTGACTGTCGGTCGGACAAAACAAGCTATTTGGAGACATCACCTTGAGCTCTGGGAAACTGGCGTGTTTAGTTAGTTGAAAAATAATCACTGGACAAGAATAAAAGTATTTGTTCGTTGCAGCCTTCAGAACAAGCTTGCTTTAGTGCATCATTTCTAAACCACCATGACACCATGACACAGTGATGCTGTGATTGTAGTCTGGGTACTGAAACGTGTTTGTGTAACAGGATGGCAGTGGGCAGCCAGCTGACCCTGTGTAAGAGCGGCTGTGAGGCCATCGTGGACACCGGGACGTCTCTGATCACCGGCCCCTCCGTGGAGGTCAAGGCCCTGCAGAAGGCCATCGGAGCCCTTCCACTCATCCAGGGAGAGGTGAGACAGACCCAGCTCCTTGACCCACTTACAAAACAAGCTGTTCTGATAACATCACATTTTATAGAGCAAACGATACCCTTTAGAACCGAGTGTAGCATCGATGCTACGCTAGACATGTTCTACAAAACATTTAAGAACTTTGGAACCGTTGTTATGATAGAGACGAGCTATAAATGGTGTCTGAACGTGACATTCTCAGGTTTCCCACACAGCTTGAACTGTGCATTTGAGCCCACTTGAGTGGAAATTTGCACATCACAGTGACACATTTACCTCTGTGAAGATATATGGACAGATTAGGTTGTCTATTTTCCAGTGATGTATAACACTTTGATATTTACTCTGAGGTGTTTATAAAATGTAAATATTGTCACATTGTCTACTGAGGAAACACCCAGGACAGCATCCAATAAATGGCTGTAACTCACTGAGGAAAAGGTGCATCTGCACCAAACTTCACATTACACACTAAATACAACTTTTCACATTGAAAAACCAAAAATTCCCAGGTTCACTATAGTACGCTCACACAAAGGTAATGCATGATGGTGACTTTACACTACACACACACACACACACACGCACGCACGCACGCACACAAAAAGGGTTGGTTGCCCTGAAGCATGTATAACACTTAATACTGACTAAAAGAATAAGCTCAGAATTGTCCAGGCGTTTCTTTGTTGATGTAGGTTTTTTAAGAGGGTTAATCTGGAAAATAATCATCTGATTAATCGATGATGAAAATAATCGTTATACCTTTTTTTTATTTTCCAGTCATGTCAGTTTGTAGTTAAAATAATGAATTTAACAAATGAAGTGTGTATTGAAGTGAGTTCTGGTTGTGTTTCAGTACATGGTGAGCTGTGACAAGGTCCCATCGCTGCCTGTCATCACCTTCAACGTGGGCGGTCAGTCCTACGCGCTGACCGGAGAGCAGTACATCCTCAAGGTGAGACAGTGTGCATGTTGTTGGTTGTCCAGCAGGGGGCGGCAGAGAGTCAGCTCCTGCAGTAACAATACAACACTGTGACTGTGTGTTGCGTCACAAAGAACTACACAAGTGCAGCTTTGTTTCTCTTGGCAGGAGGAGGTTTGTTGTCTGAGGAGTGATTACACACAGATCCATGCAGTTGTTTGTTTCTCATTCCTGTGTTACATTCTCAGATTTATTTTCTAACATTTCAGCAGCCCTGTCTCTGACCTTGTGATAATTGTGTCTCCGTCCAATTATCCAGGTAAGTCAGGCTGGAAAGACCATTTGTCTGAGCGGCTTCATGGGCCTGGATATCCCAGCCCCCGCCGGGCCCCTGTGGATTCTGGGAGATGTATTCATTGGCCAGTACTACACCGTCTTTGATCGGGAGAACAACAGGGTGGGCTTTGCCAAGGCCAAATAAGCACATCCTGTGCCAGAGCAACATGTTCAAGTTCAGAGCAAAAAATCCAAGTTTTGGAAGACAAAAATCTGTGCTGCATTTGTTTTCTGTTGCTTTGCAATCAAAACTGTATTTAGCAATAGACTGTGTGTGTAGAACCTAAATGCACTGATTTTAAAGAATTTGTACGATTTCCAGCAGTTTGTGGAACAGATTGGAGATTTGACAGATTGTGTGACGGCTGTACATGATGACGGGTCAGTTGATTTGTGTTGGTACTGCCCTTTCTAAGCATCCAAGTGATCTTTTTTTTTTTTTTTTTTTTAAATCAGGGATTTGTTTTAAAAAGAACTTTTTAATTTGCGTTTTCGGAATTTACTACTGACTATGAGATGTATCTTAATGTGATTGGCCTGAATAAACAGTTTTTAAAGGAGACTGTATGTAGTGTTATGTAGCTTTATTAATGGTAAATGCTTGGCTAGCAGGGCTAAAAAGCAGTGAGTCTCACCTGGTTTGTAGCTCCTCTTGGATGGTTCTCATGAAAACCTGACTCGACTCCACCAGTTCAGCATTGCACTCGTATAACATTTTCGGAGCCACGATGGACGTTTAAAAACAAAAAGGATCAAAATCGATGCAGCAGAACCAGAGATATCGTCTCTTTTTAGTCCATGCATTTTTCTTCCTTGTAAAAGCCTGCAGCTTCATTACCCACAATGCAACTTCACAGCCGACCGTTAGAGATTCGGGTGTGTTATGCTAGTAGCAGCTAATGTAGTGACATCACTTGAGGCAGTTTCAGACTTCCCACAGCTCCCTCTGAAGACTTTGTACAACCTTTAAAACATACGCAGTAGAACTCCCCCACACCTGGAAACGTGCTTATTCGCTTTCAAGAGTTTAATGAGAAGATTGGTACCACTCATGTCTGTATGCTAAATACTGCATTAAGACTAGAAACGGCTAGTCTGGCTCAGTCCAAAGGTAACAAAATCCTCCTACCAGCACCTGTAAAACTCACATTTGTTAAATCCGTACGAAGTGTAAAAACGATGGTGGTTGGATGTTAGACGGTGTTTTGTTTTTTCTTATGCAACCTCATGGTGACGACAGGAAGTTACTGCTCCTGGAAAGAAAGAAGAAATGGTCCACACATAAACCCCCGTACAACCACAACCTGTTGTTTTTGTACTTGTTGTTGTTTGTAGCCGTTTCCCCCTGTTTCCAGTCTTGATGCTATGCTAAGCTAACCGGCTGCTGGCTGTAGCTTCATGTTGAACGGACTGATATGAGAGTGGTATCAATCTTCTCATCCAACTCTCTGCAAGAAAGTGAATAAACGTATTTCCCTAAAAGGTAGAACTATTCCTTTGTGCAGGAAAAATGAATTTACCAGCGAGGCGATCCCAAGACTCCACAAATCCTTCAAACTTTTATTATTCCCTCAAACACGCTACATCACTCACTTTAATGTACAAAAAATCAACTATACATTAACCACAGATTTATCCATAAAAGTATTAATTTTACTTAACATGCTCAATAAAATACAGTCCACATAAAAACGTTCTCTCAGCTGTTTAGTATTCAGTAGATAGTTTGTCTTCACATATTTTTCACGATAAAATCCAGACTTCTGGTTCAGTTTAGTAAAGCCTGTGCAGAATGGGATGAGACTGAAATCATCACAGCAATCATCGGTTTTTGGTTGAGGAGGTGACGCGTAGGAGTGTGTGGATAAAATCTTCCATCGTGGTACTTTTGTATTTTAATTGATGAACTGTATTTTACGTTTCCAAAAATGATAACCAAAAACTACAAAAATAAGTTGTGTGAAACTAGACCTTTTTAAAGGAGTAGTCACCTCAGTGTAAGTGTTAGAGAAGAATCTCATTAGCTGTGTCTCGGTTCAGGGGCTGCATTCTTCGAAAGCTGCATTTGAAGACCGAATGCGTCACAGCGGCGCGACAAGGCCGTCCCATTTCGAAGGCTCCTTTAAATGCGGCCTTCTTTTCCCAAATTTAAAGGATCCAACGGCTGGATCCTTCGCTGCCCAACGTATCCCAAGATTAATTGCGCACGAGAGAATATGGCGTCCCCAAACGTACCGTCAACATCGGCCGAGCAGAATAACACTTTTAAATGTAAGTATTGGGTTTAAACTCACTCGAATAGCTAACGATGCAAATGTTAAAGAACCAAGGGGCCTTAAAAACCTCAAACTTCAACTGCAGCTGTCAAGGTTGCTAAGCGACAGGAGCGGCGGTTTGTGATGCAAATAGGGAATCCTCCATGGACCAGACCGTCTCATTTAACAGCTCTCTGTTCGGCCTTTGAACCTTCGTAGACCGCATCCTTATAAGGATGCTGCCCCTGAATTGAGACACAGCTCATCTGTATACTTGATCAACACTAGTGACAAGTATGTTTTTTGAACATTGAATAAAGTTATTACCTCAGACGCTGTACTCTAAGATACTCACAGTAGAAAATAAATATGTTTTGGATCCTTGAATCTATTCTTGAGGTTTGGCGGTTATCCAGAGATGTTGGAGGTGTCATCCTGGACTGCTGAGACCTCTCCTGTCGGCTGCTGTCTCCAAAAAGTGACACGAAAACAAACAGCTCAGTTTCATGAACATATTCTCCAAATTGAGTTTGACCCCTGACCTCTGCTGTCAGCCCTCCTGGTCCTGGCTTCCCTTCTTTTTTTCTGAGCTGGTATTTCCATGGTCCTGCTCCTCGCTGGGCTCTGTGCTCTGGCTCTCCTCAGACTCTCTCAGTGGGGCTGCCGGGTCTCTGACAACCCCATCCATCTCCAGCTCCTCCGGAGTCTCCTCCTCCACCCGGCCCACAGTGTCTGGGATAATCTCCACCTCGATGTCAGAGGAGTCCTCGCTCTCCTTGAACCACACCGTCTTCTGGCCCTCCTTCCTCCTCTGCTTGGTCAGGATCGACCTCATGCTGTACTCATCCCCGTCTCCTCTCCTTCTCCTGGACGGTCTCGCTGAGGGGCTCCCCTTGGGGACGTGGTTGGTGTAGACGCCACAGGAGGAGCAGTGGCGGCTCCGTCTCTCCTGGGGGATGACCCGGCCTCGTGTCCCGGGGAAGGTGCTCCGTCTGGGGAGAACGTTGTTCCAGCGCCTGGCACCCCCACGGCCCTGGTCCTCAGTCTGGAAGCCGTCGTTGGTGTACTGCAGGGAGTCCCTGTGGCCGGACCGGGGCTGGTCGGACTTCAGGCAGGGACCCAGGCACTAAAGGCAGGAGAGAGGCCCCTCATTAATACAACAGTTAATGAAGCATGGACGATATTGAGGCATTCTTCAATGTTACAGATGCCACCGTGGTTCCCGGGAGTGAGGTAGGTTCATTTGTTCTGTTTTAACATAGAGCCCTTCTGTGGATTTCAGCTGATAAATATTCATCAACGCCGCTCTGCACGTGCAGCATTAAACAGCTGAGCCTGTCTCTGACGTCTAAACCATTACAGTATGGAGGTGCCTTTGCAACGCAGTGAGAATAAAGGCTTCAAAACTGTATGAAAGTGGCAAAAGAAACTAATAGTTTCAAAGGAAAACTATTTTTATTTTACAGGCTATAGTCAATGTTTCTTTACAAAGTCAGTTCAAAATAATAATGAAGGACCTTGGAAATGAAGTTTCTTTCTTTGCTTTCAGATCTTTTTTCACTTTCATAACTCCATATAACTTACACCAAAATCAACCTACACTCACTTATTGCAGTAATGTGTAATTACATATTATTTTTATTTAACCTTTACTTACCAAGGAAATCTTGTGAGGCATAATCTGTTTTACGAGAGAGAGAGAGACCATTTTGGGAAATCCGCTTATTTACTTTCTTGCCAAGAGTTAGATGAGAAGATCGACGGCACTCTCATGTCTGTACGTTAAGTATGGAGCTGGTGCCAGGAGGCAATTAGCTTAGCTTAGCATCAAGACTGGAAACAGGGAAACCGCTATGAACAACAAAAGTACAAAAACAACAGGTTGTGGTTGTACGGGGTTTTATGTGTGGACAATTTCTTGGCCAGGATGTAAGTATGGAGCTGGTGCCAGGAGGCGGTTAGCTTAGCTTAGCATAAACACTGAAAGCAAGGGGAAACGGCTAGCCTGACTATATCTAAAATATAACTACCAACACCTCTAAAGCTTAATAATTAACAAATTAGATCACATTTGTTTACCCGTACACAAACGGATATATAAAAAATAAATTTGTGGTTTTAGATGCTTCATCAAGAAAAACGTTACAGCACTTAAACACTGTTTATACATTTCTGTTTGTTTTACAGATTAAACAATTAAGATCCAATGTGTTAATTAGGGATATTTTTCAGTGTGGACAGAGCCATGCTAGCCGTTTCCCCCCGGTCCCAGTATTTACACTAAGCTAAGCTAATTGCCTCCCAGCTCCAGCTCCAAACGTAACGTACACAAATGGGAGTGGTATCGATCTTCTCATCCAACTCTCAGCATTAAAACAAAAATGTCTAAGTATTCCTTTAATATGGGAACACACACAGTCAACAATCACATGTAGCACATTAAAAATAGGACCTAAAATACACAACAAAAAAAAAAAAAAACCCTTTCCTGTTTAAAACATTCCTCAAGAAGCATTTGTGGTGTTTAAATGTCAATGTTTCCAAATGAAGTTTGGATGTTACAGCTCAAAAACACTTCAGGGATGAAAACTCAAAGAGAAACACTGACTGACCTCACAGATTTTGTCCATGCTGGCATTTCCCTTCCACAAGCGGGAAATCAAGAAGCCAATCACAATGATGCAGAGGACCAGCAGAGCCGCCATGACCAGACCCAGAAGTGCCATGTCGCCCGGACGGTAGCCGACGTTTGAGGGAGACGGGATGGCCACCGCTGCAGGTGAAGACAGGTGAATGATTGAAGATTACATTACATCATCATTAGGAGAAGACGTGACATTTACAATTTGGTTACATTTCTCACAATGTTATTTATCTAACCTTTTTACATGATGGTAACTATGTCGACAGTGATTCCTGCCTATTGACGGCTTGTTCCAGGTTAGAGTTTGAAATATGTTTGGTGAGAATCATCCAACTTATTGTAAGCAATGCCTAGATTTTTTTTTTTTTTTGGCCGAATTGTACAGCATGATACCACCACTAAGTATATATTTCTATTATTTCATTATAACTAATCAGTCAGTATCACAGAGAACAGCAGTGATGGTCTTACCAGGTATGACCTGAACAGAGAGGGCAGCTGTTCCAAACTCCCCTGTTGTCGTGTCCACGGCTCTGAGCTGTATTCAGGAATAAAAAAACAATTCAAAATTCACAGATTAAAATCTCAATAAATGTATTGTGTTTATTGTGCTTGATTTTTAAAAAAGTTTGCACATCAGTCACCTGAAGCGCGAAGGACTCCGTCTTCACAACTCTCTTCAGGATCACAAAACCGTCTGAGGTCACGTTGACGTAGCTGCTGTACTGAACCTCGTACTTCACATCTGGATTCGCACCCTGACACACACACACACACACACACACACAAATAAAAACACAAAAGAAAATGATTTTAGGATTTTAGGCCATTTAAAGCTGCATTTTGTGATTTCTGACCACTAGGGAGCAGACAGATACCAAAACAAATCTACAGAAACGGAGCTCTGATGTACCACCAGCTTATCAATTCGTTATGGCTAACTGGTTAGCAAATTGCTAAAAGAATTATCTGGCTCTTTAGCTGCTAGATGTTCCATGTCAACACCTCCCGAGTACGCTTCGATTGTCTGAGCGAGTTTCCTTGTAAAAGCAGCCTACCGTTGTAGACTGAGAGCTGACTAAATCATATGAATTGTAAATGGCTGTACAATTTGCCTCTCATTCACCCAGTCACACACACACCGATGGCAGCGAACTACCATGTAAGCTGGCCTGACCATCGTGAGCAATTTGAGGTTCAGTGTCTTGACCATATTTGCAGCACGAGAACCAAAACAGCTAAAGCTAAAAGTTGAGTAGAGCTGCAGAGTTTGGTGTTACTTGTGTTACTTGACCCTGTTGTATTACACAGTTATTCTTGTTCCTTTGAATGCAGATTTAAACCTGCATTAATTGTTTTGTTTTTTTACCACTCAGGGGCAGTATTACAAGCTGCATAACATACACATCACCTTATAAAGTTGATATACTGAACTTGTTAGCAAACAGTTGCTTATTTACACATCCAGCAGTTACGGAGCAACATGATCCTTCATTTGGAGTCATGTTAGTGTCACCTGATGAATCTAAGTCCAGTATTCCCTCCCTGTTAGTTCCGTTTTTGGTCTCTACCAAGTCCTGAGGGAAATATCTGGCTCTTTAGCTGCTAAATGCTCCACTATGTTCACCAACTGGTCTCTGACTTTGCTGTTTGGTGCTGAGCAGGTGGTGTACAGAGGGTTTTTTGGGGGTTTCTTCACTGAAAACGGCTGCCTGCTGCGTCTGGAAATGAAGCTAAAAGCTGTAAAACCAAAACAATGAACTGAAAGACACAAAAACTAAGAGAAAGAACTGCAGAGTCGGGTGATAACTCTGTGGGTTTGTCACTACGAACTATCCCTTTCACATTACACATACTCATCTGATCCATTGTTAATACAGAAATATTGATTAGAGCAGGTTAAGAGCCTTTTTATGGTGCATGAGAACTCAGTTCAGATACATTTTGATTGATCTTCCGAGTGCTTAAATTTAAATTTATTGTATTTTTAGTAATATGTTACACTATGCTTGGTTCTGATTGGCAGAAGAATAAAATCAATCAATCCAGTTAGTATTTTGCTAGAGTCCAGCCAATCAGGACCCAGTATTGTGACAAATTATTGTTTTCATGTTTTTCTAATTCAGCTTTTAACTAAAGGATATCTGCCAAACATCTGGAGAGCAACAGACTCAGCGAGAATTGTTCTGAAAATAAAACAGTGAAAACTGAATATTAGTAATAGTTAATAATTAGTAATATTTGCACAGTTGCACACAAAGAGCACTCACCGCGGCGAAGTCCTCGTCCCGAGCTCGGACCCTGAAGGGCCGGTTGGTGCTTCGGTCTCGGAGGATCATGCTCTCGGGGACCGAGTTGCTGTAAATGAATCCTTCGTATCGCTCCTTCTCAAAGCGAGGAGGGTTCCTGCTCTTCTTCATCACCTCGATGGTCACCTGCGTCACTGCGAACTGATCCCTGTTGGTCACCTGTGACGCCTGACAAGTGAGTTAGACCAAAGATATACACCAAGTTAATGTCACTCTTAATTCAAATTCAGGATTTTTCTAACAGTTTTATTTGTTTGTTTCCATTGAAAACCACAGAACAACTGGCCATAAGAGATTTATTTTTACCAGAACAGTGAGAGTTATTGGGCCAACGATGTCAGCAGCTTTAGCCATGGTGATGTTTCCTGTTTCCTCGTCAATCTGGAAAATATTTCCCTCATTTCCTGATGATGAAAGAAAAACACGATAAGCAGCAAAAAACAACACAGGACATCAGAGATGGAAATAAATGATGTTGTTCAGTTCAAACCTCGGAGTATCCTGTAGCTGATCTGCTCGCTCCTGTTCTTGTCTCCGTCCTTGGCGAACACCGGACCGGGCTCCAGAACCAACGGCCCCTCCTGTGGATTAAAATAGTCATCGCTGAGTCTGCAGCCCACATTTGTATTCATCAAAGTATTCAGATCCTTTACTGAAGTAAAAGTACTAATACTACTCTGTGAAAATACTCTGTTACAAGTAAAAGTCCTGCATTGAAAATGTTCCTTCAGTAAAAGTATGTGAGTATAATCAGGAAAAAGTACTTAAAGTATTAAAAGTATTAAACGTCCCCTGTGGCTGTTCTGCTATTATATCTGATCTCATTAGATGATTATTCCTCATCATTCATGTAAAAGCAGGATTTTACTGTTGGAGCTGGTTGAGGTGGAGTTCATTTAATCTGCTGATTATTGTCTCCATTAATCGATTGATTGATTGGTTTGTAAAACTTGTTGTCACAATGATCCAGAGCCCAAAGTGACTCCTTCACAACCAACAGTCCAAACCTCAACAACATTAACATTATTAACATCATTCAAAGGAAAAGCAGCAGATCTTCACATCTGAGAAGCTGCAACCAGGAAATGATTTTACAGGAACAATGACTTCCACGATTATCAAAATAGTTGCCAACAAAACATATTTTATAAACTCTTCATATGTTTTGTGTGCAAATATTAATTTTGTAAAGTAACTAAAGCTGTCAGATAAATGTAGTGAAGTACAAGTACCTCACGTACTTGAGTAAATGTACTTGGTTACTTTCCACCTCTGGTATTCATTTACACCGTGACGTTTCTCACAGTCGGGCCTGTGATAGCAAACATCTGCTGAGCTCTCAGCTTGTGTCGTCTCAGAGGTGGTTACAGACGAAGTGACAGGTGTTACTGTTTCATCAGCACCTCTCTGCACTGACGGTGAGCGGTGTAAGAATAACCTCCATCTGCCAAGTGACTCAGTCATATAGTATATTTAACCACATCAACATTAGATACTGACAAATGTTTAATGTATGAAACTGATAAAGTAAAAGTTGCAGAATTTTAGAGATTCAAATCTGCATCCAGATTCTTCTAAAGATGCAGTCTACGATGTTTGGTCCTTCAGAGGAGCTGCAGATCAGGATGAACAGGCTCCATCCCAAAACTAACGGTGCATTCAGGTGCTCAAGTATTTCCAAGTTTATCACCACAAAGTTGCCCTCAAACCAGAGTTACCCGAGATACCAGGATGTGATGTTTCACTTCATCACATTGTCAACAACTAAAAAACTGCGTACTAGGTTTTTGGAAAATAGCAGAGGTGGGACCAAGACAGGCAAGTCCCGAGTCCAGTCCCAAGTCAAGACAGGCAAATCCCGAGTCAAGTCCCAAGTCAAGACAGGCAAGTCCCGAGTCAAGTCCCAAATTTGAGGCTCGAATCCAAGTCATGTGACTCGAGTCCACACCTCTGGAACATAGATTCGCAATAATACATGGTGTAGTGTAGTAGATACTGTCTACTGCATACAGCCCCAACAACCTCCTCCAACAAGGCAGGGAAGCCTGTATGGAGCCTGAGGGTAAAACCCAGGGCAACAAAAAAAAAGCCTGAAAAACTCTCGCTGCTGCTCATTGCCTTGTGTGTTAGGTGAGAACTGACTGTATCAATACTTTTATCGACTCAGATCTTCTCTGAGAGATTTTAGAAAGAAATTAAATCAAACTATAAAAGTGAAGAGGGACAAAAGAGGAATTAAGCCTTCGTGTTCCAACATGACAACGGCAGATATCCACACCTATATGAACACTTTGGAGTCTCCTTTTCACCTGAACTGCATGTGTTTGGACAGGTGAAATATTATAAACTCAGACGCTCACCTCCTTCTCAGTGAGGTTGACTCTGCCTCTGTAGCCGGTGCTCACACACAGCTTGGCGATTCCTAAGTTGGTCCTCAAACAAGGCTGAAACCACGGAGGCCGGTTATCAACGTCCTTCACGTGCACTGTGATGGAGGCCACGGAGGTGAAGAAGGGCTCGTTGGAGGCCGAACCATTGAACGTGTCCTGAAACATGCGACACATTTCACAGGTCAAAGGTCAAAGAGAAGCAGCCACCTGGATGTTGTTTTTATAAACGATGACGGTACCTGAACGTGTAAAACCAGAGAGATCTTCTGCACAACATCGTAGTCCAGGATGCTTTTAACAAGGATATTTGGTGTGTTGATGTTTTCCAGGCGGAAATATTTATCCTGCTGAAAAGGAAGATATCATATATGCAAGATAATATTAATAATAATAAACTATTTATACAGAATCTTTTAAAACAAAGTAACAAAGTGCTTTAGATTAAAAAAATCAAGGTTAAGACATTTCACCACAACAATTAAATCAAATTAGGAATGAATGGAATAAAATATAATAATAAAACAACAATAAAATAAGATTAAAAAATAAAAGGCTCTTTTAAAAATACAGTTTGTGAGAAGTGAGAAAGTTTTGGGATGTCTGACAGAGACATGACGGGGAGATGCAAGTCGTCTTCTTCACTGGTTTTTAATGAGACAAATCTGAGTGTCATCTGCATAACAGCGGTAGAGAATCTGAAGACGGTGGTTTTCAACATTTTTGGCTTGTGACCTCTTAAAATAAAGTAAATAAAATAAAGTAAGGTGTTCTTGTGACCCGTCGTCACAGTTTGGTCTCAGGATTTTTAGAGTACAGAAGTATTAGCAGCAAAATATACTTAAAGTACCAAAAGTAAAAGTACTCATGCAGAATAATATATCACTGGATTATAATTATTGATGCATTAATGTGTTCATTACTTTAATGTTGCAGCTGTTAAAAGTGGAGCTCATTTAATTACTTTATACACTGCTGGGTAGCTTAATCTATAATAACGCATCATAATTTATTAGTTGACTTATATTTTGTATTGATAATCAGAATCTGCAAAGTAACTAATGTTGTCATAAATGTAGTGAAGTAAAAAGTACAATATTTGCCTCCAAAATGTAGCGTAGTAGACGTAGAAATTAGCATAAAATGGTAATACTACAGCTAAAGAACTAAAGAACTCATGAGTAAGATTTGTCGGCTGCAGTTTGTAAACACAACATTCAAAGTTGGCCCCTCCTCCCCGGCTTGTAGCTTTCGATCTGGCACCTGGTCACTATGTTTTTATAGAGTCCCGCCCCCTCACACCCTGCGTGCTGTTATTGGCTGGAGGCTGCACACCCACTGCCCAAAGGTTGACGCCCAGAAATGTCCCGAACACAGCGAAATAAGAGAATCCAGGCAGAGCACCTCTGAGGGTCTCTGCAGACACAGACACCACCACAGACTTCTACTGGGTCATAAGAGATGAGTGAGGGGATTATTCTCGTATGAGTCTATAAGTTGTTTTTTAGGAGAATCCTACTCATTCTGTCTTTAAGTTCAGCACTTGAGTAAATGTACTTAGTTAAATCTCACCACTGAAACAAACCTCCGTGCTCAAATTTTGTGAAACAGAAACATTTCTTTTCTCTTGTATCTCAATCATCTTGTGACCCTCTAAGATTTCCCTTGGGACCCGATGGGGGGTCCCGACCTGCAGGTTGGGAACCACAGTCTTAAGAGACAGAACTCAAAGGGATTATGAGTGCAAATTAGCTGTTGAGCTTTTACATTTACACTGATGCTGTTAAAATGTTTATTAATGAGCATTATCGCCTATAAATAAGCAATTATTAATTGTTTCCGTTATTCAGAATCACTCAAATCTCTGAGTGCAGTCCAGTGTCCCTACATCACTGCATTAGGTTTGTTCTTACTGTTGCAGACTCTAAGCGGTAGTACAGCGGCTCTGAATCAACGTCGGTTGCTTCTATCAGTCCGACGCTGGAGTTGACCGTAGTGAGCTGCAGGAGACCAAACATCAAGAGTCAACATCATCACGTCAAGCCTGAAACACGCAGCTCTGCAGCTGTGAGACACCGACAACAACACCCACCTCGTTCACTTCCAGCACGAAGTGGTTTTGAGCGAAGTTTGGGGGGTTGTCGTTCACATTTTCAACCAAAACTTCAACAGACTCGTTCACCTGGAAGACAGCGATCAAACATTGTGAATTAAGAGAAATACACAGTGTTTTGACCTTTTGGCTGCTGTTTACAATTTATTCTCTTGCTTCACTTCCTTATTATTGGCTTCTTTTTCACGGGAAACAATGGGCCCCTGTGCACAGACGCGTAAAAGGCCCATGCAGGCCCATGTTTTATGATTAAGAGGGGCCCCGTTCAGGCAGATCAGGGGTGGATAACAACAATATGAGGCCCTCTACCACGACTTTACAGAAATGCCTCTTAAACAGCTCATTTCCTTGAGCTTCTAATGCTGTTGTTCTGCACTTTTGGAGTTGAAGGGCCCATGTTGCGAGGAGTACTCAGCCCCTCTAAAGTCCTATAGATGAACTGAGGGGATAAACAGTTGTTGTTTTTTTCGTGCGACATTTTCAAATGTTTCATTTTGGCTGTTTCTTCAGTTTTTCAGTAGGACTTTTGGGGCTCTGTTATTGACATTAGACTATACGACAAAAAAATGCAAAGTTAATAACAGCGATTTCACACAGAGGCTCTGGCTTAGGGGCCCCCTGAGCCCTCGGCCCTGGTTGGCCCGTTCGGTAATCCGCCCATGTTCTTCGTTGACACACCGTGTGATATTGTGTTTGACTCGTTTTACTCACAGATCTGGAGCCAGCCCTGCTGCACTGCACCCACACCACCAGAGCTGCACCGGACAGAGACTAACAGAAACACAGCAGTTACATAAAGGTTAAAGACACATTAACTCAAGGTAAACACCTGCACTGATGGTAATTAAGTTTCCATAATGTCATAAATTAATCTTCAAGGAGTTCTCTTGGAGGAAGTTAAATGTTCCCTGATTTAAAATCTATATATGATCAAGTGATATTCATTACAAACATTTGATTTGGTTAATTTTAAAGTTACAGTATGAAACATTTTAAACAACAATCCTTCATGCTGTTACCTCCTAACCATTTTAAGGGTTCCACGTTACAGGGCTTCAAATTGTCTTTATAATGATGTAAGTACAAGACTATCTTCAGGAAGTGTATCACAACTGGACTGAGCCCTGATTGGCTCCCCCTCACTGAAAGAATCACTGAAATCTGTCCAATCAGGTCAGTTAAAATGATTCGAAACTCAAAGCTTCCACTCAGCAGGATTATTTCATCTGAGCTGCTGCTGCCAGACAATTTTTACACAATTATTGTGTCACAAACCTTTTAATTTGAACTACACATTGTTCATCCTAAACTACACCTTGAAAATGGGGGTTTGATCGATGTTTGGCTGCAAACATTAGTGCACATAGTGTGTATATTCATGAATCAGGGTTTGTACAAAGTTTGTCATATTTGTTGTCTCCTGGTATTTATATAACAAATTAGATTTTAGAGTCTGGAATTGTTTGGTTTAGGTACCTTGAAAGTGATTGAATTTTACTCTTAAAAAACTGTACGAACCCTGCAGTAAAGAGGTGACATAAAATGTATGTATTGTTTTTTACATTTTGCCTCAGTCTTTTTCCCTACAGTTCTGGAGAACTTCCTGTATTGACTGGATCTGCAGTAGTTTTCTGTTGCATTTGTTTTTGGGGTTTGTGTGTTTTTGAATTAGCATTGTTTCTGAAGCTGCAGCACGTTTCTCCTGATGGAAATCTTAAAAAGCTGTTTGTCCATTAGAGAGCACTGACAAGTTCATTTTCCAACTATAAAACGTCTCACTCAGAACATATCTTGTCTGCTTAATGTACATGACTGTCAGCTGACGGGATCGCGTGTTTCAAACTCTCTCACGTCCAGCATCACTGTGGCTATAATCACCTCATAGTCCAGCCCTTTCTTCACCATCAGGGCCTTCCCCTTCAGGTAGAACAGATCTTCAGGATTCACCGAAACCGCCAGGGTCACATCCCCGCTGGAGCTGATCATTACCACCTGGACGTCGGCTGTGTTGTTTTCTGGGACCGCCACGGGGCCCGGAGGAACCGTGCAGACTGAGAGAGGTGAGAGGTGACAGTGAACATCAGGCCTGCGACAGTAAGCTCACGAGATCTTCATCCAATGTGATGAAGATTTGTGTGAAGAAAAACAGGAACTAAAGAGAAAAAGATCTACATATGACTTATTGGGAAACCTATGGAATGTAACCAAGTACATTTACTAAAGTACTGTAAGTGTAAATTTGAGGTACTTGTACTGTACTTCAGCCTTTTCTTTAATGCCACTTTATACTTCTACTGCACTACATTTATCTGACAGCGTTAGTTATTTTACTAATTAAGATTTTTACAAACAAAACATGAAAATGTTCAAGTACAGCTGAAATGATTAGTCACATTTCATGGAGTATTTGTACTGTGTGGTATTAGTACTTTTACTGAAGTAAAGGATCTGAATACTTCCTCCACCTCTGCCCATCACACACACACACACACAGATAGATGTGTTTACTGTACTGGTGTCTATGTTTATGCTGCTTCAGGTCGTAACATTAAAACATTGCACTTTAAATCTAAAAGTGCACTACTTCCATAGTTGCATTGACCTGTTAGGGGCCTTCAGGGCAAAAACCTGCTGTTGGGCTCCAAATTGATCCCCCGTCTCCCATCCCATTAGTATTGTGTGTGTAAAATCCAACCTGTACTTCATACTGGAATAAAACTACTTCAGCTTCATTTAGGAATATACATGTGAGCCCCATATAAACTAAAATAATGAAGGTTTTAACACTAGATGTGGACACAGGGCCCCTCGTCAGGTTAGGGCCAAAACATTACAGTATGTAACAGCGACCAAGCTGCCTTACTTACTTGATATTGTACTTAAAGGAATAGTTGAACATTTTCAGAATAACACTCTCTGCTGGAGAGTCAGATGAGAAGACTGTCGCGTCTGCACGGTAGATATGAAGCTACCACGAGCAGCCTGTTAGCTTAGCTTAGCATAAAGACTGGAAACAGGGGGAAACAGCTAGCCTGGTTCTGTCTGAAGGTATCAGCACCTCTAAAACTCACTGACTAACACGTTACATCTTGTTTCTTTAAACCGCACAAAAACTTTAGGATCAAGTCCTAAACCGAGTTCTTGATCAAATCTTAAATGTTAATATCAAGTCCTGATGTTGTTATTATTGATTGTGTAATACACACGTGGACAAAATTGTTGGTACCCTTCCGTTAAAGAAAGAAAAACCCACAATGGTCACTGAAATAACTTGAAACTGACAAAAGTAATAATAAATAAAAATTTACTGAAAATTAACTAATGAAAATCAGACATTGCTTTTGAATTGTGGTTCAACAGAATCATTTTAAAAAAAACTAATGAAACTGGCCTGGACAAAAATGATGGTACCCTTAACTTAATATTTTGTTGCACAACCTTTTGAGGCAATCGCTGCAATCAAGCGATTTCTGTAACTCTCAATGAGACTTCTGCACCTGTCGACAGGTATTTTGGCCCACTCCTCGTGAGCAAACTGCTCCAGCTCTCAGTTTTGAAGGGTGCCTTCTCATGTTTCAGCTCCTTCCACAGATGTTCAATAGGATTTAGATCAGGGCTCATAGGAGGCCACTTCAGAATAGTCCAATGTTTTGTTCTTAGCCATTCTTGGGTGTCTTTAGCTGTGTGTTTTGGGTCATTATCCTGTTGGAGGACCCATGACCTGCGACTGAGACCAAGCTTTCTGACACTGGGCAGCACATTTCGCTCCAGAATGCTTTGATAGTCTTGAGATTTCATTGTACCCTGCAGATTCAGACCATAGACTTAATACAGTCTGTGCTCCAGACCAGGAGGCAGAGTTGCAGTCCTACACGCTTCTCTGCGCTTCCATTAGAGCAGTTACCCACCCTAAACTCCACAGAGAGGTTGTCTGCCCCCCGACCACTTAAATTATTTAAATCCAAGTAAACAGAAGAGGAGTTACACATAAAAACCTAATAAAAAGTAAAACCTCCACTGCAACAGTACAACAAAATAGGAGAATTAAATGTGGACTCTTAAACATCAGATCTCTCTCATCTAAAGCTGTTCTAGTAAACGATCTAATATCAGATCATAATATTGATTTATTTTGTCTTACTGAAACCTGGCTGTGTCACGATGAATATGTTAGCCTAAATGAATCCACTCCCCCAGTCACATTAATACTCACATTCCTCGAGGCTCAGGCCGAGGAGGTGGAGTTGCAGCCATCTTCGACTCAAGCCTATTAATCAAACCTAAACCTAAACTAAATTATAACTCGTTCGAAAGCCTTGTTCTTAGCCTTTCACACCCAACCTGGAAAACACTACAGCCAATTCTATTTGTTATAGTATACCGAGCTCCTGGACCGTATTCTGAATTTTTATCTGAATTCTCAGAGTTCTTATCAGGTTTAGTCCTTAAAACAGATAAAATAATTATTGTAGGTGATTTTAATATTCATGTGGATGTAGAAAATGATAGCCTTAGTGCTGCGTTTATCTCATTACTAGATTCGATTGGCTTCTGTCAGAGTGTACATAAACCCACTCACTGTTTTAACCACACCCTCGACCTTGTTCTTGTTTATGGCATTGAAATTGAACATCTAATAGTCTTTCCACAGAATTCTTTTTTATCAGACCATTTTTTATTAACTTTTGAATTCCTATTACTGGACTACACGCCATTAGGCAAACATTCCTACACTAGATGTCTATCTGATAGTGCTGTAGCTAAATTTAAGGAAGTGATTCCATCAGCATTAAATTCAGTTCCATGTCTCAATGTAACAGATGACTCCTATGCTAACTTTAGTCCCTCCCAAATTGATCATCTTGTTGATAGTGCTGCAGGCTCACTACGAATAACACTCGACTCTATCGCCCCTCTAAAAAAGAAGATAATAAAACAGAGGAGGTTAGCTCCATGGTATAACCCGCAAACCCGCAAATTAAAACAAACATCGCGAAAACTTGAAAGGAATTGGCGTTCCACCAATCTGGAAGAATCACGTTTAGCCTGGCAAGATAGTCTTAAAATTTATAGGAAGGCCCTCCGTAATGCCAGAGCAGCTTACTACTCATCATTAATAGAGGAAAATAAGAACAACCCCAGGTTTCTGTTCAGCACTGTAGCCAGGCTGACAGAGAGTCACAGCTCTGTTGAGCCATGTATTCCTATAGACCTCAGTAGTAATGACTTCATGAGCTTCTTTAATGATAAAATTCTAACTATTAGAGAAAAAATTCAGCACCTCCTGCCCTCAGTTGGTACTGACTTATCTTCAAACACAGGAACCTTAGAAACAACTGTAAAACCTGTACATTTAGACTGCTTTTCTCCCATCAAGTAATCAACTAACTTCCATGATTTCCTCATCTAAGCCATCAACGTGTCTCTTAGACCCCGTCCCAACTAGGCTGCTTAAAGAAATTTTACCCTTAGTTAGCACTTATTACTAGATATGATCAATCTGTCCTTATTTAAAGGCTATGTGCCACAGTCCTTTAAAGTAGCTGTAATTAAGCCTCTTCTTAAAAGCCCACTCTTGATCCAGGGATTTTGTCAAATTATAGACCTATATCTAACCCTCCTTTTCTCTCTAAGGTCCTTGAGAAAGCACCAATCAGTTGTGTGACTTTCTACACAACAACAAGCTGTTTGAGGATTTTCAGTCAGGATTTAGAGTGCATCATAGCACAGAGACAGCACTGGTGAAAGTTACAAATGACCTTCTAATTGCATCAGACAAAGGACTTGTCTCTGTACTTGTCTTACTAGATCTTAGTGCTGCATTCGATACCATTGACCATCACATTCTATTACAGAGACTAGAACATTTTATTGGCATTAAAGGTACTGCACTAAGCTGGTTTAAATCCTATTTATCAGATCGATATCAGTTTGTACACGTTAATGATGAATCCTCTATGCACGCCAAAGTTAGTCACGGAGTTCCACAAGGTTCTGTGCTTGGACCAATTCTATTTACCTTGTATATGCTTCCTTTAGGCAATATTATTAGGAAGCACTCCATAAATTTTCATTGTTATGCAGATGATACCCAAGTGTATTTATCGATCAAGCCAGATGAAACCAATCAATGAGCTAAACTTCAGGCATGCCTTAAGGACATAAAGGCCTGGATGACCTGCAATTTTCTGATGTTAAACTCAGACAAAACCGAAGTTATTGTACTTGGCCCCGAACACCTTCGAAACACATTATCTAAAGATATAGTTTCTCTAGATGGCATTGCCCTGGCCTCCAGCGAAACCGTAAGGAATCTTGGAGTTATCTTTGGTCAGGATATGTCCTTTAACTCCCAAATAAAACAAACTTCAAGAACTGCCTTTTTTCATTTGTAACATTGCAAAATCAGGCACATCCTATCTCAAAAAGATGCAGAAAAACTAGTCCATGCATTTGTTACGTCTAGGCTGGACTATTGCAACTCTCTATTATCAGGCTGCCCCAATAAATCCCTTAAGACTCTCCAGCTGATTCAGAATGCTGCGGCACGTTTACTGACAAGAACCAGAAAAAGAGAACATATTTCTCCAATATTGGCTTCTCTACACTGGCTCCCTGTAAAATCCAGAATAGAATTTAAAATCCTTCTCCTCACCTTCAAAGCCCTAAATGGTCAGGCACCATCATATCTTAAAGAGCTCATAGTACCCTATTACCCCACTAGAGCACTGCGCTCCCAGAATGCAGGGTTCCTTGTGGTTCCTAGAGTCTCTAAAGTAGAATGGGAGCCAGAGCCTTCAGCTATCAAGCTCCTCTCCTGTGGAACCAGATCCCAGTTTGTGTACGGGAGGCGGACAACCTCCTCACATTTAAGAGTAGGCTTAAGACTTTCCTCTTTGATAAAGCTTATAGTAGGGCTGACTCAGGTGACCCTGAGCCCCCCCTTAGTTATGCTGCTATAGGCCTAGACTGCCGGGGGACTTCCTATGATGCACTGAGCTCCTCTCTCCTCCTCCTTCTCTCCATCTGTGCGCCCTCAT
>SEMN01000701.1:0-238063 GCA_005408345.1 Macquaria australasica
TACCAAGTTTCTATCATAAATCAAATCCTTAAATAAATGATCAAATACAGGACTGTGATGGAAGTGCACTGAGCCACACCTCGTGACTCAGCTGTGTGAACAAGAACTGCTCCAGTTGTGGCTTGTTAATCACACCCAAATCAATGTGTCTGTGTCTAGTTGTGTTAGTTTGTGCATGACGTATGTGTTTGATCATGTTGGTGTTAATGGATAGGAGACAAGTGTTTGTGTAGCCTGCACAGTGTTGGAGACATGTTTGTGGGTGTGCAACCACTAAATATGTATGCTCATTGTATTATTAATGTTTAAGAGATAGGAAGTATTTAACAGGTAAGTGTGTGTGATTGTGTGTGCATGCATCCACATGCATGATGACACTGTGATAATAATGCATGGATGCGTCAAGCGCTGTGTTCTGTTGTTGGAGATCTGATTGCTCATCAATCCTGTATCTTATGATTAAAAGTCAGAAGCCTCAGCTGCACTATCTAAGGTGTTCAGAGTTCATTTAACCCTGCAATAGGAAAGTCATTCCTATGTTCCCAGGGTACTTGCGGAGCATACAAAGAACATGACAAAGGGTCCAATGTTCCTCAGTTTTACATATGTGCTCTCCTACAGCCATGTGTTTCCATGGTCCTATGTGTCCAAGGTCATACGTTCCCTAGCTCCCAGTAGGGCGTGGGCTGACACTTGGCACACATTTGAATCGGTTTCCCAAACAGCAAATCCCTTCCACCGCCCCCCCTGTCAGAAAGCGGCCCCTTTGTCATCCCCCCCTGTCAGAAAGCGGCCCCTTTGTCATTCCCCCTTTGTCATCCCCCCCTGTCAGAAAGCGGCCCCTTTGTCATTCCCCCTTTGTCATCCCCCCCTGTCAGAAAGCGGCCCCTTTGTCATCCCCCCCCTGTCAGAAAGCAGCCCCTTTGTCAATTTGATAATTGTGAAACAAATACGTCCCCGTTTGTCAGCACGCCAAACATCAAGCGGTTTCCCGAACGTCAAAATCGCGAGGGATAGAGCAGCGTTCATGGCTGGCTGTGGATGTGATTCACTACCTCCAGAGATTTCAGGGGCTCCTCAGCTTAGCCTTCCCGGCAGAGAGTGTGCGATCCTCTGCATAATACTCGCTGAGCAACGGCCTATGGAGGACCGTGATTTTTTATTTTATTTTAATTCAGCAGGGGGGGGAGAGCTTCAGTGTTATGCGCAAAGGATAGAGCAGTGTTCATGGCTGGCTGTGGATGTGATTCACTACCTCCAGAGATTTCAGGGGCTCATCAGCTTAGCCTTCCCGGCAGAGAGTGTGCGATCCTCTGCCTAAAACTCGCTGAGCAACGGCCTATGGAGGACCGTGATTTTTGATTTTATTTTAATTCAGCAGGGGGGGGAGAGCTTCAGTGTTATGCGCAAAGGATAGAGCAGCGTTCATGGCTGGCTGTGGATGTGATTCACTACCTCCAGAGATTTCAGGGGCTCATCAGCTTAGCCTTCCCGGCAGAGAGTGTGCGATCCTCTGCATAAAACTCGCTGAGCAACGGCCTATGGAGGACCGTGATTTTTTATTTTAATTTAATTCAGCAGGGGGGGGAGAGCTTCAGTGTTATGCGCAAAGGATAGAGCAGCGTTCTTGGCTGGCTGTGGATGTGATTCACTACCTCCAGAGATTTCAGGGGCTCATCAGCTTAGCCTTCCCGGCAGAGAGTGTGCGATCCTCTGCATAAAACTCGCTGAGCAACGGCCTATGGAGGACCGTGATTTTTTATTTTAATTTAATTCAGCAGGGGGGGGAGAGCTTCAGTGTTATGCGCAAAGGATAGAGCAGCGTTCATGGCTGGCTGTGGATGTGATTCACTACCTCCAGAGATTTCAGGGGCTCATCAGCTTAGCCTTCCCGGCAGAGAGTGTGCGATCCTCTGCATAAAACTCGCTGAGCAACGGCCTATGGAGGACCGTGATTTTTTATTTTATTTTAAATTTAATTCAGCAGGGGGGGGGGGGAGCTTCAGTGTTATGCGCAAAGGATAGAGCAGCGTTCATGGCTGGCTGTGGATGCGATTCACTACCTCCAGAGATTTCAGGGGCTCATCAGCTTAGCCTTCCCGGCAGAGAGTGTGCGATCCTCTGCATAAAACTCGCTGAGCAACGGCCTATGGAGGACCGTGATTTTTTATTTAATACGGTGCCCTGGAACTGGCTGATGGGCAGAGGGGCCCGTGTGTCACGGGCTCACCCCGGTCTCATGGAACTGGCTGACGCGCAGAGGGGCCCGTGCGTCACGGGCTATGAACGCACTTCACAGCCTCCAGAGATGTCAGCTGCACTTTAGCAGAGACAGCCCGGCAGACAGTGCGTCTCCCGTGCGGAGGGCGGGTGAAGTGAGTAAGCAGGACACCGACCAAACGGTTTATAAGATTTACTACGGCAACAGCGGCAAAAGCAAACGAACTTTATTCATTTTAATTCCTTTATTTTTGTGTATCATTATTGCCGCTAGAGTCTTTTTTTTCAGCCCCGAGCGCTGCTCTCCTGGTCCCGCGGGACCGGACAGCTGGTCCGTGGGCAGCTTTCAGTCTGTCGCCCAAGGGGCTGATGAGTACCACCGCCTTCTTGCACCGCTCCGTGGCTCTCCTTGTCGGCGTCTGGTGAGGAAACAAATACACACCCAGTGAGAGAAGCATCAAGATCGGCCAGGCCTCCACTTTATATACGGGACAAAATAATTTAAAATACGGGACAAAATAGACCGATGCTTACGCTCTCTGTCCCGGGGGTCACGGAGGTGGAGGCAGCGGGGGGGCTGCTGGATGATGTGGCCTCTTCGAAACGACGGCGCATCTGCCTGGACTGCGCAACATCCAGGTTCAGAGCGTAAAACTTGTCCGCGGTGGAGGTGTTGTGGCACATGAATGTGGCCATCTTGTCTCTGACCTCCGCCGAATGTACATTCTTGGCCTGCGAGACGGTGGTGGAGGAGGGGGACTCGTAAAGATCGCTACTGCCGGCAAAGGTTAAACTGAGGTGGGCACCGCCGTGGCACAGTGCGACTCACGTGTGCGGAGACGGCGGTCCTGAGGTCGATGAAGCTGGGCTTTCCCGGCAATCCCATCTCCGCCCAGGCACCCTGCATGTATCGAACGAGATTCCGTGCCGGCCCTATTCCAGCCGCAAACAACACGCGATCAGACGTGGGCCTGCAGCGCTCGCGCAGCTCCAGCCACGTCTCCAGCCACTCGTATTCTTCGGGCCGGAAAAAAATCTGGGCCGCCCCGAAGTCCCTGCTGGTCTTGTGGTTGCTGACCTGCAATGCGGAGGGGGGGGGGGGGGAGAGAAATACATTAAATTAAATTAAAAAAAAACACACATTTAGACGCCCCGTCAGATCGAACTCAAATTTCGGGCACACGTCAGCGGAGACCCCCGTACTTACCGAGACCACAAAGCCCTCGGCGGACCGGTCGCCGGTGGTCTTCGCTGCTTCCACTTCCTCCACCGTCATGTTGGTCAGGACTCCGGGACGGTGCCCGTAGATGCATGCCACAAACGCGGAGAAGTATCCGTAGAAGCTATACCTCAGCGCTTGTGAGCCGTTCTTCTTCATTTCATCTGAGCAGAGGACACGCCAAAAGTAAGCCACCTCAGAGATGCATTTACCCGCCCGCCCGCCCGGGCTAAACAGCCGGTTACATACCCAGCAGTGCGGGGATTCGTGCCCCAGCCGTGTCCCGGCACTTTTTCAGGCTATCCCTGGAGACGACCTTCGCCATCTTCTCCGCCTTCACCTGCATTTGGTGCAGGACCACCTTTTTGTGATGTTGGTGAGGGCCGATTTGACGTCTCTCACCACGCCAGTCAGCTGGGCCTGGGACAGGCGGCAGAGGGGAGGGGGGGTCTCCTTCATATATTGGAGGAATTGGTACACGTTTCTCATATAAAAGTTCGCCGTTGTCACCGTCTTGCCCGTAGTCAGGAGATGGGAGGACCATCTGTTAAATTAAAAAAAAAAAAAAAAGCACAAAGCACAAGGTCAGGGACCACGGGCCGGGCAGCAACCCGAGAAATGATTATGAAAGCCGGTCACACTCACTTTCTGATCTGGGCCCCGTCATCCAGAAACATCCAGCTGCGTAGGTTGCGTTTTCCCGTGGCCATGAAATAAACAAAAGACTTCACGCGGCTCACCTTGGAGTAGGCGTTTTCGAGATGCTTGGTAGAAGGGCAGATTCCCTCCTGGTAATGTTGGTAATCCTCCAAGTAACTCGCAATGTATTTGGGGAAGATCAGATGGCGCAGACCCGGCATTCTTCCACTACTTTGGATAAGCCCGCGCACGACTCCTTCCTTCGGTCTTTTGGTCAGCGATGGCCCGCTGTAATCCCCCTCACCCGATCCTTCCTCCTCATCCACCACCACAGCCCGTTCCTCCTCTGCGGCCCGTTCCCCCCCCTCCTCCTCCTCCTCATCATCATCCGCCGCCCCCTGCAGCAGATCCGTCCGCTCTGTCACCACGCCGGACTCGGGCGTTCTGCGACCGGAGACGGCCTGTGACAGCCGCCTGTATTTTTTCCGGAGGTCGGCCAGTTCCATAACCAGCCTCTGGTTCTTCCTCCACCTCTCCGTGCATCCCGGGTCGCTGCACGTGGGCGGCCGCGGCTCTTCCTGCACCCGGCATGCCAAACGCGCGTCATCGCCCTCCTCTCGTGCCACCAGGTCCAAGCCGGAGACCATGGCAGGTGAGGGGGTTTTGGCACGGAGCGCAGCCAGGAGGGCGATAGTTTTATTGCTCCTTACCCTATTTAAGTGGACCTCCACCTCTTCTTTGCTGAGCTCCGGGTGGCTTTCCCTCAGGTGCCTGTCCAGTCTCGTGCTTTTGTACGCGCATCCAGAGACCGGACAAGGTCCCTGATGTTTACCCTTCGGGCGGCGTGGTTTAGGAGAATCCTCCGCTCATCCAGGTTCGCCACATTGTGTGTCCGTCTGAAGTGATTGGACAGTGCCGCAAAAGCCTTGAAACAGAGAGGGCAGGTGGAGGACTTCTTTGGAAGTGTCATTGCTGAAGAAAAAAAAAAAGCGATTAGACCGCTGTGATAAACGTGCAATTTCCCACCGAAATCGGGGAGAAGAGAAACACAACCTACCTCCAGCGTGTTCTGTGGAAAATGAGGGAAAACCAAAGCCGAAACTTCACTCTTATGTGCGGAGTGAATTTCCAAATCCGGCTGGAGACTGTCTGTGACTGGCTGAGACCAGAGACAAAGGTGAAACCGTTTGCCATTTGGCGTGCAGATAATTGAGCCGTTGCAGGCCACCACGTGAGCAAAAAACACGCCCTCGTTGGCCTCACGTGAGACAGGAACGATGCCTCTATCCTGGGCAGATAATTCTGAAGCACCCCCTGAATAATAACTAAAAATAAATAATGATGATAATAATAATCACAGTTCTCCACAGGCCGTGTCTCGCCGCGTTTTGCGCCCGGGAGACGCACTGCCTGCTGGCCTGTCTCTGCTAAAGCGCCGCTGACATCTCTGGAGGTTGTGAAGCGCGTTCACAGCCATCTCTCCAAAGGAACGTAATGTCCGGCGATGACAGGCCGTCCCCGGGGCGGACATCCGCATACAGCCGCGCGTAATGTCCTCCGGCGGACCATCCAGCCCTTAGATTAAGTCCAACAGCCCCATCCACAAACACCGGGCACTCGCACAGCCTCTCCCCGGCGATGACAGGCCGTCCCCGGGGCGGACATCCGCATACAGCCGTAATTTCCTCCGGCAGACCATCCAGCCCTTAGATTAAGTCCAACAGCCCCATCCACAAACACCGGGCACTCGCACAGCCTCTCCCCGGCGATGACAGGCCGTCCCCGGGGCGGACATCCGCATACAGCCGTGCGTAATTTCCTCCGGCAGACCATCCAGCCCTTAGATTAAGTCCAACAGCCCCATCCACAAACACCGGGCACTCGCACAGCCTCTCCCCGGCGATGACAGGCCGTCCCCGGGCGCACTTCCTCCGGGCTGGTCAACCACCTCTGGGGCCTACACGCAGCACCTTGCACACCGGTCGAACCGGCGGACCCACACTTAAGCACCCCCCCCACCCTCCAGACAGTTAGCCGCAGCCACACGCGTTCCGTGGTCCTGGTAGGCTGCATTGTACTTAGAATTTTAAAAACACTGCTTAATAGAATGAAGCGTGGTACCAGGACAGCATAGTACCAGGACCGCGTAGTACCAGGACCACGTACTCTCTGCCACAGCGCCCTGGGCTTGGGAGATCTGCCGGGCGGATCCGCTGCCACCAGCCCGACTTCCCTTCCTCTATATAGCACATAATGGGAACCTGAAAAAAATGTTCCCCAGCTCTGTATTTGCTTAATATGACATGGGCTATTGTGGGAACTCGTCAAAGGGGTTTTCTGTTCTCCACAACTGCCATATGGCTCTCAATATAATAGGCCTACACTTGAGGGAACTTATCAAATGACTGGAGTATGGCATGCAGCAATAAAACATTCTGGGTACTTTTCAAACCCAACCCAAACAACAGTTTAAGTTTGAGGAAAACTTAATAGAACTACCCAGACTCTTTAGTATTCTCTGCCGGGTCAGATTTGATCCAGAACACCACAGATGTAACAATTTTTCAGCGACCTTCAAAATCAAATAAAACCATTGGTTTTGTTGTGTTTATATAGCTGTTTTGAAGCCTTGTTCCGATAAAAAAACTGGATAATATTTATGAAATATTTGAACCCGAACACAATAGGAGGGTTAATGTGTGTCAACAGAATATTCAACTGGGGAACATAGGGCCTTGGGAACTTAGGACCCTGGGAACATGGGACCTTGGGGAACTTAGGACCCTGGGAACATAGGAACCTGGGAACACAGGACCCTCGGAACATGGGACCTTGGGAACTTAGTTAAAAGTCATCCAAGGATCATGCTAATCCCATCAGCACTCACGCAATCACATACATTTTCTTCAGGATATGCTTCTCTATTAACAATGACATTATCAGAGACAGTATGTTGCATGCAGAGCTGACATTTTGTCCATTGTGTGGTGCTACAGGAAAGCTCATGGAGTGTCCAAAATGAAAAGGGTCACTGTCTGGGGAGCACGAGTATGCTTAGTAAATTTTATGGCAATCTATCCAGTATTTTAACATTTGTAAAAGAGGAAGATTTGGCCTGATGGTGGCACCTTACAAATCTTCATAGTATTCTGTTTTGGCAGATTGTATATAAGAAATGCATATACAAACAGGGAATGATATCAATTCTGTGTCAAAGAATGTCTATAAAACTGACTTTAGAAACTTTGGAAATGTATCAAATATAAAGAAAACAGCTTATTCCTTTTAATTTGATAAATTGATTTAATACTACCATTGTGCTCAATTTGGTTTAATGTTTTATATTTTTGAGTAGCTTATCCACACTTCAAAAATCAAGCAAATTTAGTATCTGCCTGACTTGCTCAGTTTGCCAGATCTCTGACCATAGGAATTGCTGCAAAATGCATCAAGATCAGCACCAGGGAGTAAATTTCATTAATACATTTTGTCCTCTTCTTTAGTCAATACTTCTGGTGAGGTCCCTGCTGTAACCATGGCGTCCCGGGTGAAGCAGCCACAGGGGCGTGGCCTATCCTCTCTATTTTATTGCTGCTTCCAAAGAAGTGACCAACCAGAGATCACCTACTGTCATGACAACATCAACACTGCGGCTATACTGGAGCCCAACCTGCCTATGCCCCCCCTTCAAGAGCTGGACTCCATGTTCATTGAGCTGGTGGTGAGTACAAGACCACAGTCAGTGTTCCTCTTCTGAACGCTGGGTATTTCTATGTGCCTGCAAACATCCATAATTATTCAACAGCATTCTTCCTCATTCTCCCTTTTGATCCTGTCTTTCTTTTATCCCAGGACGAACTGGGCCTTACAGAGGAGCACAGAGCAGCCATGTTCGCTTTGCCAGCAGAGAAAAAATGGCAGATCTACTGTAGTAAGAAAATGGTAAGAAACTATAACTACAACAGCCAACATATCTGTATTGGCACTTTATGTATAGCAGCTGCTTTTTTTGGGTAAGAGTTGCTACCACTAAAGAGTTCAATATGCCTCAAACAAACTACTACTGAGACGGCTGTGGCTTGGGAAGTAGAGCGGGTTGTCCACTGATCACATGGCTGGCGGTTCAAGCCTCACCTCCTCCTGCATGTCCACATGTTGAAGTGCCCTTCAATGTTCATTGCTCCCAATGGTTGGCCAGCACCCTGCTGCCAATAGTAAATGTAATGGACTTCACTTATACTGTATAACGCTTTTCAACCTTAACGGTTCCCAAAATGGGTCTCATTCATCCGTTCACACACCGATTGCGATACCATGCAAGGTGCTGGTCTCCATCGGGAGCAACTTAGGGTTGAGTGTCTTGCCCAAGGACACTTAGACATGTGGACAGGACGAGCCAGGGATCAAACCACCAACCCTGAGATTAATGGACAACCCGCTCTACCTCCTGAGCCACAGCCGTGGCTGCAAAAACCTTTGGATAAAAGCAATATATAAATGTAGCCATTTACTGATTCAAGCAGAAACAATCGTGGTTGATCAATAAATGAACTGCTAAGGCTTATGATCTGGGAGGGTTTTTGCGTGATTGACAGGTTTTTCATCCATTATCATCTGTGTTTACTGTTTGCTAGTCCCTCTTCAGATACACTAAGGCTTCCTGCTTTTCAACCACAATTGGATTTTCTGGCTCCAGTAACTGACAAAGATGACAACAATCAGAAAACCTAAATCGTACAGTCTATAACTACAGTTCTATATCTACATAAGATGTTACCTAGTAGTTGTTTGTATCATGTATAATACTTTCACTTTTTTTGGAGCAGCTGCATGTTCTCATTTTCTCTATTTTGATCATATGACACATGGGTTTGTTGTCTAGTATATGTTATCCATGACCCTGACCTGTGTGTCTGTATATATGTGTATTTCAGGAGGCAGCGGAGAATAAAGGAGCAACCAGCTGGCCAGAGTATTATATTGACCAGCTGAGGTCCATGGCTGCTGTGAGTAACTCTCTAAAGTCTTTTTCTTTGTAAAATGTAAAAATATTGATGTTTTATATAGCCACTTTGAGTAATAACAACCTCACACCTGTAAACAAACCAGCATGTGCAGATGAAACCCATTCTTGTAGTAGTATCAAAAAGGACACTGTTCAGATGACAATGCATACCAAATGTATTTCAGCAGAATCATTTTAGACATGGGGGCTTTAAGTTTGATTATTTTTAAGATGGATATTGTCATAGATATATTTACACATATTTGTTTAAGAATAATAATGTTAATTTAAATGACATTGCCATTTTTTATAACTTAATATCAGCTGATATCACAGAGTGCACCTATCCTACACTATAAACCACCAACATTTAGTTCCACTGAGGAGCCAAAGGAACAGCTTGGTCAAACTCTCTCCAGTTTTGCCTTTGAGTGCGTATATGACCTATTTGGAATTGTGAAAAAAAGTGTGAGGCATTATTTAACCCCTGTCTTCCCAGAGGAAGACTCTGCTGGCACTGGAGGATGAGGAAGAGCAGGGAAGACATACGATCGTAGATGATCTAAAGACAGCACTGAGGACACAGTCAATGAGGTATAATTCCAGTTCTAACACACATTATTCTGAAAATGTAGCGATTTCCCAAAGCTTACATTTCATTTTCCCCTGCACTACAGTGACCTAAAGACTGATTGATCTCCCCCAGGTTTGTGACACGATTCATTGAGTTGGATGGCCTGTCTTGTATCCTGAATTTCCTCAAGTCAATGGACTATGAGACCACCGAGTCTCAGGTCCACACCTCATTGATTGGCTGCATCAAAGCTCTGATGAACAACTCTCAGGGCAGAGCTCATGTCCTAAGTCACTGTGAGAGCATTAATATCATCGCACAAAGTCTCGCCACTGAAAACATCAAAACCAAGGTACACAGGTGGAACACAAACTTTGTAATACTGTATACTGTATACTTTGTAACTTTCTCTTATTCTAAAATCATGAAGCTGATTTGTTAGAAGGTGGGGTAGTTGGTGAATGCAGGAACTCCATGGTTGTTTGAAATTAGCTACCATTCTGCATGGATGGATCACTGAACAGGCTGAGTCAGGGGGGACCCAGGGCCAGAGCCTCTGTTGAAGTGACTGTTAACATGTCTTGCTAGAAAGTCAATCAAACAACTACAAAGAGACACAAAAAGACCATATAGAAATGCAAAATGACCACAGAGATGCAAAACAACCACAAAGAGACTTTAAGGGCTTCATCAGGCAAACATCCATGTGAAGGAAAAACAGGCTTTATTCTGTATACATACAAAAAAAAAAAAAAGAAAATTACCTCAAAGTGATCCACTATGTACGTAAAAACACATTTTTCCTAAAATTGGCTGTAAGCCTATAGAGGATGTACGGTATAATAAACATTTTTACAAATGCATAGCGAGACAAAATATGTACAAAGTTGTGATTATGCATGAGAAAACAGTAAATACTTCATATGGGTGTTTGCTGAACTGATGGTTGAAACATTGCCTCATTAAACTTTTGGGAGCTTGCAGTATTCATTGTGCAGCCTACCCCTCTTTTTCCTTTGTATGCTGCTGTCTAGTTTTGTGTTGCAATAAATGGAGATTTGAGGAGATGATTCTATTAGAGAGTGAAAACTGATGGTGATGAGGATGATAAACTCAGGTCTCAAGTCAAACAGTTACTTAAAAGTTTGGATTTCATGATTTTTTTTCCAACCTGAGTGTTTCTGATCACAGTCAAACTTATATCATGTCCAAGTAAATAATCATGAAATTCTTTCTCCTTCTCATTTGTAACTGACCATTCTTCTTTCTCTCCTTAGGTTGCAGTGTTGGAGATCCTCGGTGCAGTATGTTTGGTGCCAGGAGGCCACAAGAAAGTACTGGAAGCCATGCTGCACTACCAGAAATTTGCCTCGGAGAGAACACGCTTTCAGGTCTGCTTTTGTTTTGTTCATTTGTGTGTGCTTCATTCAATTTTCTGCAAAGGACAATGCTAGTGTGGATGAAATAGATTAATCTGATCTCTTGACACAATGACCCAAAGCTTAACACACAAAGCAAACAGTTTCTTGAGGAGAAGCCTGGTAGTAAAATGCATTCACTTTTAGGCACTGGAGTTAAATTGGAGCTGTAAAATGATGATTGCAATTTACATTTGTTAGATGTGGTCACACCACAACCCACCAGGTTTCCAGGTCACAGTTCATTTATTTGGCTCTCTGCATTAAACCTTCTCTCAGTCCGGTCCATCCCATCATGTTTCTCCCAAGGGATTTGTCGCTTCTTGTGTAAGATGAATTGGAGTCGTTGTCTCCACCTAGCTCACCATATTCAGTGTGTTTTAAGCCCTACTAGTAATGCTAAAAGGCTACAATAACATTACAAACTAAATGTGTTGGACAGGATGAACAACATACAAATGCATCCATACAAACATGTTTTATAATGGTATAACGTGAGTATTTTCTGTTTGGTGTGCAGACCCTGCTGACAGATTTGGATAGATCCACAGGCCGTTACAGAGATGAAGTTAATCTGAAGACTGCCATTATGTCCTTCATCAATGCTGTGCTCAGCCAGGGAGCAGGAGAGGTGAACAACAATTAATCTGTCTCTCTTAAAGGAAAATCCTCTGTTTTGAATATCTGTTTGTGATGTCAAATGTCTTTTAGGAGTTGGTTTGTGATGCAGCATGATACAATATGATATATTTTTTTAACCCTCTTTTCTTCCACATGTATCCTCTTAACGGATCAGTCTGGCATTATTCAATATTTTTCTTATTGTCAACAAATCCCCTGGAAAGACCAAAACCAACAATGTGTTAGTCCGTCTCTCAATACTTTCTGACCTCCCTACCCTGTCTGTGGCTCTCAGCCCCAAGCCCATTGGTTCCTACTGAAGATGTAAATCTTTAAAAACGGGCCACAAACAACCCACTGCAATGAAGTGGCTCATTGATGTGTTTATTTTATATATATATTGACAGGCAGAAAGAGTGGGTTGACAGGAGCAGGGTCATAAACATATATATATATATATCTACACACACACACACACACACATATATATATATATATACACACATATATATATATATATATATATATACACATACATACATATATACATACATATATAATCATAATAGATCTAGAAAGACATCTTTCCATTTTGATTCCGAGGGACTCATGCCACTGCCTGAGCTTTTCTGCTGTTCATACATAATTACTGCTATCAGGCTGCAGTGTAGCTGTGCTCTGTGTATCTTTAAGTGACACCATATTTACGTATGTTTGCCTTTGTGTTTTTGTTTGTGTTTTGTGCAACTACTCTCATTATATAATTACATTATATGATGATTACATTATTTTCTTCCTTCCATCTGATCCCCTCCTGCTAGAGAATAACTCAACATGGCAATGTGTGTGTGTGTGTGTGTGTGTGTGTGTGTGTGTGTGTTTTCAGACCAGTCTGGAGTTCCGTATCCATTTGCGCTATGAGTTTCTGATGTTGGGTATTCAGCCAGTCATTGACAAACTACACTCCCATGACAATGCCAACCTGGACAGGTACATCAGGTGCACCTAAAGGTGCTAGCGTCAATACTGTGTCATTGAAGTAATGAATAAGTAAGAGGTCTGGGGAACATACTTGATTTTAAATAGCTTTCTGAGTTCAGTTGTTTCGTGTATTGTTGATTTCAGACATCTGGACTTCTTTGAGATGTTGAGGAATGAAGATGAGCTTCTGATGTCCAAACGCTTCGATGTTGTAAGTCATTTAGACAAACCTTTATGCTGTCCAAATGCTTCAATACTCTAAGATTGTTTTCTATATATTACATCCTTTCGATCCAGTAACCAGCTGAAATACAAGCTCCGAGGAGTGGTGTATTCCAGTGATGGTCTTCAGAATTACATTTCTTTTTGATGTGTAATGTGTTATAAACCTGTGCTGTCTTTTGCTACTTTTGCTGCTTTTGTTACAGGTCCATATAGAAACTAAAAGTGCCACCCAGATGTTTGAGCTGATCAAGAGGAATCTGAACCACACTGAAGCCTACCCTCACCTCCTGTCTGCACTGCAGCACTGCCTCATGATGCCATGTAAGACTGGCTGCTTGCCTACAATTGACTTCTTTACTTTTTTTTAATTGCCATAAAATGAACTATGACAGTAGCAGCCTTTCCCTCTGTTGACTCCTCTCTGTCTGTCTGCAGATAAGCAGAACAGTTCCACGCTTCAGTACTGGGTGTTGTTGGACCGGATAGTTCAGCAGCTGGTTCTGCAGACAGACAAAGGTGAAAACCCTGATGTCGCTCCACTGGAGGAATTCAACGTTAAAAATGTTGTACGCATGTAAGTTTCCAAGGTTCCTAATTTGGGGCATGAGCATTAGTGCTGCAAACACTACAGTTTTCAGTGTTGATGACAGATGAGATTCAAACAGCACCAATGGAATAGTGCTCTCTAAAATAAAGTTTATAGTTACATTTCACATTCAGACAATACTTTTCAAGGTAATCCTTATAGTTCTGTTAGTAATCCCATCAAGTATTAATGAATCTGAGAAATAGTGTCATATTGTTGCAGGCCAACATTTTGTCATTTTGATCAATTTTTTATAAAAGAAGTACATGTTACATATTTATAAGTGAAGCATAAAGGCATGTTTCAGAAACTGTAATGTAACACAAAGTGTTATTGTCCTTTAGATAAAGCCTGTGGACTGATGAAGGGTCCAACACTTTGGAAAACCCCAATCTCCAAAATAACCTTGTGGTGTGTGTGTAGTAGTAGTAGTAGTAGTAGTAGTGGTAGTAGTAGTAGATGCAAATCATGTTTGAGAAACGTCTTTCAGACGTGTGTGTGTGTGTGTGTGTGTGTTTGCGTCAATAGGCTCGTCAAGGAGAACGAGGTCAAACAATGGAAAGAACAAGCAGATCAAATGAGAAAAGGTAAACACACATACGCTATGTGTGCAGAGGGGGTTGGAACTTTGTTCCTGTTATACTAAAGGGGGAAATGGAGACCTTGGCTGGACTGGTCAGTTTGAATATACAACGATCAGCCATAACATTATGACCACTGACAGGTGAAGTGAAGAACATTGATTATCTCGTTACAATGACACCTGTTAGGCAGCAAGTGAACATTTTGTCCTCAAAGTTGACGTGCTCAAAGCAGGAAAAATGGGCAAGCATAAGGATGTGAGCGACTTTGACAAGGGCCAAATTGTGATGGCTAGACGACTGGGACAGAGCATCTCCAAAACTGCAGCTCTTGTGGGGTGTTCCCGGTCTGCAGTGGTCAGTACCTACCAAAAGTGGTCCAAGGAAGTAAAACTGGTGAACCAGTGACAGGGTCAGGGGCGGCCAAGGCTCATTGATGCGCATGGGGAGCGAAAGCTGGCCCGTGTGGTCCGATCAAACAGAAGAGCTACTGTAGCTCAAATTGCTGAAAAAGTTAATGCTGGTTCTGATAGAAAGGTGTCAGAACACACAATGCATCGCAGTTTGTTGCGTATGTGGCTGCGTAGCCGCAGACCGGTCAGGGTGCCCATGCTGACCCCTGTCCACCGCCGAAAGCACCTACAATGGGCACGTGAGCATCAGAACTGGACCACGGAGCGATGGAAGAAGGTGGTCTGGTCTGATGAATCATGTTTTCTTTTACATCATGTGGATGGCCGGGTTTGTGTGCGTCGCTTACCTGGGGAAGACATGGCACCAGGATGCACTATAGGAAGAAGGCAAGCCAGCGGGGGCAGTGTGATGTTGGGTCCTGCCATTCATGTGGATGTTACTTTGACACGTACCACCTACCTAAACATTGTTGCAGACCAAGTACACCCCTTCATGGAAACGGTATTCCCTAATGGCAGTGGCCTCTTTCAGCAGGATAATACGCCCTGCCACTCTGCAAAAATGGTTCAGGAATGGTTTGAGGAACACGACAACGAGTTCAAGGTGTTGACTAGGCTTCCAGATTCCCCAGATCTCAATCCAATCGAGCATCTGTGGGATGTGCTGGACAAACAAGTCCGATCCATGGAGGCCCCACCTCGCAACTTACAGGACTTAAAGGATCTGCTGCTGACATCTTGGTGCCAGATACCACAGCACACCTTCAGAGGTCTAGTGGAGTCCATGCCTCGACGGGTCAGGGTTGTCTTGGCAGCAAAAGGGGGACCTACACAATATTAGGCAGGTGGTCATAATGTTATGGCTGATCGGTGTATATTTTGCTCCCATAATCATTGCAGGTTAAAGGGTAATTCTGGTATTTTTGAACCTGGGCCCTTTTACATATTTTGGGGTCTAAATGACTAATAGTTACCAAAGGTTTGAAATTGCTCCAGTAGTTCGCCTCAGCCCGTCCACTAAAAGTGCTTGTTTTTGCCACTGACAGGCTCAGACTGTTATTTGTGTCTGACAGCATTATGGAAAGGATCCCTGCAGAGATAGACTGTTTGTTAAAGAGTAAGATCCTTTCGTCTTCCTGCAACAACTCAACCTCTCGTGAGATTTCAGAGTGAGACTTTCTGTTTCTGGTTAAACCAAAGTGGACGTACTTTGATGGGCGCAGTTGTCCAAAAGGATTACATTACAGCCATTGCAGCTCATTTCACGGCTGCCAGCTGAGGTGATCTACTGGACCAATTCCAAAACTTTTTGTATCTATTAGACATTTAGACCCCAAAATATGTAAAAAAAATAGGGCCCAGGTTTAATTCAATTCAATTCAGTTTTATTTATATAGCGCCATATCATAACAAAGTTATCTCAGGGCACTTTTTCGAATAGAGCAGGTCTAGACCGACTCTTTATATTTACAGAGACCCAACAGTTCCACCATGAGCAAGCACTATGCGACAGTGGCAAGGAAAAACTCCCTTTTAACAGGTAGAAACCTCGAGCAGAACCAGGCTCAAGGTGGGCGGTCATCTGCCTCTACCGGTTGGGTTGAAGGGGGAGGGGGGGAGCGGGAGAGAGAGAGCAGGAGGAAAGAGACATACAGCAGCACAATACAGTTCCACATAGGGATGTAAGGCAATAGATATGGTAATGGCATTGATGTTAACACAATGTTAAACATACCAGAATTACAATTTAACATGTGCAAAAGAACAATCAAAACAATTACAATAATACTTTTATTTTTTGTTTTAATTAATTCACCCCAAAACAGTTTATGGTTTTTACAGTTTTACTTTTTGCTGAATTGATCAGCTGGAAATGAGCTCTGCTAATTTCACTATATCATTAACAAAACTAGACCTGCAAGTGGGTACAGAGTCCAAGCATGCAACACAACTCAGAATCAAAGTGACACTGTTTGTTTGTTATCATCTGACCTAGCAGCTCCACCATCAATAATTCTACTTTGAATAACTCAACTCCAGTTTGTAGAATGAACCCCATCCTATAAGTCACTAGTTTCTAGCTGTCTCACCTTCTCTTCTCTCCAGAGCATCAGAACTTACAGCAGCGTTTTGAGAAGAAAGAGAGGGAGTGCGAGGCCAAGAACAAGGAGAAAGAAGACATGATGGCGATGCTGAACAAGATGAAGGACAAACTGGAGCGAGAGAGCAACGACCACAAGCAAGCTAAACTACAAGTGGCAGAGCTGTCTGCCCAGCTGCAGCAACTCAGCTCCGTATGTTCACCATCACAATATACATTTATCTAAAATGCCATTGATCTGTTTCACACACAGCATCAATATAAACACACAGTTTTCTATATTTTTGTAATATTGTGATAAAATGTATGATCTGCAAGATCCCAGCATCACAGTGATCATTCATGTCATGGTCATCTGTCTGCTCATAATGAAGCCATTTTTGTTTGATGAAGTTATTTTCTCTTGTTAGATCTCCAGTGTTCCCGGGGGACCTCCTGTGACTTCTGGTAGTTTAGTCCCATCCATCCCTTTTCCTCCTCCTCCTCCTCCTCCTCCACCTCCTCCTCCAGGAGGCCCATCAGCTTTTGGCATGGCTCCATTTACCCCACCTCCTCCTCCTCCTCCTCCTCCTCCTCCTCCTCCAGGAGCTCCACTAGGAACTGCCCAGAAGAAGAATATTCCTCAACCATCTAACCCACTGAAGTCATTCAACTGGAGCAAACTGCCTGAGGTACACTTACTACTGCAGGGCATATTGGTACTAATGTTACTGTGGCTACAACTCCTATTATTACTGTCACCACTGCTGTTATTATACTATTACACATACATATACTACATTTACTACTGCAGTGCTGCTGCAACATTTGTTTACTTTATTACTTCTGCAGTTTTCCTCATATCAAACAAAACTAAGGCCTCTAGTTTTACAGCACTGTGGTATTGGTAAGTGTCAGCTACTATATGTGCAAATCCGGCGGTAACAAGACTTAAAAGGTAGCCCTAGATAAAAAGAATGATCTGGATTAATCTGCCGCAAAACAATAGACCCCAACAAATGGTTGGGGTATGAAATACTGTTTCCTCCTGTTTGAGTAATGTCTGTTAACTACAGTGGCCAGCTGTTTTAGGAAATTACTGGGCCTTTTTTAAAAGTGAAACTATTATTTGTGAGCACTTTTTAAATATCTACGTTCAGTAGGAACCAATGGGCTTGGAGCTGAGAGCCACAGAGGGAAATCAGAAAGTACTGAGAGACGGACTAACATATTGTTGGTTTTTGACTTTGAATTAAGATTATGTTGACAAACTGCATTATTGTCTGTTTCAGAGCAAGATAGAAGGAACCATATGGAAAGAGATCAACGATCTCAGGGTATTTAAAGTTCTGGATCTAGAAGAGTTCCAGAGGACCTTCTCAGCTTACCAGAAGCCACAAGTAACATGTTACACACTGACACTAAACGCATAACATTTCTCTTTTGCCTTTTGTTTTATGTTCATTAATTCTTTGTGTCATTGGCACATTTATCTATCCATTCATAGATTTCTTTCACTGTGTGTCACAGACACTGACATTGCTCATGTTCAATCGAATTTATTAGTGAAGTTGTTGAGTCTTTTTCTGTTTTGGTATACCTATTCCCTATTTCAAACATAAGTCCAAGCTTGCACTCAGACACAAGAGAAAACTCACTCAAAAGCCAAGAGCAGTTGTGGTTGCCAATGAATTTGTTTTTAGTTTCAGTATTTTCTCACTTCTTAGTGATAAAGAATTTATTTCATGAATAAATTATCTTATTTTCTCCATGAGCTTGTTGTTCTAATGTTCAATTTTTAAAACAGTTATCTCAAGATAATGATGTTGCCATGATTTAAATGCTAAGTTCCCAATCTTGGCATTGCAGAGTTCTGTTAAATTGTACTGCATTCTAACACGTTTCTATGCATTAACAGAAGGATGCTGAGGATGACCAGACTTTTGCTAAGAAAGTCAAGGAGCTGTCAGTAATCGACGGTCGACGAGCACAGAACTGTAACATTCTGCTCTCACGGTCAGTGTGTAGATTAAAAAAGGCACTGTAGGATGTTAATAATACATTAACTCTTGTTTGGTGCTGTTAGCAGCAGGATATGTAGACCTGTGTTTCTACTATAGGTGTAGTAGAAACACAAGCCTGTATGTTTTCCATATGCTTGTTATTTCTTTTAATTAATTTAAGAATAACATTAATTTATGACTGTTGTAGGATTGAATATGACATCAGATGTTATAATTCTCATTAGTAAGTGTAAAGACCCAGTAATGCTGAGGGACCCAAGCGCAGGGAACTCACAGGAGACGAGGAAGCTGGTGACTGTGAATGCTTTACTTAGAAAAGAGTGCAGGATCCAAACAGCAGGTACAGACATGGGCAAGGCAAAACGCAGGTCCAGAAACAGGCTAGTTCAGAAGATCCAAAAATCAGCGACCAGAACCAACAGGGAGCAGGCAACAGGCTGGGTACGAAAACAGACAGAAAGAAATTCACTAGAAGTCAAAATACAGAGAAGGGCTGGAATGCTAGACTGCGAGAGTATCTATACAAACTGGCAAAAGGCCCATGGGAGGGACTAAGTTAAATACTCCTGAGAGGATGATTGGCAGAGGGAGTCAGGTGATAATTAGACACAGGTGAGTACAATCAAACTGGCGGGAAAAAGAACAAAGACCAGAAGTTTCCATACCCACAATAAACAGTGGCCTGCTTGATTTATGATTTATGAATGAAAGTACTGTTGTTGACACAAGTCTGTTTTGGTCAAAGAGGCCAAAGCAATTATTTTCCTGTGTAATTCATCCTGTAAATTTGTTAGACTTCATTTCCAAATTTATTCCAAATTTATTTATTTATTGTCATATGCACAGTAAGGAAACATGTTTCCCTGTACAATGAAATTCTGTCTTGCTATCTACAATGAACGTCAGAACAATATAAATCTAAGTATAAAATAAATAAAAAGATAAAATTAAAAACCAACGCATATGAGAAATACAATAGAAATATAAACTGTACAAACTAAGGAGTAGTGTAACATCAGCTGTATACGAAGTAAAGTGCAGTTACATGAGGTAGTCCATGTTTATAGACTCCTGTCAGCTGTTTAGGAGTCTGATGGCAGTGGGAAAGAAAGAGTTCTTTAGTCTGGAAGTCCTGCATTTCATGCTTCTGTACCTCCGGCCTGAGGGTAGAAGTGTGAACAGTCCGTGCTGGGGGTGGGTGGGATCCTTGAGGATGGAGGCAGCCCTCCTGTGGACTCTGCGATGGTAAATGCTCTGTAGAGAGGGCAGTGGAGTCCTGGTGATCTTCTCAGCAGTCTTCACCACTCTCTACAGGCGTTTGCGATCCGTAACAGTAGTGCTACCACACTACACGGTGATGCAGCTGGTCAATATGCTCTCAACAATGCAGCTGTAGAAGTTGCTGAGGATCTTAGTTGACATGCCAAACTTCCGTAGCCTCCTCAGAAAGTACAGCCGCTGTTGAGCTTTCTTGACCAGCTGTGTGGTATTGACTGTCCAAGTGAGGTCCTCGCTGATGTAGACACCCAGGTATTTGAAGCAGCTGACCCTTTCCACTTCAAGCTCCTGGATGAACAGTGGCTGATAAGGCCTCCTCCCCTTCCTCATGTCCACTATCATCTCCTTCGTCTTGTCCGTGTTGAGGGTGAGGTTGTTGTCCTCACACCATGACACCAGACTGGCCACCTCCCTCCTGTAGGCTGCTTCGTCCCCTCCAGTGATACGTCCTATCACTGCGGTGTCATCCGCAAACTTTAGGATGATGTTGTCCTTGTGGGAGGCGACACAGTCGTAGGTGAACAGGGTGTAGAGGATGGGGCTGAGGACGCATCCCTGTGGAGTGCCAATGTTTGTAATAATGCTGGCTGAAGTCCTATTACCAATCCTGACAGCCTGGGGCCTGACAGTTAGAAAATCTAGGACCCAGTTACAGAGATTCAAGATTCAAGATTCAAGATTCAAGAATTTATTGTCATTACACAACAATTTACATCAGCAATCATTGGCAATGAAATTCTTAAATCCCAGGCTCCCCAAACAATGCTAAAAAAGAGACACTCAATAAGAACAAAAAGATTAAGAAATAAAAATATAAAATAAAATTTAAGATAAATAATAAACGAGTAATAAAATAAATAAAACCTTAAAATATAAGTTATACAAACAAAATATAAACTGTAAATATAAACTAAGTATTATACAACTAACAGATATATACAATAAAATATATACAATAGAAAAATATATACCATAGAAGTGAAATGTGTTATTTAAGAAGTGGTAGTGCTGTGGAAAGAGTCTAATGGCCTGCGGTATGAAGCTGTCCCTGAGCCTGGTGGTTCGGGCTCGAATGCTGCGGAACCATCAGCCAGACGGCAACAGGCAGAACAGTCTGTGGCTGGGGTGACTGGGGTCCTTGATAATCTTGCTGGCCTTCTTCCTACACCGCTGGGTGTAGAGGTCCTCCATGGATGGCAACTCCGTCCTGGTGATGTGCTGAGCAGCTTTCACCACCCTCTGTAGAGCCTTACGGTTGAGGGCGGTGCAGCTGCTGCCTCCTCCTGAAGTCCACGATCAGCTCCTTTGTTTTGCTGACGTTGAGATGGAGGTTGTTGTCCTGGCACCAAGATGTCAGGGCTCTGACCTCCTCTCTGTAGGCTGTCTCATCGTCGCCGGTGATCAGGCCAATGACGGTCGTGTCGTCAGCAAATTTGATGATGGTGTTGGAGCTGTGGGTGGCCACGCAGTCATGCATGAACAGGGAGTACAGCAGAGGGCTAAGCACACAGCCCTGGGGAGCGCCGGTGTTGAGAGTCAGGGTGGAGGATGTGGTGCTGCCCATCCGCACAGCCTGGGGTCTGCCCGTCAGGAAGTTCAGGATCCAGTCACAGAGGATGCTGTTGAGCCCGAGGTCACTGAGCTTGGTGACGAGCTTGGAGGGCACGATGGTGTTGAACGCTGAGCTGTAGTCAATGAACAGCATTCTCACATATGTGTCCCTCTGGTCCAGGTGGGAGAGGGCAGTGTGGAGGGTGAGGGCGATGGCATCTTCAGTTGACCTATTGGGCCTGTAGGCAAACTGAAGTGGGTCCAGTGAGTCCGGGAGGGAGGAGGTGATGAAAGATTTGACTAACCGCTCAAAGCACTTCATGATGGTGGAGGTGAGTGCTACTGGGCGGTAGTCATTCAGGCAGAGGATTTTGGGTTTCTTGGGGACAGGGACAATGATGGTCTCCTTGAAACATGTGGGGACTACAGACTGGAGCAGTGACATGTTGAAAATGTCTGCAAAGACGTCTGCCAGCTGGTCTGCACACACCTTGAGAGCTCGGCCGGGGATGCCGTCAGGTCCAGGAGCCTTACGTGTGTTAATCCGTTTAAATGATCTACACACGTCTGCCCTGGTTATCACAGGTGGGTAGTGGTCCTCCTGAGCCTTTTGCACCTCCACAGCTGGAGAGTTGCTATCAAATCGTGCATAAAAAGTGTTCAGTTCGTCAGGCAGAGATGCAGACATCACCTCAGCACTGCTGATCTTCCTTTTGTAGTCTGTAAGAGTTTTTAATCCAGCCCACATGCTCCTGGTGTTGGAGCCCTGGTAGTGAGACTCAACTTTGTCCCTGTACTGTCTCTTTGCACTGCTGATGGCTCTCCGGAGCGCGTACCTGGCATCTGTCCGTGTTTTAAGTTTGGCACGGACTTCTCCGTTAACCCAGGGCTTCTGATTGGGGAATGTCCGCACAGTAATCCTTGGTACGACGTCATCGATGCATTTGCCGATATAGCCAATGACCGCGTCCGTGTATGTGTTTATGTCTGTGTCCTTAAACACACACCACTCCGTCGTGCTGAAGCAGTCGCGCAGAGCCGAGTCTGATTGATCGGACCACTGCTGAATGGTCCGCGTCACTGGTACGACACGCTTCAATTTCTGCCTATAGGAAGGCAGCAGCAGAACTGAGGCATGGTCTGATTTTCCGAAAGGAGAGCGAAGGAGGGCCTTGTACGTGTCTGCGTAAGGGGTGTAAACATGATCGAGTGTGTTCTCACCACGCATAGGACAGCTGATGTGTTGGTGATATCTCGGCAGGACTTTCCTCAGGTTGGCGTTGTTAAAGTCCCCGGCTACAATAAACGCAGCCTCCGGCCGTGAGGTCTCTGTCCTGTCGATAACTCCATACAGCTCGTCCATGGCCTTGTTGGTGTTGGCGTGTGGCGGAACATACACTGCTGTCATGACGACCGATGTAAACTCCCGCGGGAGATAATAAGGCCGGCATCTGATCATGAGGTGCTCCAGGTCCGGAGAACAGCCCGTAGAAATAACCTCCACGTCTGAGCACCACTTGTTGTTCACCATGAAGCAGATGCCTCCTCCCTTGCTCTTCCGTGAATTAATTGTCCGGTCCTGTCGGTGGATGGAGAGTCCCTCGGTAACAATGGCGGAGTCTGGGATCGAGCCAAGTTTCTGTGAAAACCAAAACGTTACAGTTTTTAATGTCCCGTTGAAATGCCATCCTTTCACGTTTTCTCAGCCGGACTAGGACTCCGGCCCGTGACCCTCTTTTCCTCCGCCGCCTCCACTGCTCAGGTACAACAACAGGTAGTCTCCGCCATGGAGTTTCCCCGATGTACGCTGGTGGCGGTGGCGATGAAAAAGTTTTTTCCACCACCGACCTGATGTGTAGAAGTTTTTCTCTATCATATTGTATGATAGAGCTCTCTTTAGCAGGTTGCATAGTTTAAAATAAGAATTAAATAACAAAATAGTGCAAAAAAACAAAATAGTGCAAAAAAAACAGCAAAGTTGAGGGGGGGAGCTCGAGACACGGCAGCCATCCTCGGCGCCATCTTGAACAATGTGGGGTGCAGACCGAGCGTAGACAGTTTGTGGATGAGTTTGTGGGGGATGACCGTGTTGAAAGCAGAGCTGTAGTCAAAAAGGAGCATCCTGATATAGGAGTCTTTATTTTCCAGGTGGGAGAGGGAATAATGGAGGGCAGCAGCAATAGCATCTGAGGTGGACCTGTTGGGCCGGCAGGCATACTGCAGGGGGTCCAGGGGGTCCAGTATGCTGCTTTGAATGTAGACCAGCACCACTCTCTCAAAACACTTCATGATTATTGGAGTAAGTGCTACCGGCCTATAATCATTCAGGCAGGTGGGTGAGCTCTTCTTAGGAAGAGGGACGATGATTGTGGTCTTGAAGCAGGAGGGAACGGTGCTCTGGCTGAGGGAAAGGTTGAAGATGGAGGTAAGAACATCAGCCAACTCGCTGGCACATGCTCTAAGAGCCCGCCCCGGGATGTTGTCTGGTCCTGCTGCCTTATGGAGATTGATCTTCCTCAGAGCTTTGTGTACCTGGCCTGACGAGACTGTTGGTGGAGGGGAGGGGGGTCAGGTGGTCCAGGTGTGTGTATGCCTCCTCTCTGTGCTGTGACTGGAGATCTCAAAGCAGGTGTAGAAGGTGTTGAGATCATCCGGCAGGCTATCTGTGGAGCTGATGATACTGGTGGTGGTTCTGTAGTCTGTGATGTGCTGCAGGCCTTGCCACAACCGCCTGGAGTCAGCAGTGGAATAGAAGCTGTCCAGCTTCTCTCTGTACTGCCTCTTGGCCGCTGTAATGGCTTTTTTCAGTCCATACTTCGCAGCTTTGTACTTTGTCTCATTGCCTGATCTAAATGCAGCAGTGCGAGCACGCAGCATATAGCGTACCTGACTGTTTATCCAGGGCTTCTGATTGGGGAACTTCCTGACTTGTATGGTGGGCACGATGTTGTCAACACAAGTGCTAATGTACCCAGTCACATATTCAGCATAATCCTGTATGCTAACAGAAGAGTCCTCCAGAGTGGCTGCGGCTTTAAACACATCCCAGTCTGTCTGAGCAAAACAGTCCTGCAGGGTGCCCTCAGCTTCATGCACTGTCCAAATAGTGTGCCTCTCTTCATGTGGGGGCAGCATTAGATGTAACAAGGTCACAATATTTATTGAGGTTTATATGAGCCTAGTATTTACATTGTGATCTACAGTAGATTAATGAAGACCCATGTAAAAGTTTTGATGCAGGAGCGTCTTTGCAGCTGAATGGTTACAGCGCATGCATGTCAACCTAGAAAAAAGTTTTGATGCAAACTACAAAATGGAAAGCTTCAGATTTCTTTTAGGGGGCCAAACATTTACGTTGGAGGGGCATTTCTGGCCCACAGGCCGCTATTTGCCTACCACTGGCACATGTTTGTTTTTTTGATTTTTGATTTAAAAACCCTATATGATATGATATATATATGGAATCCAAATATCTGTGTTACAGGCTGAGGCTGACCAATGAGGAGATCCGCCATGCCATCCTGACCATGGATGAACAGGAAGACTTACCTAAAGACATGCTGGAGCAGGTGCCAACACATACACATACAAAGAAACAACACAACACAATCTGAAGACACAATGACCATGCTCCATTTTTTCCCTCATAGACAATGTTAGGTGACTGGCTTTTGTACTGATACATCTCAATATATATTGATATTGTAATATAAAATTACATGTACCATGATAGAAGATTTTAGCAGCTTAATTCACTTTGGATTTGGGGATACTATTGGATCGGTTCACCAACTATATGCATGTTTCTAACTGAAACATTCATATCTATTTTGGTCTCATACATGTCGGATGAATAATTACATAAAGAACTTTTCAAATCAGATGCACTTCTGATAGTTTGTGTGTATGTGTCTGTGTGTGAAGCTTCTGAAGTTTGTTCCTGAGAAAAGTGACATTGAGCTGTTAGAAGAACACAAGCATGAGTTGGAACGTATGGCCAAAGCAGACCGCTTCCTGTATGAAATGAGCAGGTACACACACACACACACACACACACACACACACACCCACACAAACAAAACAACAACCCACACACACAGCAACACTTCTGAACACACAGCCTGGCTATGTCTTTCAACATGGCAGTTTATCAAGGCAAGACCACAGGACAGAGGCTGTACACTGTTAACAGTGTGTGAAATACGGGGGGTCTCAGGGGGTATATATATATATATGGATATACATATCCATACATATATATATGTAAAATAAAAAAGTATAAAAAAGTAGTTAAAAGGTAAAGTATAAAAAGTATATATATACTTTTTACTTTGTTTTTTTACCATGCCATGAGACCCCCTGATTGTTAATGAGTATTTCGCACACTGATTGTTAACCCCTCAGTAGATCCTGTTTGGAGGAAAAGCATGAATGACTGCACTAATGTCTGTGTGGGATGAAAGTCTGTTGAACCTCTGATCACACCCAGCACTGCATATCTAATCAAACAGGCATTTACATCAAGTGATATACAGAAAAAAACTCTTCCTGCTGGTACAGTTGCCCGTGACTCTGTAGAGACAATTCACTCACAATTTCTTGTCCTTACCCAGCATCAACCACTATCAACAGAGACTCCAGTCTCTCTACTTCAAGAAGAAGTTTGCTGAGAGAGTGGCTGAGGTCAAACCTAGGATCAAAGGTACTCTTTTCTATCTCAAAGGGTCATTAGTTCACAGTGAATAAATGCATGAAAGTAAATGTTTGAGATGAGGGCTACATTTGAACCTAAGGTACATGCCACTGATATGGATAAATGCATTTCTCTCTTAAAGTTTCTTTTAGCTCTGTTTTGTATCCACCGTTTAAGATATTATAAGATATTATATATTACAATATTGATTTTTCTGTGAGGATGTATGACCTTCCAATTCTCGTCCCTGTGGTTTCAGCTCTGAGTCTTGCTTCCAGGGAGGTGGTAGAGAGCAGGATGCTGCGTCAGCTCCTAGAGGTGGTTCTGGCCTTTGGGAACTATATGAACAAAGGACAGCGGGGAAATGCCTATGGGTTTAAAGTGTCCAGTCTCAACAAGATAGCTGACACCAAGTCAAGCACTGACAAGTACAGTTCACGACTTTTTCACAGAAGAGATTTTGACATGTGACTGTAGGAAAAGCACAGGTTTAAATAATACAGTGAATTATGGCTGAATTCAGTTTCAGGGTCCTGCTATTGTTCATGCTGGCTCTCTGTCACAATAGCTGTGTTTCCATAAACACATTTTTATGCGCATTTTGAAGAATCGCATTAGGAAAGCTGTATGGAAACTACAACATTCGATAAAACTTCCTCAATTGTGCAAAAAGGTTTTTACGCTTGCTTGAGGTGGTTTTTGTCTTTGGCGAAAAAGAGTTGACATAGCTCTGACGTAGCGTACATTTAACTCACATGACAGATCAGCTGTTTCTGCTGAACTGTTCATCTCCAGACAGCATGAAACATGGTCAACACTAGTTGACACAAAGGAACAATTCAAACTTGTCCAATAGAAACTGATTCCTGAGGACTAATGTCATTAGTAACACCTGTGCTATTCCTACCACTTTATGACCAGTCAAAATGTTGATTTGCAAGTTTAGCTATTTCTTCTAAAAGCCACTGAGAAGTGATAAATGATTCATTGTTAAATGTATGTGGTGTGTGTTTGTAGAAACGTCACTCTGCTCCACTACATGATCACTGTACTGGAAAAGAAGTACCCTAAGGTGGCAGCTTTCAGTGAAGAGCTACAAAATGTGCCAGAAGCTGCTAAAGTCAAGTAAGAACAAACAGACACACACACTTTGTGGCAGTGGCTGTCAAATACATGCAGAGTCATATTTATTAAAGCAGGATATTAAACCATCTCACCTTTTTTAATTAAGTATACAAGTACTGTAAAGCAACACTGGCATGGTACCAAACTTGGCAACCTCACCATGACTACAAGACTTCAGGAAGTTGCACACAGTCACTGCACCTGACTGTTTTTCCCCATGAACTAGTTGCAGTTCCAACTCCACCCAAAACCACAAATGTCAAAAACAAAAGAAGTGAAAAGTTTATTATGTTTAATGCAGCTGACAATGACTGACTGTCATGTTACTCATTACCTCTACTGTCCCATGTGTCTCTCTGCCTCTTTTACTGTCTCTCCAGTATGACAGAGTTGGAGAAGGATATTGGCAATCTGAGATCTGGCCTAAAGAGTGTTGAGGCGGTGAGTGAGCTCAGTAGAGTGCTTAATTAATCACCCAACAACCTGTAAAGCCATTGTAAAGAAAAGCAGCAAATACTCACATATCTGAAATCAGTGTGTCGGTATCTGTAACTGATGTGTGTTTGTCCATCTCCAGGAGCTGCAGTACCAGCAGGCTCAGTCCCCTCAGGGTCCCGCAGATAAGTTTGTCCCTGTGGTCAGTCAGTTCATCACTGTGGCCTCCTTTAGCTTCTCGGACGTAGAGGAGTCACTCAGTGAGGCCAAAGAAGTGGTGAGTGAACAGATAATGGTTCACATTTGGTTCAGATTTTGGAGCGATGTGTTAAACATTGCTCTCCACCACCACCACCTTTAGGCTAGCAGTTTCCCACTGCTTCCAGTCTTTAAGCTGGGCTAACCGTGTGCTAACTGCAGCTCTGTATTTACACACACAGACTCTTGGGAAATAGCAAATAAGTGTATTTCTCAAATTGTTGATGTTAAGATGTGTCAATGGGTTGCCTATTCATATTTGCCTTCATATTACCTTACAACATCAATGACTACGTTTACGTGCACAAAATATTCTGATTTTTACCCTTATTCAGAAAAAGACAATATTCCTACTAAGCTATTTACATAATGAAAATGAATATTCCACTAATATTCCCGTTTACATGCATCCTTGTTTGACCGTGTGAACTCAGCCTCCCTCTTTAATTAGTTCAACCACCTTCTTGAAAAGGTCGGTGTTGCGATATTTGCTCATATCCAAAAACCTGTTGATATCCAAGTCTTTCATCATGTTTAGAAGTGTGTTTCTCCTTCATACCAGAAATGTGGGCTTTTCTTCTGTGCATGCATCTCTGCCCCAGCCTTGCAATCTGTTGGCTAGTTGGTTTGTTTACAACGCACAGAGCTGACCATAAACAGGAGGCTGTGTGTCGCAAACTGAGACAGATTCTGAATGCGCTGTATAAATGTCCCAAGAATGCTCCTAAAACCTGAATAATATCGGCATCTCCCACATGTCTTAATCAGAAAATGCTACATTCAGAATAAGGCCTAATTCGGAATATCCAAACGGAATATGCTGTTTACATGACCCGTATCAAATTCGGAATATTGTCATATTCAGAATAATTGTGAAAAATTAGTGTGCATGTAATTGTAGTCAATTTCCCTCTAGTACGTAGACCAGAGCAAATCTTTCTGTCATGAGGGCACTGTGGTTTACCCTTATGTATAACGAACAAACATTGCAACTTAAATGTGCTTCAATATAGTACAGGAAGTTAATTTGTAGCCTTGACCAAAGAGAGTGAAGCAAATGACCAAATCACCACCTTCACCCATCATGTCTCATGTTGAAGTTTGGAAAGGCACTGAGACACTTTGGAGAAGACCTGTCCAACCTGCAGCCGGATCAGTTCTTTGGGATCTTTGACACTTTCCTCACAGCTGTCTTCGAGGCCAAACAGGACAACGAGAACATGGCCAGACGCAAGGAGGAAGAGGAGAGACGGGCAGTCATGGAGGCACAGGTTAGAAGACATTATCAGCTCAGATAAGAGAGAGATGTACTGTAGGCAGATGTGTGAAAATCATTTGAATTGTTCTTCATATACTGATACAAAGTCTGATGATCACCTCATTCATGGATAAATGTCCAGTAAAGATGTTAAATGAACCTTAGCCATCTGTCCTCTCCTGTCATGATCTTGCTCTCTTATTCTCCAGCTGAAGAGAGACAGGGAGCAGAAGGCGAGGAAAGCCAAAGCAAATGAAGAAGAGGAGGGTGGTGAGTTTGATGACTTGGTGTCTGCTCTGCGCTCTGGAGAGGTGTTTGATAAGGATCTGTCCAAAATGAGCCGTAGAAAACAGCGGAAGCATAACTTGTTTAACAGCAGCAGGGAAAGACCAGTATCAAAACTAAACCAGTAGCAGGACACTTCATGGACAGCAGCACCTCACTGGGATTGTTAAAGCCCCGTTGAAACACATGAATGTCTCTGTAACACTGTGGTAGGCATGGAGTTATTACTTTCACTTAAATCCACATTCTGGTTCATGGGTCAAAGTTGTACATAGTACATATACTGTAGATACATACACAGTATATAGAAAAAGTGCATATATGTATTTTGGCCCTTCATGGTGCCATCATGCACAATGAAGGGCCAAGGCTGATAAGACTATTGGTTGCTAATAATCTTTTAAGCAATTTGTCATGAGATTACAAATGTCTTGTTATCTGCTTTCATACGGTGAGGACTCAGGGGAATAGCTCAACATTTTGGGAGTCAAGACATGCTTGGTTTAACCTAGCGTAAAGACTGGACGCAGGGGGAAGCAGCTAGCCTAGCTCTATCCAAAGTAAAAAATCTGGTTGCAGATACAGGACATTTAGATGGAAAAAGGCACATTTCAGTAGAGGTGTTGTCCCCTCTGTTATAGCGATTCTGAATTCCATCGCTCGCTGAGTACACTATGTATTAGTCTTTTTTGTCTGCATGTATAAATAGTGATGGAACTGGTTTCTTCATTCGAGTTATGTACTGTACAAATGTACACATCTGTGTTATGGAGGCACGCATAATGCACACGCATAATGAAAATTTCCCCTTGGGGACAATAAATCTATCATTTTGAGAAATACACTTACTCACTTTCCTGCCAAGAGTTAGATGAGAAGATGGATACTTTCATGCCTGTGTGGCCTATATGTAAATGAAGCTACTGCCAGCAGTCAGTTAGTTTGGGTCTGTCCAAAGGTAGTCTTGCATAGCCAGAACTATCTCCACACTTGGTGTTAGCGCTGTGCCAGCATTGCAGAAAGGTCTGGCTGAACCCATTATCATTCTGGTATAGGGTAGTGATGTGTCGATCATGAGCGTATCGTTCATTTGAACTACTCTTTGATATGAATGAGTATTAATGAGTCATCTCAGAGAGTATTTCATTCATTTTGGCCGCGCCTGCACATGCGCAATAATAATAATGCATGAGTTTCGTTTTTCTCACGTGACAGGCAGCTGACTGGTTTGGGTCGTTCGTTCGTTAGTTGTTCTTTCATTTTTCATGTGACAGCTACACAGGCTCAATATTGGACAGAAATGAGTACTCCCCCCATCTACTGAACGAAATGAACGAATGAGTCGAAAAAAGAGTAGTTCATTTTACTGAACAATATTTAAGGAACTAAGTCACTAAAATTAACCGGTTATCCCATCACTAGTATAGGGGGAAAAACGCTCTGGCTTGTTTGTATTTCTTTAAACCAATCACAATCGTTTTGGGCGGTGCTAAGCCAGGATGCAGTGACGGTGCCCCTGCAAAATGGTATAAATGGTAACACACGTATAGTGGAAGGGGAGGAGAATTCCAAGTGAAATAGTCTGCCTACTTCCTGGGAGTCAGACTAGTCCAAAGGTAATTAAATCCCCCTACCAGCTACCTCTAAAACTCACTAATTAACATGTTATATCTTGTTTGTTTAATCTGTATAAATACTGAAGTGTAAAAATGAATTGTGGTTTTATGAGGGATTATGTGCAGGACTACTTCCTGGAGTCTCTGGTTGGTTGCCTGGCAACGTCACAAGCTGCACAGTTACAGCGCTCGATTGTTTCTTGGAGACTGTTGTTTGCCAAGAAATAGTTCCAGCAGAACACTATTCCTAAAATCACAAAATGATTCCACCTCCATAGTCACCACATAGACATGGGATTGATATTCTAATCTCGCTCTCTGACAGAAAGCAAATAAGTGTATTTCACAAACAAAATGCAGTTGACAAGACACTACAAAGTTTTCCTGTATTAATTCAACTTGCACTACTCTAGTTTTTATGTAAAAAAAACAAAACTGCTTACTTTTAAGGTGTGTGTGTGTGTGTGTGTGTGTGTGTGTGTGTGTGTGTGTGTGTGTGTGTGTGTGTGTTATAAGAGTGGCTGCAACACAGTACCATGTTTTCAAGTCTAGAGCATGGAGATACTGGTTGACTTCCAGTATGTTTTGCTTTTTCTTGTGTTCAAAATTTACTTGCACAGGATATTTTGCACAATATAGCCTAATATATTATTGACCATGAGTGATAGTGATTTATAAAAAGGATAAATTTGATGTGAATGAAATGTGTTTTTGTTTTTTTGTTTGATTATATGTTCAGAACGTCTCAAAGTTTCTTTAGAGACAATTTAACCTTTTAATGTGTTATGTCATTGGTATATATAGCAGACACTGGAGCGGTCTGAAACTACAGATCTATTCTCTAACAATGTCATTTATGTAACTCAGTTAAGGTATCTAAATGGATTGACCTGAAGCAGAACACTGTCCCTTTTTGTGCTATTATAATAATTGAAGAGGGCTTTTCCAAACCTAGCTCAATTTGCTTTGACTGATTTTGAGTGTTTTTATGTTTGTTTGTTTTTTAATGGGAGAGAAAGTAGAGAAAAGTAACAAAAAAAAACATATAATATATGTTCTCAGATAGAATATGTAATATAGAATAATATAGAATATTTGCCCAGGTTTGTATACTTCTGGTTTTTATCAATGTAAAATGTATACCAAATTTCAAAAATGGATAAGTTAGTAACTGTCAATATTAAAGTTCTAAAAGTTGCCTTTCTATAAAGTGTTCAAATGTTTGTTGCTGGCTGTCACACACTACTCCATCTACTCCATCCATTCTACATGACATTTAATCCATTTTTAATTGACATTTGAAAAAATCTGCACAATCCTGCAATAGTTACATTTATAACGTTGATGTATGCATTTTTAATTAACAAAACACTGGATTGCATTCCTTAAAAATAGATAATTATAATTGTTCTTCTCTAAGCAAGGATCAGTATTATCAGTTGATATGGGTATATACAGTAGTCAAGTGTAATATGGGTGAAATGATGAAATTACAGGTGTATTATGTATGAGAATTACAGTCCCCTAACAAGGCTTGTTCGTCAGCTGCTTCTGTATTTACCGGCTGCTGTAGCTTGTCCATGTATACACTAGCAGTGTTTCCGTGAACATATTTTTATTTATTTGAAGTATCGCATTAGAAAACCTGTATGGAAATGGAAAACATTTGAAAAAACGTTTTTACACTCACTTGAGGTGGTTTATGCCTTTGTCAAAAAAGAGTTGATGCGCTAAATGGGATATGGAAATGCCTTTGCCGAATAAGTTCTGACATAGCGAACATTTAACTCACATGACTGATCAGCTGTTTCCGCTGAACTGTTTATTAATTAATTTGTCTTCGTCTCTGGACAGCATGAAACACGGTCAACACTAGCTTACATGAAGGAACAATTCAAACTTGTCCAATAGAAACTGATTCCTGAGGACCTCTCTCCATGTTTCTCCCGTAGATGAGTTAGATGGTCAAGGCCACTTGTTTTGTTTCGGTTCCCAACCTCTACTTCTTCTACTCTATTTATTGATGGATTACAGCGATGTGTAAAGCGGAGCCTATACCGCCAACTTCTGACCAAACTACACTTTGCAACAAGCCAACTTTATTCTCTCCAAACCAGTTGATGGAAACGCACCTAATTCGCATTTCTTTTTTGCGATATTTCAAGGTTTGCTTACAATTTACTTGACAATTGAATGGAATCACGGCTACTGATGGGTTTCAGTGGGTTTGGTGAAAAAGCTGAGGAATGAGTATTCTTGGAGTATTCACTCAATTAAATTTAGAAAGTGGTATAATATTTGCTCATTTTAACAATGAGTACGATATTCTGGTATTGATTTTGACCAAAAGTCACCTGTGACAATTTTGAAAACTCTTTAAGTTATGCCAGTTTCAGATGTATACTTATGAGTCTCTGTACCTAACCCCTTTGTGTGTAGAGAATATGGCCTTTAAAGTTGAATGGCTTCTTTTGTTGAAACTGACACTTAGATACACATACATGATCCGGGACCATTTACATAACAACATGCCATTTCTAGTCCTAGACCTCAGAGGATCAAGATGCGAGTGGTGTCCAAACAGGCACAAATCTGTCCAGAACTTTATGTGGTGTGAAACAGTTTCTCAACTGAGGGATACTTGGACTCTTTGATTTACTGTAAATAAAACATATGATGCTTGTTCTGTCTGTTCAGAAGGTTGTGCTGTTGGCAACAATTAATGCCACCAATGTCAAGCTCACTAAATGTCACTGAAATGTCCAATATCAGTAAAAGTGGGAATAATGAGATGTCTACTGGTGTGTTTTTTCTTTGTAATTGTCTTTGATTTTTTTGAGAATTGAAGAGTTAAATTGAAGTCGTAGAACAGGAACTAAAAGAAAGAAAATAACAGTACTGTAATTGCAACCATTTTTATACAGAGTCCCCTATTTTCAGGGGCTCAAATGTAATTGGACAAATGAACATAATCATAAATAAAATGTTGATTTTTAATACTTTGTTGCGAATCCTTTGCAGGCAATAACTGCCTGAAGTCTGGAACCAATGGACATCACCAAATGCTGGGTTTCCTCCTTTGTGATATTTTGGGTCATTGTCCTTCAGTACAGTGTAAAGCACCATCCAACCAACTTTGCTGAATTTGGCTGAATCTGAACAGACAGTATATCCCTATACACTTCAGAATGAATCTGGCTGCTTCTGTCTTCTGTCACATCATAAATAAACACTGGTGACCCAGAAACCATGCAGGCCCATGCTATCACACTGCCTCCACCGTGTTTTACAGATGATGTGGTATGCTTTGGATCATGAGCCATTCCAAGCCGTCTCCACACATCCCATCATTCTGGTACAGGTTGATCTTAGTTTCATCTGTCCAAAGAATGCTGTTCCAGAACTGGTCTGGCTTTTTTAGATGTTTTTGGCAAAGTCTAATCTGGCCTTTCTATTCTTGAGGCTTATCATTGGTTTGCACCTTGTGGTGAACCCTCTGTTTGCTCTTGTGAAGTCTTCTCTTTATGGTTGACTTGGATAATGATATGCCGGCCTCCTGGAGAGTGTTCTTCACTTGAATGTACCAAACTGTTGATTTGGCCACTCCTAATGTTCCCGCTATGTCTGACGGATTTGTTTTTGTTTTTGCAGCTTGTTTTCACTTGCATTGAGAGTGCCTTTGACTGCATGCTGTGGGTTCACAGCAACAGCTTCCAAATGCAAATGCCACACTTTTACCTGCTTAATTGATGAAGAAATAATGAAGGAATAGCCCACACCTGCCCATGAAACAGCTTTTGAGTCAATTTTCAAGAGACCTAAAGTAACTGGACAAAGAGGGGGCTACATATTAAAGAGCTGTAATTCCTAAACCCTTCCTCCAATTTGGATGTGAATACCCTCAAATTAAAGCTGAGAGTCTGCACTTTAAGCTTTAATATGTTTTGATAAACAGGTAATATGTATGTGTGTGTGTGTGTGTGTGTGTATATATATATATATATATATATATATATATATACACACCAATCAGCCATAACATTATGACCACTGACTGGTCATAATGGAAGAACATTGATTATCTCGTTACAATGGCACCTGTCAGATATATATACAGTATATATATATATTCAGTATATATATGTGTGTGTATATATATATATACACACACACACACACACACATATATACATATACTGTGTTTATATGTATATACTGTATATACATATACATATATACTGTACATACATATATATATGTATATATAGATACACACATATGTATATATATATACTGTATATGTGTATACACTCACACACACATACACACACACACATATACGATCAGCCACAACTTTAAGACCACTGGCAGGTGAAGTGAAGGAACATTGATTACCTCATTACAATGGCACCTGTCAGATATATATATATACTGTATATATATATCTGACATATATGTATGTGTGTATATATATATATATATATATATATACACACACACACATACATATATCTGTGTGTGTGTGTATATAGATACACACACATACAGTATATATATATATACAGTATACAGTATATGTATATGTATACATATACATATATATATACATATATATACATATATATATACAGTATACAGTATATATATATATATATATAGAGAGAGAGAGAGAGAGAGAGAGAGAGAGAGAGAGAGAGAGAGAGAGTATACCGTAGAGTGCATTAGCTATGGAAATATTGTTTGTCGCCCCTTGTGGAGGCTCTCGTGCAAGCAGGAACAAAACAAAGCTGCATTCAAGACCGCGCCTAGGTAGAGAACTGGTATGATAAAGACACCTACGTCGTTATAAAAGTAAGAATTGATACCGCAGGTCACAGGCTGAAGAGGAAATCTGCTCGGTAATCTTAAATCAATCAAATAACGGTTTAACGTGTCACAAATGCTCCGTTGCGTCCCCCTCTGTGCGGTGGGATGTTCACGAGCGCCCAGCCCAGAGATGTTTCATTGGTCAACAGCGCTGCGCGAGCTGCTGGTGCCTACTTCCTGAATTCACAGCAACAGATGAAAACGGATGTTTGGCATGAGCCAACAAACATCGCGGCATATCATTTTGTTCCGATAAGCACAAGATAAGCTTCGGGTTTTAACTCCCAACACCGTCGGCTTGCGTTGAGGAGTGTCGTCGCTCTGCCGTGATGGTGGAGACTCCAGCTGGCTGTCTGTTTGAAGACATCCAGTATGAAGACATCCAAGTTGAAGCGGTAAACTTGCTGACCAACAACAGCTCAACATAGGGCATTAACGTTAGGAGTTTAAATGCAGCTACGCATTCTTTCTGTCCATGAGCAAGGCTGAGGTGAAAGACAGACAATTGATAATTGTACCGTTTACTGCCCTTCAGTGTGAGATACAGTGAGGGTTTAATACACTGAGGTCTGAACAAACCATCAAACATGACAGCATTTGCTATTGAAAAAGCTTGTGCATTTAAACAAGCAGAGGAAGGCCCCCGTTTTTAACAGGGCAGACTAGTCGTAAAATGTGCTCTGGTAAAACTCAATTAGCTATTTTGAAAAGTGCAGAGGTTGTAAAAATACAGTTTAAGGGATGAAAAGTGAGAGCATTTAAAAACCCCTCTCCTGATATCAAGAGAGGCATGTCCTGTTTACCGTGGCCACAATGATCTGCTTGGGGGGGGGGGGGGGTCCAGGTCGACAATGAGTTGCTGGACCCCTGTTAACCCCCCTGCTCCTCCCCCTCTCTGTGCATTGTGTTCTGAGCTGGACTATTATCAGGGATGGAAAGAGTTCTAGAATATTTTACCCAATTAAAAGTACTGGGTGTGAACACCTATGTCCAAACCAACAATAAATTCCTTTTCTATAGATGAACATTTGCAACCTGTGCATACAACTAATTATCAATTATAAATATAAGACCACCTCCCTCAGGACAACCTTACAAGAATGACCAACAATAAATAAAAAGAGTTATGGATTGCAGCGGGTGCAACGATCATTATTAGGCCACATAAATTAAATAACCTGCCACTTTAACAGCAGAATAAAGCATCATTAAGGATGACAGAGTGAAAGTAAATGTAATTTGTTACTTCCACCCCTGAGTATGATATTGTGGTGTTGTCTTTCGTCAGGCTGTTGGCAGAGGAACATTTGGAGTTGTCTTCAAGGCCGTATGGAAAGGAAAGGATGTAGCAATCAAGACCATTGAGAGTGAGAATGAAAGGAATGCTTTCCTTGTTGAGGTACTGTAAACACCTTTTGTTGTTCTGCTCTGTGCTGCATGAAACGTGCAGCCAGCCTTGTACTTCAGACATGTGGCATTCCTCAAAGACCACTATTACAACAATATCCTTCACTTCTTGAGGAGTACTGTAATTAGTTGGAGCGTAAGCCTCCTTATCTTTGATAACTGTTCCCACAGCCTGCTGGGTTTCAGGTGTAGCCATTTAACAGGGACTGTTTACACCTGGAATAATAATAAACCCAACCATCTTAAAACATACATTTTAAATAAGAGTATTGTAAGAAATATCTTTTTTAATGATTAATCTTGTTTTGAAATCTGACAGTCATTACCAATAACAAAACAATACTTTATTTTCAGTACATTGGTTTGAAAAATATAAAAACGTTTTTTCCCATTTCATAAAAGAAGCCAAAGTTGTCAAAAGTGAAATGTCTCTAACAACCAGCAGCTGAAGCTAGAGGAACTTTGTCTTGTTGTTTCACTTGTGGTGGTGCATTCATGACTTTAACGATGTGAGAGTCAGCTGATGAACAGCGGCTTGTTTGATGGAAGAATCCCCCATATCCTTATTATCTCTGCTCAAAGCCATGTTTGGGTGTTGTTTGTTTGTTTGTTTTCATACAACATTGAGTGCAATATGATGACATACCATGCAATGATATACATTTCAGAGATTTTGCTATACCTTTAAACTGGGGTAACTTTTCTTTTAATATCTCTTGGTGTGTAAGGCCACTGAGAGCAATTTTAGAAATGAATGAGCAGGACTGATTGATGGCAATAATGGATTTTACATTATTTTTGCATCAATCTGAAGTACCTTGATTTGTCAAGGGTTCTATGTGGACTCCATAGGCGCGAGGGAGCATCCTCGGCATCGGCCAAAACAGTGACGTGACATACACAAGACTGAACGTGATTTACAATCATATTTAGAATAACGTTACTATCTGTAATGGTCCTATATTTTATTTGGAACATTGGCTCTATGATATTAACTAGCTTGCCATTTGCAAATTACTTCATCAGCTAACGTTATGAAGCAACCAACACCAGATCCATGCTGCGTAGCTAAGTTACACCTAGCTGGCTAACCTTAGCTTAGCTTAGGTTACAGTTAGCTAGTTGGCCGCCCCTGCCTTGCATCTCTCTTGGCTAGTAGAAAGCAATCGTTAGTTAAACACCTTTGCTTTGCACCGTTACATCATTTATTGTTGGCTAAAATCAACAGTTTGCCGTCATACAAAAGTATCATGGATCACTTTTGCTGGTGAAGTAATTTGGCAAACTAGCCAACTAACATATTCACTCAGATAGCATTTTGCTAGCGATAACGTTAGCTTTTTGCACTGTAGGGGAGCTGAAGAGAGGCAAGGCATTCGGGAGCACGCATAAATGTCACATCTTGTGGATTTTTCCGGAAAAAACGCCAGAGTCCTTTATATAGAAATCAGTCCACAGGCTGTTATAGGAAAGTCAGGGAAGGTGTCATTTTTCACGTTATGTTACAATCTGTGCACACATTGGTAATACAAAGCAATTAATACATGTAAATTGTTACATATAGTACCTTTGCCGGATTAACCAAAACAAGACATCCCTATCTGGTTATTTAATCAGTCATGATATCAGTTCATCATTTCTCAACAGATTTTCCAGGAACTTTACTAAATTGTGATATATATTGATATTATGGTGTAAAATTACATATTCCATGGTAGAGAATTGTATCCACATCACCCACCTGTAGTTCATGATACAAGTCAGAATACAGTTATCACAGACATAAGTTTCAGTATCAGACAATTGTGAATGAAATATTGATGATTGTATAATTGTGAAAATCATTAGAAACACGCATAATACATGTTCAGTACATGCAGACATATAAACATAATATGCTCCAATGTAATACAGACAGACAGAGTGATTCATATTCATGGTAATATGTATCTTATCTTTGTATCTTGTTTGTGAACAGCTCCGCCAGCTCTCCCGGGTGAATCACCCCAACATTGTTAAGCTGTATGGCTCCTGTGACAATCCAGTAAGCATACAATACTCAACACTGTAATAGCTTGTGTATTGTCAAACATATCCGTGCCCTTCTCTTATGATGTGTGTGGTAAAGGACAAACCACCTTCTGAATGAATTTCAGAGCTCATCGCCATGTTTTTGAAGCCATCCCTAACATGAGATGTATTTTTTTTTAACAAATGTATTTCTCTATTGAATGTTTGTCCCTCCACAATGCCGTCAGACATCACCTCACTTGACAGCAAGGTTAGAAGGCAATTCAATTGAATTTTATTTATATTGCACCAGATACAGAAGTTATCTCAGGGCACTTTTCATATAGACTGTACTGATATTTCACAGTCACAGAAGGAAATGAGGACTGATGCCTCGTACACACTTACTGAAACTTCTAATCATTTTCTATGAACCACATTTGGTGGTGGTTGAAATAAAAAGTGCTATCTGTCAGTGGAGAAGCAGGGATGATGGACTGTTTATGTGTATATGTTTATATGACCGTAATCTTTGCATGCCTCTGGGAGTGGTATCTGCCCATGGAACACAAACGTGTAATGTTTTTGTGTGTTATATGCCACTAGAACAGCACCTGCAATATCAGTATTGTCACTAAAAATCCAGTAAAGACTTATAATGTCTTTTTTTGCATGTAAGTGCAGTGTGTAAAACTCTGCATTGTGTCGTATAGTATATTCAGGGCTGTCTTCATTGCAAGGCACCTCGGATGGAAAAAGTTTTTTTGATGTAGTGGTGCCATGTCCCACTCGCCAAGATAAATTTAAATTGACACAATCTAAGGACACAGCGGATGTATAAGAGTAGAATATTGGTGCGTGTGTGTATAAAACAGAGTCACATCAATAAACATTTTGTGGGTTAAAAACCCCATTATTTTAGCCCATCATCTTATTTGTGGTATGCACGTCTTGTCAGGTAGTTGCAGGTGGTTGAACAGTAAATGTCCCTACGTTTAGAGGAAGTTACAGATGACCCATGCTTCGCTGTCATGCTTTCACTGCTAAGGTCACATGATTTGTGTTCTCAGGTCTGTCTGGTCATGGAGTATGCAGAATGTGGCTCTTTATATAACCGTAAGTCATATTATGTCTGTAAAAAAAATTCTAGTTGATTCACGTTGACTGAGTATCATGATCAATAACATTCAATTCAATTCAGTTTTATTTATATAGCGCCATATCATAACAAAGTTATCTCAGGGCACTTTTTCGAATAGAGCAGGTCTAGACCGACTCTTTATATTTACAGAGACCCAACAGTTCCCACCATGAGCAAGCACTATGCCAGTGGCAAGGAAAAACTCCCTTTTAACAGGTAGAAACCTCGAGCAGAACCAGGCTCAAGGTGGGCGGTCATCTGCCTCGACCGGTTGGGTTGAAGGGGGAAGGGGGGAGCGGGAGAGAGAGAGCAGGAGGAAAGAGAACATACAGCAGCTCAATACAGCATAGATATGGTAATGGCATTGATGTTAACACCAACAGAAACAACACTAAGAGCAACATTATAATAGCAATACTAATAACAGCAACAACAGCAATAGCATCAGCGGGTGCAGAGCAGGAGCACGGGGGCAGCAGGCGGCAGCAACCACAGACCCAGACCTCCACAGCTCCAGAGGCAGAAACACCTGCAGAAAGCAACAGAAGGGGAGGGAGAGAGAGAGAGAGAGAGAAAGCACACAACTACGGGAAGAAGTTGAATTAATAACAAGCATTGATGGGATATGAGGGCGTACAGATGGAGAGGAAGAGGAGGAGAAAGGAGCTCAGTGCATCATAGGAAGTCCCCCGGCAGTCTAGGCCTATAGCAGCATAACTAAGGGGTGGCTCAGGGGTCACCTGAGTCAGCCCTACTATAAGCTTTATCAAAGAGGAAAGTCTTAAGCCTACTCTTAAATGTGAGGAGGTTGTCCGCCTCCCGTACACAAACTGGGATCTGGTTCCACAGGAGAGGAGCTTGATAGCTGAAGGCTCTGGCTCCCATTCTACTTTTAGAGACTCTAGGAACCACAAGGAACCCTGCATTCTGGGAGCGCAGTGCTCTAGTGGGGTAATAGGGTACTATGAGCTCTTTAAGATATGATGGTGCCTGACCATTTAGGGCTTTGAAGGTGAGGAGAAGGATTTTAAATTCTATTCTGGATTTTACAGGGAGCCAGTGTAGAGAAGCTAATATTGGAGAAATATGATCTCTTTTTCTGGTTCTTGTCAGTAAACGTGCCGCAGCATTCTGAATCAGCTGGAGAGTCTTAAGGGATTTATTGGGGCAGCCTGATAATAGAGAGTTGCAATAGTCCAGCCTAGACGTAACAAATGCATGGACTAGTTTTTCTGCATCTTTTTGAGATAGGATGTGCCTGATTTTTGCAATGTTACGTAAATGAAAAAAGGCAGTTCTTGAAGTTTGTTTTATTTGGGAGTTAAAGGACATATCCTGATAAAAGATAACTCCAAGATTCCTTACGGTTTCGCTGGAGGCCAGGGCAATGCCATCTAGAGAAACTATATCTTTGGATAATGATATAACATAAGCTAGTAATTATTACCAAAGGAGAATATATATATATATATATATATATATATATTTGCTGTAAAATGATAGTGTGTGTGATCATACAGTGTCTCTTATCTCATTCTTTGCTTCTCTTTTTGCTTGTCACTTCATCAAAGTCCTGCACAGTGCAGACCCCCAGGCCCACTACACAGCATCCCATGCTATGAGCTGGTGTCTGCAGTGTGCTCAGGGAGTTGCCTATCTGCACGCTATGAAGCCAAAGGCCTTAATTCACCGGGACCTCAAACCACCAAAGTAAGACTCTTTATGGTCAAACAGATAGAAGTTACGCAGTTCAGAGTTTTAGTAAGAATTGTGTTTGTAGAGCTATAGAGAAGAGACTTTTGGCAGTGTTTTCATCATGCTTTGTATTTGTTCATTGATCACTGACGATCATGAGAAGCTATGGAAGCTGAGAGGCATGAGAGAAAAAAAATTCTGGTGATCCATTTTCTAAGTCTGATCTAAAATGTTTTCTCTCCTGTGTTTAAGACTTAAGAACAGGATAGTCTTTCTAAGTTCCTTAAATCTTTTTTTCATCTGTAAAACAGGTGGCAAAAAAAGTTGTAGCAGGTGAAAAAAAACTTTTTTTTAGTGTAGATATCCTTGGTATGCGCTGGAATGTCTACATGTTGCTATATTGCTACTTTGTTACCGTTCCATGCTTATAGCTGTGCACAGGGCCATGATCTATTGATTCTACAGAGAAGGGATTCTGGGTAATTGTGGCTTAGTTAGGAGTCAGCTTGCACTTCTCCAAAATATAAACTGCTCATTGAGTTTTGTGTGCAGTCCCAATCATAAAACAGTTTCTGATTGGTGAAGAATAGAAGCCTGTGCATGTTGTCAGGCTTGCACAGCCAGAGGTATGTGTAAGGGGAAGGCATGTATGGAAATGCCTTATATAAGAGTTATACACACAAGATTTATGGCCTCTAACACTGGAAATGGAAAAAATAATCATGCACTGCTCTGCCTCCAGTTTGTTCAAAGGCATAATAGAGCAAGTACAAAAATAAAGCCCTTACTTTGAACTACATCAAAAACATTCAGAATAAATAAAATAAAATCATATTATTTCATTTTTTAGCCGTGCTAGTGGCATGGGTCTGGGGATGGAGATGGATTGCCATGTAATTTTGAACAGACATTCATGGTCCCCAGAGGATGAATCCTACTAACTTCGATTCCCTGACTTTTCCTCTGGCATCATGAGGTTGACATTTTGTAGTTTTTATTGAAATATCTTATCAACTATTGGATGGATTGCCATGAAATTTAGTACACACATTCATGGTCCCCAGAGGATTTGAACTTTGGTGATCCTTTGACTTTTCAACTAGCGCCATCGTCGGGTCAAATTTTCTTTTCCAATACTTTGGTATATGACCAAATATCTGCAGAGGTATTCAATCTGAACTCCAATTTACACACTTTTCATTCACAAATATATTTTTCTGAAGTGTAACAGGAAGTCTATAGTGTATAACCTATTTTCTTAAATTTCTAATCCCTGTCTCCTGTTATGTTTCAGTCTGCTCCTCGTGGGTCGTGGTACTGTGCTGAAGATATGTGACTTTGGAACAGCTTGTGATATTCAGACCTACATGACCAACAACAAAGGCAGTGCAGCCTGGATGGCACCAGAGGTGTTTGAAGGTGAGCCACAAACGCTACATTCACTTCTCATTCTGGAGCTCCAACCAAGAGCTGCTTAAATCTGTGTTGATTATTAGGTCAATATTTGTTTGCCACAATCATACTTCACATATCGTTAGCCTCATAGCATAATTGCCTAAGTCATTTTTTGGCCAAATTGTGATATCTGCCTAACTTTACTCTCCTACCACTGCTGCATCATTCTGCCTTTCTGCCTATGTCCTTGGCCAATCACAACACTTATTAGAATCCAAAAACACTATCTGCCTCAGTCGTCTCTTTGACTTAGGCAACTTTGATGCTACAAACAAAATGGCAGAAAGCATGAGAGAGAGGGCTCTGCTGTCCACAAGTGAAGCATTAGCTCTTCTCTTTGATTCGTTTTCATCTGGTAAGATGATTTTCTAGACACTAAATGTAATTTCAGTCAATCAAAGGGATTATGAACTGTGTATTTAAACTTTAAATCACATTTTTGCTACAAGGTATGATGAAGTAGCTTAAGGGCTAGCTAACACTAGCAAAATATTACCTCATTTCTGGTCAGAACAAATCTTTACACTTAAAATAAGAAACATCACCATAAAAAAACCATTTAGGCAATTTTAGACATTTTTAAGCAAATCTTGAAGTGAAGTCATTTTTCAAGCACCTGAATGGAACTTCGATTAAGGGTGGGAAAGGAAAACAGTGGTTAAGGTTAGAAATTAAGAAACAACTTGGTTAAGGTTGACAAGTAACACATCTTGGTTATATTTAGGAGAGTAATATAGAGTATGTTATGTTTGCATTTATATGTAAGAGAAAAAAATGCCTAAGTCACTTTTATTTGTTAGGCAATTGATGATGGGTCTTTTTCTTTTTGCATACTTGTTCACACATCTGTTTGAATGTACTGTTACAATATCAATAAAAAATACCAATGTGTTTTCTAAAAATTGTGTTTTTTCTTGTTTTCCAAAAACATTGAAATATGACTTAGGCAATTATGCTATGAGGCTAACGATATAGGGGCTGGTGTTTTCAGCCAGTCAGGGTGCAGCTGCTCTTAAGTTTCACTAGCCAAAGGGTTTTCTTGATAAACCAGATTATTAGTATGAGTATTAGTAAAAGTATTAGTCATTTTACTGGTATACAATTCTGTTACCAATAAATCTACAAACTAAATCTATGACCAGCAAAAAAACAGATGTAAACAAAACCAATCCAATGAAATACAACATTGCAAGTCATGCAAGTAAACAAACCAAAGGCAGCCTGCAAAAGAATGTTCTTCATCCATTCATTCTTCATTTTACTTGTAATATATTGTCTTGTGCTGCAGAGTCAGTAACTGCACGTTTTGTGTGAATCATTCTCTCTCATTTTGGTCGTAAGCCTATATGTGTGGGACTACAGTTTCAAAAATATGGGACCAGTTTTGCGACTAGCTTACAAGAAACTGATTAATTACTGCACCCCCATTTTTATTCTCCAGTTTACCCATTTCATTTGCACGTAGCAGGTGCAGTTGGATACACCGTTATTGCTCTTGCAAATATTGTGATCGCAGTGTTAAAATGCAACCTATAGAATTTGATTCAGCACCCACCAGGTTGGTTCATAACTTGACTCCTGAATACAATGAATATAACTTTGGTGTGTATTCCTTAGGCAGTAACTACAGTGAGAAGTGTGACGTGTTCAGTTGGGGCATTATCCTGTGGGAGGTCATCACACGCAAGAAACCTTTTGATGAGATTGGTGGCTCTGCGTTTTGTATAATGTGGGCTGTCCACAGAGGTGAGCCAAATCCTGCACCTATTACACAAACTGCTTTGTTTGTTTGTTTTGTCCTTTTTTGATGAAAACACTGAATCGAATGACTGTAATGTGAAATAGTTGCCAATCCTCCCCCTGAAAAATAAAGGGCAACTCCACCGATTTTACACTTCGAACATCAACATCAAACCAGGGCTAAAACACCTATGAATACTAGACAATCAACAGGTATCCAAGAAAGAATTTCAAGATGCCATGGTGATGTGTTTAAGCTGGATGTGTGAGTAATGTTAGGAGAGATTTTGGTGACATGTTAGTCTTAAGGAATTTACAAGTTGACCTACGATATCAAGGTTTCTGTTCTTTTTATTTTAATTTTATTTTTTATAAAGACCGCTAGATTAGTCAGAGTGTTTTTCCTCAGTCACATCTATGATGTTGAGTCAGCTGGATATCATTGGTGTTATTTCTACATGGAATAGACTGTTTGTTTCTCCAACATTCAATCAAGCAGCCTAAATGAATACAATCCCTGGTGATGTTTAAAAACGCCTTGGTGCTGGTGCTGCACCTCATTTCTTAACCACATTAGTTTGCTTTGTCTCTCTCTGCGGTTTAGTGCTGGCGAGCTTCTAAGCTGAGAGCAGCTCTCCAGTAAACCTAAAGAAAGAGCTGAAAGCCTCACAGAGCTGCAGACTGACTTTTGATTCTCAGTAGGATCAGATGTACTAGCAGGGTCCAAGGTGCCCAGATATACTTTATTAGGATGCTAGGTTGTTCCCACCCCTGCAGTGATGATAGGAACCAGTGTTCTCCTCAGCAAAGCTCATCACATTCAGACATTCCAGGCCCCTGACTGAGTGTTCACTGTGATGTAGGTACACGGCCTCCTCTGATCAAAGACCTTCCAGGACCCATAGAGACTCTGATGACCCGCTGCTGGGACAAAGAACCCAGCCAGAGACCATCCATGGAGGAGGTCAAGAACACCATGAGCCATCTCATGAAGGTATAGTAGTCCCAACATGTACTGTAACCCCCCCTTAAAACCACAAATTGTCATTTTTACATCTGTTTGTGTACAGAATAAACAAATGAAAACTAACACATTAATTATTAGAGGTGTTGGTAGGTGCATTTTTGAACTTTGGACAGAAAGCAGGGCTCATTGTGACAAGCCCATCTTGAATGAGCCTAACAAACTGAACCAGGATTACACTGTTTCATAAAACTAACTCAAGACATCTGACTAATTCAAGTCTGTTCAAGATCTGACTTTGAAACACAGACCTGAGACATCAAGCACTGATTACGTCCATTCACACTGGAGAAAACGGACGTAAAGACAGAGCTGTGATGTTCACAGCCACAGGGCTGCAGATATTAATACTGAGAATAAAATATTACAGCAAAAAAAAAACAGAACCACTGCCATAAACAAAGCCAAAGAGAACTTTTGGATGCATGTTATAAACCAGCAGAAAGCTCAGAGACACAACACCTGGAACTCCTGTGTTCGCTCAGTCTGTTGCAGCGCTCTGCTTGGAATCATATTGTTGTGGGTTCAAGTCCCATGTGATAAGTGTGAGTTTTCTTTGAGTCGTATGTGCTGAAAATGAACGTAAAATATGTGTAAGATGCAACATGACATTAAAAAACTTTGAAGGACCCAATAGGACACCAGCCAGGTAATGTATTTTAGAGCAAGAAAATGAAATGGTTAGCATTTAGCAAAGTTAATAACTAAGTAAGTAAGTAAGCATAAGTTAGATTGTGTTCCTTGGTTTGTACATGGAAATACTGTTTAAATACCCTCAGATTGGCTGTCTGTCCCATTTCTATTTTAATAGATGGATTTCTGGGTGTCTGTCACTTTAATTTTACTTAAGTGACATTTAAAGAGAGACCACACAGTGAAAATGTTGCTTACAGTAGCCGTGTTCTATAAACATATTTTTATTTATTTGAAGGATCGCATTAAAAAAGCTGTATGGAAAGGGCAAAATTTGATAAAACTTCCTCAATTATGAAAAAAGTTTCTACGCCCGCTTGAAGTGGTTTTTGCGCGAACATTTAACTCACATTAATTTGTCTTCGTCTCCAGACAGCATGAAAAATGGCCAACGATAGCTGACATGAAGGAACAATTCAAACTTGTCCAATAGAAACTGATTCCCGTAGATGAGTTAGATAGTCAAGGCCATTTGTTTTGTTTCGGTTCCCAACCTCTACTTCTACTCTGTTTATTGACGGATTACAGCCATGAGTAAAGCGTAGCCTATACCGCCAACTTCTGACCAAACTACACTTTGCAGCGTGCCTAAAACAGATTTGAACTCAGATTTTAAGTACACAATAAAACTAGGACCAGGCTAGTCTGGAGGGATCAGATTTATTTAAAACTCTTTTATGAAACAGAATTTCCTGAAAATAAACCTGACTTACTGAAATAAGCCTGGTTGAACTAGTGATCTGGCTTAATAAAACAGCCCTCAGCTCTGTACTGAACACACAGACATAAGAGTCGAATTGATATTCTCATCTCTCACTAAGCGTATTTCTCAAAATGTTGAACTGTTCCTGTAATGTGGTAATTGTTTCCTGTCCAGTATGAGACATTATGAATCAGGTCAAACTGTAATGAGCTCTTTTTAAAAGTGCTGGGTGGTGTGTTTGGATCTTCCAGTACTTCCCAGGCTCTGATGAACCACTCAAGCTCCCTCACCAGTCATCAGCTAACAGAAGCGGGTCTTCATCAGCCACAAGCACAGGTAGCTACCAGCTCTGCAGCTCCTACTAATACGTAATGGTTTCTGTCAACTTCAGTGAAAATTATAGTCAACAATTGGGTCCGTGTGTGTTGAATTCATGGTATGTTGCAGGCAGAGAAAGTGTTTTCATGAATAAGTCTTTTCTGTCTGCAGGCTCGTATGCGGACTACACCATCAACAGTAACAGGAGTGATGACAACACAGAACACAGAAACTCCGTTGGCAGAGAAGAAACCCTGAAAAGCTTTGAGGCCAAATTTCCACTACAGTTCAAACCCTCCAAGGTAAAATAATCCTAAAAACTGACAGCACAGGATCATACTATCAGGACTGAGTCTTGTTCAACCCAGTTTTATGATTCCAGCCTTCTTTCTTCTCCCTCAGCCAACCACGTTGCGAACTGATCTGCCCAGGGTGTCCAGTGTAGACAGTCAACCAGGACGCTCCCAAAGCCCCACCCACTGCACCAGCCCTCTAACCACCACCACCGGCCAATCAGAGCTGAGGATGACGATTAGTCCCACAGGTAGGGAGCCTCATGAGAAGGATAACAGCTGATACCGAAGCTGCAGTCATTTTACAGCGTCATTAAACTCTATCACTGTCCTTACACTCACTACACCCCAGCAGCATCCTTTGGTCTCTGCTGCTTGGATTATTTCCCCATGCAGTTATCAAATAAGGATATAAACAAAAAGCTGGACATTGGAGAGCCCTTGCAAATTTGCGTGTCAAAGTTCAATCAGACTGAACGCTGCACAAAGCAAAGGAGGCTGGGTTAGTTTGCGACTGGAAGCAAATCTGTCTCGCCCCGAGAGAGGTTGTTTCAGAAAATTCCAAACCCAATCTGTAACGCTGTTTTGACGTTCATTTACTTTGGTGATTCCTTGCCAAGACAATGAATCAGTTTTGGATAAGGATGCATATGTATCATGTATCAGTGGCCAATATATTGTTGGCCGATAAATAAGAAAATTAAGTTACTGTTATCTTGTTTTAGTAGCAGAGCAGAATACATGTTTTTGTAGTTTATGGTAGTGCGTACAGCCTTAGCTCTCTATCTTTCTGTCCTCTACTCTGCTTTATGTGTCAGTGCCTAGTGGGTATATGCAGTCAGAACTAGTTTCTACGACATGTTGTTCGACCACGTTTATAGTTGTTCCAAACGGCTACACTTGAAGGCGGAGCGAAAAGCCAGCCGTCATTGAAAGGGAGATATGGTTTAAATATGGGGATAAATACGTGCATTTTCAGACAGTCTCTCCCGGAAGACATTTTTAGTGTTGCGCTCTGTTGTTCACATGAAAAGTTCACATACTGGCTCTTTAGGGGGCCAGTACACTCTGTCAGAAGAGGTGGAAGCGAGAAATGTGGCTGAGAAGGACCAATGCAGGACTGACAGAAAAAGAGTGTATTTAACAACTGATGAACAACTTTCTTATCAGAGAATTAAATGAAATACTGCATTTTCCAGCCAGAGCCACAGCACCTACGCTACTATTAATGGTGCTTCCATCCAAAGCACCTCACTAAAATTCATTGTAATGTTATACAGGACCTCATACTGTATGTATCTATAAGCATTGATCATAGAGCCTATCAAACTGTTATACACCTAAACATATCCTAACACGCAGTGAGGCTGAGCTCTTTAACCCTTTCTCGGCTTCTTCTGCATCCACCACTTTATTCAAATCCAAGCCTGATTGACATACCTGGGATGTTTAGCGAAATCTCTACCAGAGAATTGTTTTTTTTGGCATGTTCTCTAGAGTTTGTCAGGAGTCTAACCACACATACACAGCCAAAGCTTTGATTCATGCTGCACCATCCACACTGCACCACTAAGGGGCATTACAGTGCAATCTACCAGTGTTTATATCTGTGCAGGCGCATGTGTGCTTTTTGCTATAGGAGCTCATTTAAAGTGACAATAACAGATCTGTGTGTGTGTGTGTGTGTGTGTGTGTCTTTAGCTACCAATGGTTTCGACAGCTCCATTCCCGTGGCCTACCTGAAACTGGATCACCAGTTACAGGTAAGTTGAAAGTACACTTTTGTGTTCATTAGATAAAAACCTTTCCATGACGTTATACTACTACTACAACTAATAATAACAATATAATAATACTAATAGTAATAGTTTCTCATAGTTTTTTGACTGTTGTTGAGAATGTTTTTATGTGATCAGTTATTTTTTATAGCTCAAAATATAATGGAACATGGGTCAGTAGAGCACTTACTGTAGTACATGGTCACAGCTCCCCAATACACACTATGTCCCTTTTATAATAGCTTTCTCTGATCTTGTACAGGGGAGTACCAAGATACATACAAACAAACATATTGTATTTATGCAAACACATACATGGCATGAATACATAGGAACTGTACAGTAAGTGGGTAGGTAAATTACAAATAGCAAAATTCCATCAAATACATAAATGCTTAAAATAATAATTGTTAAACAAAATAATGAACTGATTAATTCACTCAGTGATATGTATGTCAAAGCACACTCAGTAGAAAAGAAATGTAATGCTCTGTTAAATGCATGTTTATTGTTTAATAAGAAACAGGTGAGTATGTTAATGATGCACATTCTGGACCTCATGTTAATGCATTGAACTTCTTATTTTTGTACACTTTTTTCCAGCTTCAGAATTATTGTTGGTCATGCTGAATCAGAAACAGGCAGGGTTTGACAGATGATTTATTAATTCATCTATTTATTCTCATGGTTCCTTATAATTCTTGGTTCTTGAATTTGTTGTAGTTTGAACTAAACAGTTAATCACAGGTAGTGTACTAGTGGTTTTGCTTTGATGCTACCATTAGCTTTTCACTCTCATCCAGTTCTCGACGTTGATCTTGATGTTGTCTGTTTTAAACCTGTGCACACCCCTTATGGAACGATGCATTAATCACCGAGCTGCCTGTGTGCTTTCAGCCTCTGGCTCCATGTCCAAACTCCAAAGAGTCCATGGCCGTGTTTGAGCAGCACATCAGGATGGCTCAGGACTACCTCAAAGTCCAGTCAGAGATCGCTCACCTTGTTCGGAGGAAGTAAGTCAAGTCACATATTGTGTGTTATTGTTTCTACTAGAACTCTGTACATCTTTAGGGATTTTTGTAATAAATGATTTGAGCAGGATTTCAAAAGCTTAACTATTAAATCCATCTGCTGATCATGAATTGTCAAGGATGCATTCACCTAAGTGATCTGTGTAAATATATATCTTCATGCAAGATGATTTGATAACCATGGTAACATGTATGCGCATTGGTGCGGGGACTTTCCCTTATCGGTTCAACAGTGAAGAGTTCAAACAGATGTGTTGCGTATTTTAACAGTTCCACATTAAAAAGTGTGTGAAACATAGGGAGCACACAGTAACTATCCTCACTGTAATATTTCAGTACAAGACGCCTCTTTTTCATCCTGTTTCTACCTTTTTGTCATTATTTAGAACAGGTGAGGTCCAGTTTAAGGACTAATAGTGCTCATAATCAGTTATTTTTTAGATAAATAAACACTTCAGGTTCAGTAAAGTGCTGCTTAACCTGCTGTCAGTCACCAGAATTTGATTTTCCTCTGTGTTTCATAAAGCACAGATGATGCAGGATGACATCACCAGCACTGTACTTACTCAGGCCAGACAAACTGAATTGAAACACAGGTGTGAAAGAGACCTTAGAGTTCACAAATGTACTAAACTACTCAGAAATATGACCCAGTGCAGCTTTAAATCAACAAGAATAAAGATTCAGAAATACATGAGACATTTTCAAGGAGGTTTACTGCTTCTGGCTCCCCTGTGATTATGGCGCGGGTTGCCAGGTACAGTCAGTAAGCATAGGTTTTTGTTTTTTGGTCTCTGTACAGGCATGATGGTGCCAAACCTGACATCTTCACTTGGCCCTCATCCACCAAATTAGCTCTGGTTCTTGTACCGCTTCCGTTCAGGTTTCTTGGAACCTTGGTGCCATCTAGCGAACCAGCCATTATTTCCACCAGTTTTGAGCACATTGATTACCTGTAAGGTTTTGTTCTGTTATTACAAATATTTGTGATTTGTGACTATTAATGATAAGAAGATGTAGAGACTTATTACCATAGTAGACCAGAGACCATTGTTGCCTTCTCCATCCTCTCTTTCCAACCTGTAGAATAGGACACGCCCACTGATGTCGTCACGGTTCACACTTCAGGTCAAGGAAATCCTGCTATTATTTGGTTCCACCTGGGAACCAACTTTTCGGGTTCTGAAACAATTTAATTTTAGTCGAAATGCTCCGAATGGCTCAAAATTAGGTGCGAGAACCTGAACGAAACCCGTTCCATGTTGGTGGAAAAGGGCTAACTGTGATGACAAGACTCTATGATGCTGCTGCGCACAGTCACTGCACCTGACTGTTGTTCATCAATAAATATTTTCAGCAAGTAACTCCCCTTAAAACCACAAATTGTTGTTTTTACATTTCTCTTTGTGTATGGACATATTCATTAGTGAAGAAGAAGAAGGGACTGGTGGTCGAAAGACAGCCACTGTGTTGGGGGCTCCTTCAGTGTGTCCCAATTTATTCAACTGATTTCGTGTATGATTGAGATAATACATTAATGACAGTGATCTTAGAAGATGTAAATTTAATCTCTCTCTGCATGTTTTACCTTGTGCTGCTGCAGCCTTTACGTTAATGTGACTGCATTTAATTCAGACTTGTGCCGTATTGACAGTGTTACAGGTCTGACGGTAAGATTGCCATCGTGACAATTACGTACAAGTGACCCGGGTGCTTATTCAGACATGAGGCCGACATGTTAAATTGCCTTCAGATTAACATAAAGGGGTGCATGTCTGAAAGGGACTTGGGGCGATGCACTCATAGTAACAGAGGGTCTGTGCTGCTCCCTCTCTTTAGACAGGAGCTGATATCCGAGCTGGAGCAGGACCAGAGGGAGCAGCAGACTTCTTCCAGGCTCATCCAGGAGCACAGCAAGCTGCTGGAGGACAACCGCAACCTGTCGGCCCACTGCCAGGCCCTGAGAAGCAAACTGAGCCTGATCAAAAGTCCGAACCAGCACCACAGCTAGGACAGGAGGCTCCTCTGTTGTTTGTACTCTGCTCTCTTCTGGGCTGCCTCTTTCTCTCAAGGATGAGAGGAGTCACTCCATGAACTGACCATAAAGTAGGGACGCCTATTATCCTGAGGAAAATAAGATATTTAACTCGCCAAAAAACAATGTATCAAGATAACATTAGAATTCAATCAAATTGTGTAATGAAATATAAACTATAATAGGCAGCTATCAAAATCTATCTTTTGGACATACAGTATTTGTGGAAAAAGCGTCTAAGCCTCGCACCTGTGAGTGGGTGTTTCCCATGACTGGCTGGCATTGGAAGGACCTGTCATGCTGTTAAAGGATAATTCTGGTCTTTTTCTATCTGGGTCTTAGGCTGTGTCCGAAATCATTCACTCATTCACTACTCCCTACTCACTATCTAGGGAGTTCAATGTAGAGGACTATATAGTGAGCTCACCGGCAAAATGAAAAAACGTTTTTGCGCTGCTTTCTCTCCTGTAGTCTGTCTGATATTTTTCTTTCAGCGCAATGCATGATGGTATATAGTGCTTGGTTAGTGACCATCGGTTGTACACTACTTTTCACGATGCATTGTGGGCTACTTTGAGTCCACTATATAGGGCATAATAATTCTCACTGTACATTTGGACAGCACTACAAAATGGCGAAATCACTATATAGTGGACTATGTAGTGTGTAGTGGCTGATTTCGGACACAGCCTTAGTCTCATAATTGTGTCAACTTTGCACTCTCCTCAGTTGTAGAGATTTGGAAAGCCCAACTTGTGAGCCTCCTAAAGCTTTCCAAATAAGCTTAAATTTTACATAAATCATTTCAAACACTTGTCTCTGAGTTTGACCCAAAAAAAAACACAGAAAGTAACTCCCTAGATTAGCTATTGTAGCTAACTGCATAGGAATCTACTTCCAGGGTAACTCTATGGCTAACCACACTAGCTTGCACAGCTTGCCCTGATATACAGTGAGTTGTATTGCTGAATTTGCGTTTCCTGAAGATGATGAATACAAAGTCAGCATGATGGTCATGCCATGACCCATAGTTAGAAAGGCCATAATTATGGGAATAAGAGCCAGGATGAAAAATACATTTGGTACCCTACTCCAAAAGTGGAAGCTAGTTAGTCTTGCTTGCTTACATTACCACCGATTACGTCTAGCTAGTGTAAGCTGTGTCTCTTTCATGGGTCTAGATGTGGTGATGACGAATGAGATAATTGAGTTGTGAGAGATAATGAGGCTACCACTCCCCTCTGGGCCTCTGTGCATTTGATGATGGGGTTGACCCTAAAATTCAATGTTAATTTCAATCTTTCACAATGGTATCGATATGGGGGGACCAAAGAGATTCACATGGACTCTAAAATGGACTTTCATTCAGGAAAAAACCTGTGGCTTCAGGTTTCAATTCCTCGTGGGATTTAGAAGATGACTTGCCTTTTAGTCAGTGAGGTCTATTTTATTGTATTTTCTCTTTTGAAATGTTGAAAAGTAACTACAGTCGTGCTTTGTAAATTCTTTCTTTTATATATTCCATTTATCACACCCATTTGATTGTGTTTTATGAAAAGAGGAATGGCACTGACAGTGTGGGCAGTATCATTAAAACTAGTTTTACTGTGAATAGACTTACCAAAGGAATTCTGCTTCAGAGACACGCTGCCTCGGAGCAAAAGAAAAGCTTTGTAGAGAAAGGCTGTTTAAAATGGAAATAACTGTAGAATAATGAACCTGGCAGGATATTTCTTATCTGTTTAATTTCTATTTTCTTTAGTTACTTTTTACACACATTTATATTTCACAAAATTATATTAACATTATTCTGCACTGCACTTATTTGGGCCAAAGAAATCTTCCACATGTATTGTAGTCTCACTTTAGTGTGGTAATTTCTGTGTGACAGTGTGGGATGGATTGTTGTTTAAATGCATTTGTTCAGACGTTGCCTTAAGATTGTTCTTGTACAGTTTCATTTTTCATCTCAGTTTATTTTATGAATACTTTTGATTGAAGCCTTAGAGCTCCTGAAACATTTCTCCTGTGATTTTAAAATGTACAGACTGCAATTATATGCTTTTAGAAAGTAAAACAAAAGTTTGTAGTATTTTGCCAGTCGTCGTCTTAATTTACAATACTACTTTTATTGCAAGTGTACTGTTTTGTCTGAAGGAACGTGTCCTGCTGAATTATGAATAACTGGAATATTTGTTCTGCTGCTTGTCTGAAGGACCCAGTTTACTCAGTAACACTACACAACAACAAACTACTCCAGCATACTATAGAAGTGGTATGAACTTTGAAAGTTTAGAATAGCTGCATCATCACCAACAGGTTAGACAACAAAGTTTCAGCCTCAGCAGACTGATCATAAAGCTCAATAATTTAGTGTTGAATGTGGTGCTAAAAGAGGCTGTTAGCTTCTCAGCAAAGAGCCAATACTAGATACAGTGAGACCCCTTAAATATCTGTGTATCATTTAAAACTTTTAAAGCCCCGGAAAACGTATTTTGTCAACTAGCTTCTAACTATGAGTGTTGGGATCCTTCATGAACACTCCATTTTGGTGATTTCACCGTAGAGATTTCTGGATTTGTGTTTTTCTCTGTGCCCCTCTCACTGGTTTAAAGTGGGTCGGGGCTTAGTTGCAAAAAATTGATGTCGTGTGCTTTTGTGCACCAATCAGGATTAAGCAACATTTGAATGACAATGAAGCAGAATTAGCTTAGCTTAGTTTTTAATTGTGTTAAACTCTTAATCAATAATACCTAGGGATTTTTTAAACATTTAGTCATTAATATTTATTGTTATAGAGAAATAAATTTTTGGGGGCTTTAAATTAGGGCTGCACCTAACGATTATTTTCATTATTGATTAATCTGCTGATTAGTTTTACGACCAATCGATTAATTGTTTAGTCTATAAAATGTCAAAAAAATGTGAAAAACGCTCATCACAATTTCCCAGAGCCCAAAGTGACGTCTTCAAATTGCTTCTTTTGTCCGACCAACAGTCCCAAACCCAAAGACTCTTCATTTACTGTCATTAATGACAAAGAAAAGCAGCAGATCCTCACATTTAAGAAGCTGGAACCAGCAAATGGTTGACATGAATCGATTAATTGATTATAAAAATAGCAATTTTCTTTCGATCGACTAATTGATTAATCGACTAATAGTTTAAATTTCATTTAAATGGTTTTATATAGCACTTTTCAACCTTACTGGTTCCCAAAGCACTTTACAGATTGGTCTCATTCACCCATTAACTCACACATTCACACACCGATGGCGACGGAGCTGCCATGCAAGATGTTGGCCTCCTTCAGGATCAACTTAGGGTTCAGTGTCTTGCCCAAGGACACTTTGACATGTGGAGGACGAGGAGCCAGGGATCATAGAGAGCTGAAAACAATCCAACGTGTCATTAGTCATGAAACGTGTTCCTTAAGATTAATATCCATATTCTTCATTCAAATGAACTATATCCGTAAACTCAATGAGCGTCTGCTACAGACGTTGCAATCACAAGATGAAATCCTGGTTGAGGCAGATGACCGCCCACCCAGAGCCTGCTCGAGGTTTTTGCTTGTTAAAAGGGAGTTTTTCTTTGCCACTGTCGCCTAGTAAATATGTAAATCTCTGTAAATATAAAGATTACGGTCTAGACCTGCTCTATATGAAAAAGTGCCCTGAGATAACTTTGGCACTATAAAAATAAAACTGAATTGAATTGAATTGAATCTTTGTGGTTTTAACAAAGGGGGCAGTTACCAACAGTTGCGTGTAAGAGTGATTAGCACACAGCTACTTCATGCAATAGACAACAGGATATACACAATACAAACCACTTCCCAAATTCACAGTATGTAGGGAGTACAGAGATGACAAACCAGATCTGACTGAGCATCATCAAGTCATCAAAATCTCAGTGCACTGCGGTACTGTCATGTACCGTCATTGTCTTTTAATTTGACAGTATTTTGTTCATGTATTGTGTATATGAAAATATATATGTTATTTACAATCTGTGGAGGGGGGTGCGGAAAACCTGTCCAGCTGCAGGGAATTACGGATAACCATGTGTCCTCTTGGACATCATGCATCAGTAGTTACAGTACTACAAATAACTATACTACAACTTCTGAAAATACTTCTGTACACACACACACACACACACAAGTTGCAGATGACAAACACCCAGTACCAGCTACAGCCAACATGATACCACACCACACAAGCAGAAGAACAACATACAATACTGCAGCACCGACCTGCAGCCCTTACATCAGTTGTAGTGTTGAAGTAAAAAAATGCATGATGTACAATACATTTTTATACATGTGGTATATGAAATACTGTAAGTTGAACTTTGTAAAAAAAAAAAAAACCAAGCTGAAACTTCAAATCACATCCAAAGAATATCTGGGAAAATGCAGCAATTAGACAGTAACTGTATATTCACAAAACTATATATTATTATCTTTTCTAATTTCATGCTCAGTTTAATTTTCATCTTTGAACAGACCATTTGAGAAGACACAATTGGTGAAGGAAACATTGAGAGTATTGCTTTGGTTTGTGGGTAAATTGAGAAACAAATGAGGTGAAACAATTTTCTCCCAAAAGCACTTATCGTTATCAGCTAGAGTACAGCAGGTTATTGATGTTAACAGTCATTTCCACTGGAGGTGTGTGTCTGGTTTAAGCGAAGGACTGGATTCACTTGAATGCGAGGCTGCAGTTTCCATAGCAATGCAGTGGTTTTTATAGATCCCAGTACTCCAACAACAGTTTGACGTTCTCTGTGGTAATTTGGTTTTACACACACACACACACACACACACACACACACACACACACACACACACAGAAAGCTCCTGGGTGATAGGTTGGACTGAATTTAAACCCAGCACCCTCTGTTATGATGGTACAATGCAGACATCAGCAGCTTCATCTGCCTTTCAAAGGAGGAAGAGAAACTGGATTGTCACCACCTTTTTATTGAGTTAGGCAAGTCTTCAGTACTCCTACACTATTCTAATTTATGTTATAAATAAAACATGATTTATTTTAAGACAGATCTCTGAGCTAAGAGCTGTTGCTATAGGAACAACCACTGTTGACCTGAGAAGCTTTGCTTTCTAGCTCACTGTTTAGCTCCCAAAACAGACGTAACTGCCCACCAGAAACATTTCTGTTGTGTCTCTCTGTAGTCCTGCTCCTCTTTTGGGAGTTAAACAGTGAGTGAAGTTAAGCCTGCTTCATACTTTCTACGTCCAGGTGTCTGTGAGGGTCTGCAACACACACATTTATATGTCTTTAAAAGAATACAAAGACAGCCAAATGGTGTTGAACTTTTCTCTTTTTGCCTTTTTCTTGTTGCCTTTTTGTGAGGTCGCCATTTATTTTCCTAATGCTAATACTTCAATTCAATTCAATTCAGTTTTATTTATATAGCGCCACATCATAACAAAGTTATCTCAGGGCACTTTTTCGAATAGAGCAAGTCTAGACCGACTCTTTATATTTACAGACCCAACAGTTCCCACCATGAGCAAGCACTATGCGACAGTGGCAAGGAAAAACTCCCTTTTAACAGGTAGAAACCTCGAGCAGAACCAGGCTCAAGGTGGGCGGTCATCTGCCTCGACCGGTTGGGTTGAAGGGGAAGGGGGGAGCGGGAGAGAGAGAGCAGGAGGAAAGAGAACATACAGCAGCTCAATACAGTATAGATATGGTAATGGCATTGATGTTAACACCAACGGAAACAACACTAAGAGCAACATTATAATAGCAATACTAATAACAACAACAACAGCAATAGCATCAGCGGGTGCAGAGCAGGAGCACGGGGGCAGCAGGCGGCAGCAACCACAGACCCAGACTCAACAGCTCCAGAGGCAGAAACACCTGCAGAAAGCAACAGAAGGGGAGGGAGAGAGAGAGAGGAGAGAAAGCACACAACCACGGGAAGAAGTTGAATTAATAACAAGCATTGATGGGATATGAGGGCGTACAGATGGAGAGGAAGAGGAGGAGAAAGGAGCTCAGTGCATCATAGGAAGTCCCCCGGCAGTCTAGGCCTATAGCAGCATAACTAAGGGGGGGCTCAGGGGTCACCTGAGTCAGCCCTACTATAAGCTTTATCAAAGAGGAAAGTCTTAAGCCTACTCTTAAATGTGAGGAGGTTGTCCGCCTCCCGTACACAAACTGGGATCTGGTTCCACAGGAGAGGAGCTTGATAGCTGAAGGCTCTGGCTCCCATTCTACTTTTAGATACTCTAGGAACCACAAGGAACCCTGCATTCTGGGAGCGCAGTGCTCTAGTGGGGTAATAGGGTACTATGAGCTCTTTAAGATATGATGGTGCCTGACCATTTAGGGCTTTGAAGGTGAGGAGAAGGATTTTAAATTCTATTCTGGATTTTACAGGGAGCCAGTGTAGAGAAGCTAATATTGGAGAAATATGTTCTCTTTTTCTGGTTCTTGTCAGTAAACGTGCCGCAGCATTCTGAATCAGCTGGAGAGTACTTCTTCTTCTTGATTTTTATGGAGGTTGGCAAACAACGTTATGGTGCATAACCGCCAACTGGAATGGAGTGTGGATCGGGACAACAATTTTAGTATGAATGGAATGCGTGTACATGCGCTTCCACGCAACCTTACAAGTATGCAGCTGTCCGCGGAACATGTAAGGTATGTCCGAGCCTTTAGAAAGAAGTGAACTTACCATACCTGTAAACTCAATCAGAACTAGTTTGTACAATGTGTTGTCTGTTGTCTAGAGAGTGTGGAGACGGGGTATTGTTTAAATATGGAGATAACAGCGCACATTTTCAGATTGCCTCTTCTTGAAGACACCAATAGTGTTGCACTCAGTTCTTCACATGAAAAGTGACACAAATAATTGTATCAAAAATGAAAAAAGAGAGCTTGAGAGAGAAGTTCAAACCTTGGCTCCTTTCTCACCTTCTCACAGTTGGCCAATCATCGTGTGAAATGGGTGTGAATGTCTGATCATCGGTTTCGGAAAGTTACAGAAATTACGGTGGCCCTGAGGGTCAAAACACAACAACATTACACAAAACACAACCACATTTCAGAAAACATAACAACATTACACAAATACAACGACATTACACAAAACAGAACAACATTTCAGAAAACACAACAACATTATACAAAACACCACAACATTACACAAAACATAACATTACACAAAACACAATGACATTACACAAAACACATTTCAGAAAACACAACATCGCCTTAAGATTAGTCAACAAGACGGACAACATCTGTAATTCTGATTTTTGGCAGAGAAAGAAAAGACCGGGAGAAAACACGCTGTTCAGAGTCCGTTACTATAGATTGTAGCGTAGTAGCGCCCCGACCGGAAGTCGTGTTTTGTTGACTTGAGTTTTGTCCAATCACAAATAAGAAGTGTTGTCCTACCCTTTCCGTAATCTGAAATGTTGTTGTGTTTTGTGTAATGTCGTGTTTTATGTAATGTTGTGTTTTGTGAAATGTTGTGTTTTGTGTAATGTTGTTGTGTAATGTCGTGTTTTGTGTAATGTGTTGTGTGTAATGTGTTTTGTGAAATGTGTTTTGTGTAATGTTGTGTTTTGTGAAATGTGTTTTGTGTAATGTGTTTTGTGAAATGTGTTTTGTGTAATGTGTTTTGTCAAATGTTTTGTGTAATGTGTTTTGTGAAATGTTGTGTTTTGTGTAATGTCGTGTTTTATGTAATGTGTTTTGTGAAATGTTGTGTTTTGTGTAATGTTGTGTTTTGTGAAATGTTGTGTTTTGTGTAATGTCATGTTTTGTGTAATGTCGTGTTTTCTGAAATGTCATTGTTTTGTGTAATGTGTTTTGTGTAATGTCGTGTTTTATGTAATGTGTTGTGTGTAATGTGTTTTGTGAAATGTGTTTTGTGTAATGTTGTGTTTTGTGAAATGTGTTTTGTGTAATGTGTTTTGTGAAATGTTGTGTTTTGTGAAATGTGTTTTGTGTAATGTGTTTTGTCAAATGTTGTTTTGTGTAATGTGTTTTGTGAAATGTTGTGTTTTGTGTAATGTGTTTTGTCAAATGTTTTGTGTAATGTGTTTTGTGAAATGTTGTGTTTTGTGTAATGTTGTGTTTTCTGAAATGTTGTGTTTTCTGAAATGTTGTGTTTTGTGTAATGTCGTGTTTTGTGTAATGTCGTGTTTTCTGAAATGTCATTGTTTTGTGTAATGTGTTTTGTGTAATGTCGTGTTTTGTGTAATGTGTTGTGTGTAATGTGTTTTGTGAAATGTGTTTTGTGTAATGTTGTGTTTTGTGAAATGTGTTTTGTGTAATGTGTTTTGTGAAATGTTGTGTTTTGTGAAATGTGTTTTGTGTAATGTGTTTTGTCAAATGTTGTTTTGTGTAATGTGTTTTGTGAAATGTTGTGTTTTGTGTAATGTGTTTTGTCAAATGTTTTGTGTAATGTGTTTTGTGAAATGTTGTGTTTTGTGTAATGTGTTTTGTAAAATGTTGTGTTTTGTGTAATGTTGTGTTTTCTGAAATGTTGTGTTTTCTGAAATGTTGTGTTTTGTGTAATGTTGTGTTTTGTGTAATGTCGTTGTGTTTTGTGTAATGTCGTTGTGTTTTGTGTAATGTTGTGTTTTGACCCTCAGGGCCACCGTAAGAAATGGTTGGACACAGCCCCCACTAATCGGACCATCATCTGACAAGCACTTCTGATGGAGTATACTGGTTCCTTTAGGCTACATATGTAATGTTAAGTATGCTATGTAAATCAGTATGTCATCAGTGTAAGTATGGTAAGACATTTTGATGTTTTTTATAATCAGAGCCAGTGGCATGTAGATGCCTAATGAAGGTCTATGATTGTCTCTAACTCAGTGCTGACAGTGTGTGGGAATTAAACCTTTTCTTTCACAGTATTCTAGCATAGACAATTTGCACACATTGCACAGAGAGAGGGGGAGGAACTGGGGGTTAATAGAGGCCAGTACCTAATTTTTGCCACAGGACCCCTAGCAGGTTGATGGACCATGTATTAGTCAATTGTAAAACACTTGAGTTAGGCAGTCCATCACAGTGAATGTATCTTGTTTTATTTCTGTCAGAGTTACCTTATCATGGTGTGGTTATATAGTTGAAAGTGCAGATTCAACAAAATGGGGAAATAAGTGAAGATGATGTCATCATACAGATCTTCACCTGTGTTCCGTGTTTATTCCCCCAAATATTTTTTATATTGTTTTTAAATCATTTTTTATATACACTGTACCCTGTACTACCATGATGTAGACATAATATTTTTACATCACATTCATTTGTGCTTTTGTCCAAAGTGATTTAAAATCCATCAGAACAAGAGGTGTCGTCAAAAACAAACAACTGAACGTGTGTTTAGTGCTACAGTATACAGTATACAGTAAATGCTTAATATTTTTTGAAGAAATGAGTGTCGAGGTGTAGTCTGAAAAGGTGTTTTTCAGCTTGTGGTGGAAAATGGGCAGTGACACTGCTGTCCTGACTTCAGTAGAGTCCATTCAACCACTGCAGAGCCCGAACAGAGAAGAGCCGTGACCAAGATGGGTGGCCACAAGGTCCTCAGAGTAACGGGGCAGCCTATACATTGATCCTACTAACAGGTACTGTGTGTGTATCCAAAGCCTGATATATCTTCTTCCTTTGTGCCATAGAGTTCCATTGTTGTCCAAAAACTATTAAATACACAGCAATGAGCCACACCGTTGCGCTGGGTGACATGTTCCTTCATCACAATGAACACACACACTGTAGTTTATTTTGACTCAATCCCACATACACCGTCCTGCTGCTAGAAATACTCACCAGAGCACCAAATGTGGACCAAACAGACCAGACCATATACTGCGAGCAATTTGGGGTTCAGTGTCTTGCTCAAGGACACTTCTAAAGGTGGAAGAAGAAGATCGGTGAATGGGACCACCAGCCAATTAATGGCTAACCTGCTCTACATCCAACAACCATTGAAGCATTAAAAACATTGCATAAAAGAGAAGAGCTGTGCCAACTGATTTTCACTTTCTTTAATGAACTGAGATCGATTAGGCCTGCAAAGGTTTGTACCACTCTGAGTTATGAGACACAACTAGCAAACTTGGACATGATGAAAAGGAGAATGTGAATTTCATCATTTGAGCACCTTGTAGTAAAAATGGAGCTTAATAACAGCCAAGGGTTGTTATACTGTTGTATTATAATAGATAGTAGCAGCAAATTAATTTGATCTGAATGCAGCACAAAATCATTTTTGTGTATCAACAAATACAGACAGTCCTCCGAGGTGTATGTGTGTGCCTTCAGGAGGCTGCTACCAGCTAGCTTATCTTTTCTTTGTTATTTCAACCCTATCAGGCTACCCATGGATCCATCCCTGAGAACATCACATCCCCCTGCTGAGCTGATCTTAGCTGCCAGAGGAGCTGTACAAATCAGTTCTGGCTATTTATAACATCTTGACATTGAGAATGTGGGCTGATCTGAATCCAGCCGCTCAGAATGAGGCCCAAGAGGTGCCTGTCTGTGGCAAACTGATAAAATGTAACAGCTCTGCCAGCTCCCGCAGGATTACACTATGAGAAACCGTATCGTACCTACTGTCCTGTTTAGAATAGCCTCAGCACACTGCAAACCTGGTTTCAAATACATGTGATTTGATTTTCATTCAAGCAGGAATTACTCTTCATCCCATTTATCTTTCTTTGTGTTACAGTCTGATTTTAATGTAATGCAAGTGCCATGTGCGTTCAGTAGCAACCAGATTATGGAGGCCAATACGTATTCTATTTGATATTGCTATCATAATAATCAAAATGTGATTATTACTTAATTAATGTAATGTTTGAATGTTTAAATCGTTCAGCAGGTAAATAATATAATAAAAAAACACCAATAAAATGCAAATAAGCATTTGCTGGCTAGAGTTAAATGGAATGCTGAGATTTCTATCAGATTTAATATCAATCTAAGTAGAAAATCCATCCATCCATTTTCTATACTGCTTTTCCTCAGAGGGAGCCAATCCCAGACATTGGGCGAGAGGCAGGGTACACCCAGGACTGGTTGCCAGTCAGTCACAGGGCTGACACATAGAGACAGACAAACATTCACAGACAATTTAGAATCACCCATTAACCTAACTTGCATGTCTTTGGATGGTGGGAGAAAGCCGGAGTACGGACTGGAGAGAACCCACGCGGACACGGGGAGAACATGCAAACTCCACACAGAAGGGCCCCAGCCGGCCAGAGGATTCGAACCCAGAACCCTCTTGCTGTGAGGAGACAGTGCTAACCACCAATTCCTTAGACCTGTTGTTCTCAAACCTTTTCAGTTGTGCCCCTCTTATTCCAAAATAAGTTTGAAAGTTATTGAAATAACATTATCAAAAACATGAACTTCATGTTTTCTCAATTGAATGTGACTACATACATGCTAGTAATGAATATCTGTAGCAAATGTCACAGTACTCCTACTTCACTTTTAAACTTGAAACATGGAAATCACAGTCTTCCTTCTCTGGACATTATTTGATTTGTTGTTCCTAAAGTCCGAACTGAATTGGGAAAGCTTTTAGGTTTTCTGCACCTACTGCATGGAACAATCTACAGACTGATCTTCAAAATCAAAACATATGGTGAAGTCTATTGAGTCCAGGTTGTCTGTGTGCAAATGTTTTTTCTGGTCATTTCTAATGTTACTCAGATCTGTGTTTGCCTGTTAATTGACTGTTGAAACTCAGTGTTGCTGCTATTCTTGGTCAGGTCTCCCTTGTAAAAGAGATCCTTGATCTCCTTGGGGCAAACCTGGTTAAATAAAGGCTAAATAAATAAAAATAAAACATACAAAAATAGAAAAGTATCAGTGCATTATATGATACAAAACTATGACTTAAAAGGACATACAACAACCCAATAAATAAACGGTAAATAGGCCTTTTCCAGAGCAGACATATCCATTTGTCACAGTAGGAAAAGCACGGGTGTTACTAATAACATTAATGATGGCTCTGTTCTATTCAAGTGTCCCAGTAAGCCATGACAGTGAGCCAGCATGCACAATACCAGGAGCCTGAACTGGAGCAGCTAAATGGAATTCAGAAATCATGCATTGTATAAGTGCATTTCCTTCTGTCACATGTCAAAATGTCTGACATGACAAAAGCACATGCTCTGCAATTCTGAAAAGCTTTTCTACCTTAGCAGACAAAGAGCTGTCCTGAGCCACGGCCACCCAGGTCTTAAGCTATATCCAGTTCATGAAATAATGTTAATAGCTTTCTAGCTGAATGGCCCTTCATCATTTTGGTGAATGGTTGTCTTTTAAAGGGTGTGAATATATTTATTTTGTCTGTGGCTTTATGAATAAAAGCCAAATGAATAAAAAGGTCATTTCATCCTTAGTTTAACGCCAGATTTTAAAACATGATCTTATGCACCCCTGCCACCCAGTTTGAGAGCCACTACTTTAGACTAAATGATTAATTAATAGAAAAAAAGATAGATTAACTGACAGAAAAATATTCATTGAAAATTTTGATTTTGATGCATAAGAGCCCACCTTGAAGAGTTTTCAAGGTTCTAGTTCAGAGTCTTCAAAATATATTAATGTCACCACTTTAATGAAGCAAAACTTAGTCATAATCACATGCTCCAAGGTCAATAAATTGATTAGTCAGTCGACAGAAGATTAATCAACAGCTATTTTGATCCTCTATTAATTGTTTCAGTCAGTTTTCAAGCAAAAATGCCAAACATTTTCAGAATCAAAATCAAGGTTATCGCTAAGTAGGTTTTCACATACAATAATATATATATATATATATATATATATATATATATATATATATATATATATATATAAATATATATATATATAAATATAAAGAAAGATAAAGCAAGTACTGAAAGTCAAGAAGCATAAATATAAAATATAAAACTGACAATAATATCTGAAAACATAATAAAAGATAATAAAATATGACTGTTATTTAAATGAAAGAGCTGTACAGTATTGTGCAGGGATGTGCAAATATTGACTAAGGAATGTGCAAAAGTTCGCAGTATGAGAATATTTGCATTGTACATTGCGCTGGCTTTTCTTTGTCAGATGTAATAACTGGATTTCTTTGGGTTTTAGACTGTTGTTTGGGCAAAGCAAGGAATTTGAATAGCGTCACTTTGGGCTCTGGGAAATTGTAATGGCATTTCTTTCTGACATTTTATAGACTACACGAATAATCGATTAATTGAAAAATAATCTTCCTTAGATTGTTTTACATACGGTAATATTGTGGCGTCTGTTCAAATGCGTATCTGTTTGAGAGATAAAATGTGTGGTAGTAAATTAGTCTGTATGGTCGTAGTGAGAATCGTTGTAGCCTAATTCACCAAACATCTCCGCTGCATCCTCAAGGCAAGGCAGGGGGTTCCATCATCGTAAGAGCAGGGGGGCTTGGCGGTTGTTGTGAATGAGGGCCAGCATGACGTCAGGAAGCCAATGTCAACAATGCAGCTGCTAGAGGAGAAAAGGCGTTTCATCCTAACACACACACACACGCACGCACGCACAGGAGACCCGTCTACCACACACCAAATGATACCTACGGTCCATGAAAAGCAGCGGTTCTGGCTGTCGGAGGGCTGAGGACATACAACACAATATGGACACATTCTTATTTCTGAGGAACTGAACGCAGACGAGCAGAAAAAACGGGTAAGTCGGTCCCTGCGCTACAAGGATAATAAGCAACCATTGGACTTTACTACGCTTGAATAAACCCGACTACGGGAGCCCCTTGTCAGCTTTGGATTTGCTTCTACTAATCTGTCTGCTCTCACTGGCTTTCCTCGCTTGTTTGTGTTGTAGTCATACTGGTGTTGTGTTCACTGGAGTTGCTTTAACCACGGTGCCTGTTACTTATTATTCCCGAGTTATGTGCTTAACTGTTACCTGGTGTGGTTTTGACACCGTGGTGGTGTTCACGCAGGTTAGCTCTGGGATGCCGTGGTCGGCGGCATGTTTAGCTAGGTGTTTTGCCTCGATATTACGTCGGGAAAGTACAGCCCTAACAAAGTGCTTTTGTGTTTTTGGACTGTTTCGCCAAGCTGCTTGTTTTACCAACGCTAACTTTACACACCTACTATACTACACAACACTAACACAAGACCACGTCAAAGAATGAATATCGATAGTAGCCGATTGAAAGTAAGCTATCGGTATGGTGGTGTTCGTTGTGTCATTGTGAGAGACCACACGCGTCCGTTAATTCTACAAGGAAGTTGTCGGTCTTTATAGTAGTCCACTTGTCATTTATTAGCTAACCACATCGCTCTTCTATGATACATTCCCTAACACATATCTATGGATGACTGAACCGGGGGCACATGTTTTGCACGGGAGACAAATGCTGCCACAACCGGGGCTCGTGCTCCTGTCATGTTGGGGGAGGAGGGGGCTGCAGAGGGACAAAGGACCCAGCCCCCCACCCCCTTATTCCCGCCCTCAGCCGTTGGAACAGTCGGTTCAGTAAACACCCACCTCTGAATAAAGCTAGCTTTATCTTGGTGTATTTTATAATAGTTTGCTGCTACATGACTATGATGATTTGTTTATCAAAATTAGCTGTGCCACTGCCCTTCAACTAGGCTAAATGACAATTAGCGACCTTAAAGGACTAAAATAGGAATTAATGATTGCTTCTTTTTAATATACTCACTTAAATGTAGCACAGTATAGAAATATTTTGATATTCAATCAACACTCAAGCCTTCAGTGTATACCCTCAATTCAGATAATATATTATGATTGGAGTTAATGGCTGTTTGTATGACTTCTTCAAGCCATTGTGAACATGCCTTGTTGTGAACAGATTAGCTCTTTGTTATCCTTCCTACAAAGCCACTCTGTCCCCTCTCCCGTCTTCTATCTCTTTCCTAATGGGAAACCAGCAACATTGGACTATTTGCAGCACTTGGTTGTAATTGTGTGTGGGGGTGGGGGGGCACTTCTCTGTCTGTCCTCCACTCTCTTTCTCATGATTCAGCCGAATGGAGCAGATGAGAGGTGACTGAGGCCAATGAAATATTTACCACCACCACTTCTACTGCAGACTACGGAAGCCCTAAATGGCCAAGGATTAAAACATTTTATTTCCTCCGTTTTCCCGTGATAACAAGTTCATTTTATTTGTTTTCTTGACATCTCGAGTTATTTATGTCATTAAATAACTCAAAATAATTACGTTTAATTTACAAAACATTGTTTTCTCATGATCTCCAGTTAATTATGTCATTATTATAAGTTTATTCATTATTTAAATTATTCCGTTATCACGTGAAAGCATTTGTTTCGAGATAATGACCTAAATAGCCTAACTCGTGATCTCAAGAAAACAAATAAAATTAACTTATCACAGGAAAATGGAGGAAATAAAATGTTTGAATCCATGGTTGTTTAGGGCTTCCGTAGAAGACAGTTATCTTGAGCAACGACTACTGAGATATTTCTCCTGCTTTGCTGTAAATATTGCCTACTTATTTGTCATAGTTGTATTTTCTTAACATAAAGGGATCATTCACTGAAAATACAGAAAGAAAGGGACACTCCACTGTTTTTACACATCAAGGTCAGTTTACTTTTCTTGAGGGATACTGCCCATCTTGTGAAAACAGTTATATATTGTCTTCTGTGGAGCTTTGTCTAGTCTGAGAAAATAGCCCCAATGATGTCATCAGGGTTATCTCAGCTTGGGTTTGGAGACTATTCATCACAGAGAACCTGTCTTACAAACTGGGTGTATGGACTTTAAAAATCATTCACTTGGGAGGGTCAGACAAAAGATGTTATTGAGTTACATTATATGAGGTGTATGATATAGCATTTTGGACCCATAGGGACTTAAAGTCAGAAAGCCTTGGCCTCTGCTGCAGACCTCTTCTGACCATATTTTTTAAAAATCTGTCTCTTGCAAGTGCCCTAACTATATGGAAGTGCAATACTAAATTGCTGGAATGCCCCTAAGTTTCTCTTAAGCAGTAATGTAAGGCAAACCAATGTAAGAAAGGATAACAATTATAAATTAAAAGCACACACCTTGACAGTACCTCCCTGTCATTCTTGATACTGCCACTGGATGGCACCAAAGTAAGAATAAAAAATAACAGCATATGGTGGCTTTAAATTGATAATTATAATTAATTATTAATCATTATTATGAGATATTGTGTGTGCTTAGTTGAGTGTTTGGCCTGAAGGTGGCTTTAGAGGCAGGCTCACAGAGTTCAACCCTTCAGAGCATGGCTGTGCATGGCAGTTAGCTCATTTCATTTTTTGTTTCTGTTTGCTTCAGAAACGGTCAGGGAGTCAACACAATCATTAGGAATCATACTGAAGACTATGGGTGTGAATCTCTAGGCACCTCACAATTCGATTCGATTATGATTCAGAGGGCTATGATGCGATTATAAAACGATTATCGATGCATCTTGAGGCATCCTGATCAGTGTCCGAAATTTAACTTTTGACTCACCTACTTCCTTCTGTTAACTGTATTGGTTAGCAGAGACCCCACAATTTAAAAAGTATAATACAATTTGATTCACTTAGGTTAATTTGAAATTCATTTCTAGAGGTAATGCTTATTATATTCCAAGATGTACTAATCTAACATGTTTTCCAGGATCCAGTGTTCATAATTTAGTATTTTATGCAGTATTAATGTTTGTGGATGTGTGGTATGGCTTCCACCAGGTTGTGCCTTTGAGTACGGCGAGAGAGATTTGAAGCACAAGTAGTAGAAGAAGAATAACTTCCTCCGTTGTTGTACGTTGCAGTAGTTATCACAAAGCTAGTAGAGACAATATGCTGGTGGACTCTGGCTGCAACACATGACTATTTTGGTACAAACACTTACCCGCCAGTGTGAGAGAAAAGAGAATCGCGATGCATCTAAGAATAGATTTTTTTCCACACTTCTACTGAAGACTATGCGTATATCTGTGCATATACATTTTCATATCCCTAATGTTCAAGTGGAATTTGTGGCCAGGTGGTTCAAGGTAAAAGACCATGGGGCCATTGGGAATCCTCCACTGGTCACCAGCCATCAGTGGTTTGCATCTCATATTGGATGGATGGGCGGGCTGTGGTGCAGAAAGGAAGATGTTTAGAACCCAGAAAAGAAATATTACTCCAAGAATCTACTCAAGTACAGAAATAAGAAGTTAATACTTTACAACAATTCGGTGGTGTGATGTTATTGATAAAATTCAGTTTTAGGTTGATTTAAATAAGGTGACAAGAGTATGTTTTTAGACAGGAAAAACAGGGAGAGTATGGAGATGTAGGTATTGATGTGTTTGGTGTGGGCAGAGCATGTAGTGCCATTTATGTCATTGTGTGTGTGTGTGTATTTGTATACAGTCTACCTATGGACTAGTATTGCTAAATGGAATGACAGTCGGTGGTTTGCATCCTGTGTGGAGTGTGAAATGTGGTTGTTTGTGGTCCAACAAACGGATATCCGATATTAGGGCCAAGACTTCCTCTTCCGTGCATCAGTCATTGTTACAGTCATTGTTACAGTCAGATTAGCAATCTTGGAACCCATCGGCTATTGTCTGACGACGATTTGAATGCAGATACATTTAAAAAGCTAATAAAAAGCTAATCTCTAGGGTTCCAAGGTTGATTAAAAAGTTAATCAGCATCAGACAATAGGCAATGGGCTCCGAGATTGCATTTCGGCCAGTGCGGCCCACCTCCTTTGCTCTCCTGCAACCAAAGCCCGCTCAGACATGATTGGTCAATACTACTCGGACTACAAACGGACTACAAATGGAAACCAGAACGTTTCCGATACCAAAATCCTGTCCCTTGCCTACAGATTCTGCCTTCATAAGCAGATATCTGTTTATAGAGATTACTTAATGACTGACCCTGGATCAGTATGTTGCGTGGAGACACTGTCATGCCTTACAACGACCACTAGGGAGCAGATGGACAAACCTTGAGTGACTAAGTGAATGAAGTGATGTAGAAGTGAGCTCCTCTCTGGATCCACAGCTTTACATCACATCAAACATCACAAGAGAATGTGTATGAACGCATCATGAAAAATGACGGATTCAAGCTAATGTAGAGCATTATCCTGCAAACACCAGTATTTCACTATTTCGGGGCAGCATGTAATGTTTGATTTGCAAAACCACAACAATCACAATTCATTGTGATGAAGAGAGCTTGTTGTCTTCTCTGCTGCTCTATGTCTTAGACAGTTTGTGTAAAACTGATACACAATTCACACTCACAGCACTGCTCTGTGTGTGTGTGTGTGTGTGTACATGTGGGCAGGTGAGAGGAACTGATCAAGGGCAGCCTGACCGTCTGTGTGTGTGTATGTGTGTGAAGGTGATGAGTACAGACTGTCCCAGGAGGCGTAGCACAGCTCGAGGGTAGACAGAGGGTACTCAGAATGGCTAATGGCTGTCTTTTTCTTTCTCTCTATCTGTATCTCTTTTCCTTCCTTTCTTACTATCCATACCTCCCTCTTTCTGTCTCCTTAAATTCTTTCTACTGTGCGCACTCACTCTCTCAACACATCTATTTTCATCCCCTTTGCCCCAGCAGTCTATCATTCTGGAAGATGGATGTGGTTGGTGTCCTCCCTCACTTGTCTTTAGTGGTATTTGTTTATCACTGAAGAAAGGCTGCGATCACTTTCTTATTTATTGATTATGCTGCGTGAAATAATAACTTATGTATCCTTTTGTCATCAATAAATAAATGTTCTGCACACCAATCACACAGTGTGGTTTTGAAACTACACTTTGTTTCTGTATAGCAGTACAAATAGAAAATGTTGTTTTAAGGAGATTAAAGGAATATGAATATTTCCAATTAAAATATTTATAGCTAATGTTTTTTTGTGTGAGGATATATTGGCTCAGAATGTCTTTTGGTCCAAGCCCTGCACATGAGGACGTCCAGTAATTTGTAACTTTTAGGCACAGTGGTGAGCGAAATGTTAACATCAACATGCTAACATTTATCTTGTGAGGCAGTTGGATTCGTGAGATTGCAAGATCACGAGAATCCATCTTGCCAGGCTTTAAGTTACGTGCTTGTGGCCGATCCACAGTAGTTCCGACCAATCAGCGTCCTATGAAGAACTAGTGGCAGCGAAAAACGAATGAATGGCAGCTCCTAAGAGGTTAGCGTAGATGCTGCTATAGCCTCAGTTTTATCAGAATTGGAGAGTTTTTCTCCACTGAAAGAAGAGAGAAAAAGAACGGCACTAAAGGCTTTTCTCCATGGAAAAGATGTTTTCTTTGACAGGTTTCGGCACTTCTACTACAGCATATGTTTTGTTGATCTGATTTGTTGAAGTTAGCCTGTGATAGACAGATGGTTCATCCAATCACCTGCCTAGTTTTTGAAAGTGCCTGCCCTTTTCCAAACAGTTTCCAAGGACGACGTCTCAGATGCTTCTGTGCAACAAACCATCTGGCGCGTCAGGTTATGCGAACATGTTCCCAATGACAATGCTAACATGTTTAGCAGGTATAAGGTACCGTGTACACCATCTTAGAATAGTGCCCATGTGTCAAACTCAAGGCACAATTTTTTCCAGCCCGCGAGATGATTTTTGTGTTTATTGAATTTTCTATTATATAATATTATAATAGCCCATTGGCTACTGGCCTGTTTCCATATTCTCCACAACAGTATGCTGCGCTACAATCCCCAGCAACATTCTGCAGCAACCTGGTGTCCTGCTGAAAATGTAACAGTGTTACAAAACAGCGGAACGAGTGGGCTCTGCAGGAGACAAAAGAAACACCCCTACTTTTTCTAGATTTTCTCTACCCACACAACAGTTACAGAAAGAGTAACATCAGAAGAGATGTGTACCTTTCGATACATTAGGTGTGTGAGGGGACTCCACAGGTGTAGTTAATTATTCCTTAATTTCTGTACATTTGAAGTAGTTATTTTTCACTGGGTCTAACCTGGTCACCCCAGTAGAAAAGTTCTGGCTGGCCCGTATCATTTTTAATTTTTTAAGATGGCCCCTTCACTGATTTGACACCCCTGGTTTAATGCATTGGCATTCTAACATTTGCTAATTAGCACTAAACACAAAGTACAGCGGGCTGAAAGGAATGCCATTAGTTTAGCAGGTATACAGACAAAACTAATGACACTCCAAAGTATGGGACAAATTGAAATGTTGACCTGATGATGGTGTTTAATTAAAAGTCAGAGCCAATAAAATGTATCCTTTAGGGACCTTGAATATCTGTAGCAAAATGTCACAATAATCCATCCAGTATTTGTTGAGATCTTTCATTCTGGACCAAAGTGGTGGACCAACCGACTGAGCCACAATACCATCCTGGAGAGCATTAAATTAGCCATTTAATACTTCTTTTGCCTTATTATATCTTTTAATTTCAAGATGGAATTGCAACATTCATTTTAAAATCATTTTAAATGTAACTCTTTCTGCCTATTGTATTCAACCTCATATTTACAGTTTCCATTTCATGACTGCTGTAGATTTAAAGACAGCTTTCTTTAATTTCAAGAAGTGTAAGCAGTTTACTGCCTAAAAATGTAAAAATAATAATAATAATTATTATTTTATTTATGTTTTATTAACACAATTTCTGTCGTTTAGAGCAGTGGTTCCCAACCATTTTCTCTTGTGACCCAGACAAAGTAATGATGACTTGTAACGTGTCACACATGTCTCCTGATTTTGAGTTATTTATTTCCTTGTTAATCATCCCACAACCCATCAGATTTGTTGACCAGTTAGGGAACCAGGTTGGGAACCACTGATTTAGAGCACCACTTCCACATTAGTGTGCTGTGAACAAGGTCCATAATCGAATGCAGTCAGTGTGGATTGTTCTTAAATGAATCTGACTTGGATTTAGCTACCAAAACACACACCTCAGTCAGTGGCAGAATTCCTCTAACTGCTGATACAGGTATGGACAATGGGTTATGCAGCTAACACTCTATGTACTGTTTTTGCAGTGGCCTCAAATATTAGAATGTTCAATGTATCAAACCATACATGAAGAGCAATTTGGGCTCAACTAGATCTTGCTTCAGTCAATGACTTATCGTTCAGTCAGCCAACGTGCAGTAACGCATGGCAGCTGTGGCTCAAGAGGTAGAGCGGTTGAGGGTCATCCATTAATCCCAGGGTTGGTGGTTTGATCCCCGGCTCCTCCTGTCCACATGTCGAAGTGTCCTTGGGCATGACACTGAACCCTAAGTTGCTCCCAGTTGCAAGGCCAGCACCATGCATGGCAGCTCCATTACCATCGCTGTGTGAATGTGTGTGTGAATGGGTGAATGAGACCAGCTTTGGGAACCAATAGTCCATTTAACAAATTCCAGAACATTTCTTTTGGTAAGGAATTGACTTGGCCTACATGTTGAAAAGAATACACAGCTGCCTTTCTTGTACTATTGCACATTCAGTATTTTATAGATCTGTTCACACCTTGCAACAATGAAAAGTGTCACCAGCAGCAAATTTGTCATGGCGGAAAACCATCTTCTAATCTCAGTGCGAGAGATGGCGTTCCTGACATTAAAGCGCTTCATCGAGCGCCAAGCTGCTGCCGTGTATTTGTGTCTTGGAACAGATTTGAACAGCCATTGTTTGGACCCCTGAGAGACACACTGAGAATTCCTGATGAGGAGACAATCTGTCCATAAGAACACATTTGTATCCTTACAGTGCGGAGGATGTTACTGTTGTGAGATGATGATATGTTGAACAGTATACCAGTATTTAATTTAGTGCAGTTTTCCAAAAATACAAACCAAATGACCAACAACAAAACTCAGACATGTCTCTCCACCACTCTCAGCTCTGACTGCCCAAGGCATTGTTGGCATTTCTGGTTTATCTGGTGCATAACCTTGCCACAGATCTGGCAACCCATCTGGCATATCTGGCTGTGATTGGTGCAGGCAGGGGGGCAGATGGTCAGCTGTTTTGGGAACTGCTTAAATCCACATATTCCATGTAGGGGTTGCTAAGCTAAAGCTAAATCTGTTGTTTATCTTACAGTGCACCTCATCAGAGTGTCTGAGGGACACTGCTGAAGCAGAATGAGACAGAATAAATGAAGAGGTGTGCTGAAGAAAGCAGGCATCCTGCTGAGATACATGCTCTGATGCTTGACTGTCTGGTATTTTCCTGCGTTATCAGATCAGATATCAGTGCAATAATTAAAGGAAGTTGCTCTGTTACTTTAGGGTGAAGGACTGGTAGCCTAAAGAGCTTAACTGCAAGCAAAAAGAAACTATAACATGGGATTGTAGAGCTGAAAAGGTTAGTCAGTTAACAGAAAATTAATCAGAAACAATTTTGCTAATGTTTCTGTTTAATCAAAATGCCAATCATTCTCTGGTTCCAGTTTTAAAGATGTGAGAATATATTGGTTTTATGTCTTTGGGTTTTGGATGTTGGTTGGACAAAGCAAGACGTTTGAAGACGTCACATCGGGCTCTTGTAAACTGTGATGGACTATACGTTGTACCTTTTTAAAGGCTAAACAATAAAATCTACAGAGTAATCAATAATGAAAATAATTTTTAGTTGCAGCCCTATGTGATAGCAATGGGGATATGTTGAAATCAAACATGACAGCAAAAAATACAGTATAAAATCATTGTCATCATCTGTATTCATATTCTGCAAGGAATAAACACATTGAAGCTTTTAAAAAAATGGCTCTGCTGCTGGCACCCTTATAGTTGGTGGTTCAACCTGTAGCCTGTTTATGACAGCGCTTTTTTTTCCTGTACTAAACCTCTGTGGCCAGATGCATAAAACTCTGTGTAGAATCAAGGCTACAACTGTTTGTACTGTACTCACAATTTACCAGTCTAACACAGCCACATCCGTGGGCAGACACCCGCATACAGCCGCGCGTAATTCATCCGGCGGACCATCCAGCCGTTAGCTTCAGTCTAACACAGCCACATCCGTGGGCAGACACCCGCATACAGCTGCGCGTAATTCATCCGGCGGACCATCCAGCCAATAGCTTCAGTCTAACACAGCCACATCCGTGGGCAGACACCCGCATACAGCCGCGCGTAATTCATCCGGCGGACCATCCAGCCGTTAGCTTCAGTCTAACAGCCACATCCGTGGGCAGACACCCGCGTACAGCCGCGCGTAATTCATCCGGCGGACCATCCAGCCGTTAGCTTCAGTCTAACAGCCACATCCGTGGGCAGACACCCACGTACAGCCGCGCGTAATTCATCCGGCGGACCATCCAGCCGTTAGCTTCAGTCTAACAGCCACATCCGTGGGCAGACACCCACGTACAGCCGCGCGTAATTCATCCGGCAGACCATCCAGCCGTTAGCTTCAGTCTAACACAGCCACATCCGTGGGCAGACACCCGCATACAGCCGCGCGTAATTCATCCGGCGGACCATCCAGCCGTTAGCTTCAGTCTAACAGCCACATCCGTGGGCAGACACCCACGTACAGCCGCGCGTAATTCATCCGGCGGACCATCCAGCCGTTAGCTTCAGTCTAACAGCCACAGCCACAAACACCGGGCTCTCACACCGCCTCTCCCCGGCGATGGCAGGCCATCCCCGGGCGCACTTCCTCCGGGCTGTTCAACCACCTCTGGGGCCTACACGCAGCACCTTGCACACCGGTCGAACCGGCGGACCCACACTTAAGCACCCCCACCCTCCAGACAGTTAGCCGCAGCCACACGCGTTCCGTGGTCCTGGTAGGCTGCATTGTACTTAGAATTTTAAAAACACTGTGCTTAATAGAATGAAGCGTGGTACCAGGACCGCGTGGTACCAGGACCGCGTAGTGCCAGGACCACGTACTCTTTACTACAGCGCCCTGGGCTTGGGAGATTTGCCGGGCAGATCCGCTGCCACCAGCCCGACTTCCCTTCCTCACACTAGAAAAACATGTGTACACTACACTGGTCTGTACAGTGTACACTGGTCTGTACATTCTGTTTGCATGTTCTTTTATAAATACCAGTGTATGTGTTGAAAATTAGTTAAGCATAGTTTTCGGGTGTGCATATCGTACATCTATTCAATTCAATTCAGTTTTATTTATATAGCGCCATATCATAACAAGGTTATCTCAGGGCACTTTTTCGAGTAGAGCAAGTCTAGACCGACTCTTTAAGACCGACATCTGACCCCAGATGTCAACAACTACATCTCTCATAAGTCTTGTAGAGAACCGAAGTCCTGACATCACTTCCTGTCTAGTTCCACTAGATCTTTCTGAAAAAATTAATTGTTCAAGGGGTTTATGCTCCATATTCTAAGACAATTCGGCATCCACTACAGCACTTTCTCTGAGAAGCTGAAACCTTTGTGATTTTAACAAAGAACCCATTTACACTTAGTCACTTCATGCGTCTTGGGCGGATTGGATAGTTATCCAATCTCAGAAAAACAGTGTCTCTCCAAGACGTATAAGTAATCTTTGCTCCTCCCATAGATTCAAGATCAAGATTCAAGAGTTTTATTGTTACATGTTTTCATACAAGTACAAAAACAGTAAAATTCTTATGTTTTGGCTCCCCCCTTGCAGCACAATACACAATAAATAGGTTATAAATAAAAACAAGAGGGCAACATAGTACAATATACTACAGTATATACAAAAAAAGAAAAAATGAGAATAAAAATATAATACTATAAGAAAAGCCATAGCTATAACTGTAAAGGCTATGTGCGATGGCGTGGTCAGGAGTATCTTCCGACAGCCAGGTTTCTGTGAGGCAGATGATGTTACAGTCCCTTGTTTCGCGCTGGAAGGAGATCCTAGCTCTCAACTCGCACAGCTTGTTGTCCAGGGATTGTACGTTGGCTAGCAGAATGCTGGGGAGCGGAGGGTGGTTGGCACGTCGTTTTAGCCGCACCAGAACTCCGGCTCTCGATCCCCTTTTCCTGCGATGCCTCTGACGCCTGTTTGGTAAGGCCGCTATTGTTTGTGGGCCTTCCGCATCCCGAATGAAGACGGGGTCCCAGTAGAAAAACTCCGGCAAAATGTAAGTGATGGCCGAGTCTTTTAAGTCCAGTAATGTGCTCCTGTCGTATCTAAGATAACTGGCTACCTTTTAGATGTAAGAATAACAGAGAAATATAAATAAACAAGCAAATAGCTGCCTGGTCGGTGGGGAGCGCAAAACGACGCAGCCGTACTACTCGGCGCCATCTTTGCTTTAGGACCAGTGGTGTTTACATCCACACAGTCACTATTCAGTCAAAATTGAAAATACGTTAGTCAGTGCTCTGTGGAAATATCCTTTACAAGGTCTCTCTCATCTGTCCCCTGTGATAACGGCAGCTGAAGTGACCCTGATATTAGCCATTGTTCCAAATCTTTGGCTGTAATCTCTGCCACCTAAAAACATCCACAGTGTTCAATCCTGTCTGTCCTGCTGTTATAACAGATATGTCAGAATTGCAGCACCTCGGAACTAACTGAGCCCATGGGCTTACCTCTTCTGTTTAGCCGTAACGTTTAAGTCGTGATGGTCCAAGGCTTATGGGAAATGGTGTTCGTTAAAGGCTGATAAAAACAGAAATATTGAATAAACAACGATGTTAGATTGTATATGGAATGACTTCCACAACATACTGTTGAGAAAGGCTCTGTTCCAAGGCTGGATTCTTAGTTATTAGAATGTTACAAATCTGGAACAGAACCCGGAAGTTCCGGTTTCATTTTGTTTGTTGTCTGGCAAGAATCCTTATTATACCTTTGCTAAAATAAGATGTTCAGATCTCATTCTCCATTCAGGCTGCTCTTTGCAGGGATTTGCAGACTCCAATCATGGCCTCAACATTGACCATCAATAACCTAAAGCACTTGTTTGGTAGAATTTGTCTGGTAGACATGGAATCCTCCGAGCAGAGCAGCAGGAATGAAGATGGTTAGAGGTTCAGCTCTGGTGAATGAGGTTTACTCTTGGAATGCATGCAGCCCCATGCCGTACACTGTAACCCATTCACCAAGTGAACCCATTGAACCTGGGGAGATACGGGGGAGGGAGGGCATCCATCCTACAACTCCCAGCATTATTTCACATCCATCTCTGCTGTTTGTAGATTAAGTGAAGGGCTGATCCAGCGAAGAGCAGTTTCAAAATAATTCAAGCTCTCTTGTGTTGTGAGTTGAATTATCAGCTCTTTTTTGGCTGTGTCATTATTCTGTTAGAGCAACAAGTCGAGTGTTCTTTTGAAATTACTTGCAAACTTAACTGTAATGAAAATGGGTTGAAGCACAGCAATGCTGAGGACAGAGCAGTGCGACTCATTTCTGCTCACTGCACCGACACTCTCAGATCCCATGCCAGGGTTTTCCCTAGGTTTTTGAGGGGCTTGGGCGTGGCGCAAAAACGCGTTGGTGCCTCGCCTAAGCCATATAATGGCAGGGAAAACCCTGCATACCGAATGCTAGTGAGGTTGGCTAAACTACTGGTGAACCAAATGCTGATACAAGCTCCTCTACTACTGCCCAGTGTGATCAAGCCAATCAAGAGAGATTAGGTATTGGAGTACTGGACAAATTAAAATTTTGACCTGATGATGGCACTAGAGGAAAAGTTTAGGGATCAACAAAGTGATTAAAGTTCATCCCGAGGGAGACATGAATGTGTGACCCAAATTTCTTGGCAATCCATCCAATAGTTGTTGAGATATTTCAATCTGGACCAAAGTGGTGGACCAACAGACAGACATACATTGCCATCCATAAAGCCATGCTGCTAGCAAAAACAAACCCCTCGAAAAACCTATTAAAAACCTCCAATCATCAGCCCAAACTGGCAACTCAAAGTCGACTTGGAAAATTTCCCTCTGACTAGCAGTTCGAAAAATCTCTGAACCAATATGGGGAGTAGACGTCCACCTCCCTCACAAAGTAGTATTAGTGCAAAATTGTTCACGTGTGCTCAAGCTATCTGATGGCAGATGCATCTACAGGTTAGCCTGTAGCCTGAGTATTTTGTCAAGTATTTCCTGGCCTGAGTAGGGCTATTGAAGCTGTGGGCTGATGTAACAGTGCCAATGAAGCTGCAAAGGCTGCTTGATGTTGTGGAGGTTCCACCTGTCGAGACAGATTAGCATGCTCTCACATTCATCTCCATATCTGCTGCGGAGGGAAGACATTGCTCTGGCTTTGATGTGATGCAATTAGGGTTTGTGTGCTATGAAGGATTACAGCAGTAGAGGTGATAAACAAGCACTCTGTTATGCTTTGCAACCATGTGACTAGCTTTAAGGTAAGGGTGCTCCAATCAGGAGTTTTGGGGCCGATCACAATCGCTGGAAGCAGTATGGGCCGAAGCCGATCACAGGGTTTATGTGAAGCCTTCTATTTATCATGTAACATTATTTATTTATTTAACTATTCTTAACAACATTGTATATTAAGTAGGATGGGTACTGAAATTAAACAGGACCCGGGGCTAAATTATTAAAGACCGTAGTATTGATAAGCTCTGACGTTACCGGTTCTGCTCTCGGTATTGTAGCAATTAAGAAATAGATTTCATATTTATATAGGCTACATAAACGTTATCTTGCACCTTTTATCTCAACAACTCCGTTTCTAATTTGCAATAAGATAACATTCGTAAGATAACATTCATGATTTGCTATTCCCAATCCGGAAGAGAGATCTCTCGGAGCCTGTCGTATGTGCGAGGGGTGGGACACACACACACACACACACACACACACACACAGATCCTGTACTTAGCGACAATGGCGGAGAGATTAATGCTCAAAAGTCTGGTTACACTTCACTAGAGTCGATGCTGACAATGCTCCGAAATGAAACCAGATGAGAAATGCACCGTTTTCGACTGCCTAGCTCGTAGTTCATCTCTTGTTGCCCCTGTCACCACCCGATCTGTATGTCCTGCCTGATCGGTACTGCACATGTGCAACTCTCAACAGTGATTAGAAGGAAGCGAGATGGCTCTCTTGTTAGCTATTTCCAGCATCAGCTCTGGGAAAAACGAGGAAACGTCTTGAAAATACTAAACCGCTTCACACTTTGCAAGAAGACATGCTGCCTTCAGACGACTGAGCAGAAAGCAAGGCACACATGGCTACAGGAGCCATTTAGCTCAAACTTGCAGAGTACACTGGTTGTTGGGTCGGATCACGTTCCCACAACGAACTGCCCCAGAGTTGGTCGGATCAAGACCACCTCCTCCATAGGGTATTGGTGCGGCTGATTTGGTCAGCACCCGAATGCGATTACTGTGTTCACACCTGCCCAAGTGAATCGCACCAAGGGGGAAAACAAACCAGAGTCTGATTTAACCGGACTAAAAAGGAGTGAAAACTCCCTAATTCTCAGATCAAAGAAATTTGTCTGGGACAGGCAAATTGTGGCAAAAGTCTTGTAGTCTGCACTAGCCGGCTACTTCCTGTCTTTTTCAGTGTTACAAGAGCCTCCTTCAGGCCCTTTGCTCTGATAATGGGAATTTAAAACACACCAATAATGAAAATGGTATTTATTATAGTAAATATTTCATCATTTTCTTAGCAGTAGTTTGAAGGTTTCAGTTTGATGACTCGTGCATTTGGCTCTTTGTTCCAGGCTAAGTAATACAGTGGGGGCCATTCTTTTTGTCCTTTGGCATGTTAGCCCTGTTATTTTTTCAACTTTGTTAATTACAAACAGGAGAAGTGTTAATTGCACTAAGCACCATGTTTTGTACTCATTCCTGTTTGACACTTAGTGCTTCTTTTGAGGGCCTCATGTCCAATTAACACTCACCAAATTGCACAGAGGCTGATATACACGTGTCTCTCTGGGTGTGTCGTCACAGAGTGCTGGATAGTGACAGTAATTAGGAATATACTTTTGAAGGCTATGTGTAACTGATGCTCATTTGATCTACACGTGGGAGAAAATAGACAAGAGGCCAGATACAGCTTGGCATCTTTTACTTGAAGAAGACACAAGTCACACACAAGTCATTACACCATGAAGAAGATTTGTTCTTCTTCATGGTGTAATGACTTGTGTCCATGCAGTTTCTATACCAGGTTCATTCTTTTAAGGGTTGTAGGGGAACTGAAGCCTACAAGAGCATGCATGTGGCAGGAAGGCGGTAGGCACTGAAATAAATCATTGTCATTATAAACCATAGTGAAATAAATCATCATAATCATTTATCATTTAAATTCAAGGTGTGTTCATGTATTTTGTTACTCTAAAATATTTTAGCGGCTTGCTGCACAGGATGTGGTGTTTTTTTTCCTAGGTGGCTTTAGTTGGCAGAAATGTGTGCACAGTATAAAACACGTTTCATGTGTTTTGCCTCTTTCACTTTTCTATACAATGTACTTATGTAATACAAATTGAAATGTCCATCTAAATATAAACTGTTTTTAGATTATTTTTGGCATGTATGCTTTATTAGATAGGACAGTATGGTGGTAGACAGGAACAAATGGAAGGGAGAGAGGGACGTGACATGCAACACAGGTCCCTGGCTGGAACCGAACCCTTGACTCTGCAGCCACGTGGCGTGTGCCCCAACCACTAGGCCATCAGGATGCCCCAAAATATAACTTTAAATTTGATTATGGCAGTCTATGATTATTGTTTGTAGAATGATATTATTCATCTGCAGCCTCCAATCTGAGAGAGAATGAAATGAAAACACAATGTTAGTAAGGTCTGGGTTGAAAAACACTATTGCTTATTGTTTATAGCTATTTGGAGTTACGAATGGTAGTTATTGATATATGCTCAGTGTCCACTTTATTAGGTACACACACTCTAATGTAATCTAATACAACAGCTCTGCCCTAAAGTCTACTTTTATGATGCCTATAATGTCCAGGTTTTGTTGACACTGTCATAGAGGTGTTCATTCAATCAGATGTTTTAGCATTGAGGTCATAGTTAGTGATGGTGTAGAGGTGTTTCTAACATTCTATGGGAAAATAATTTTAGATGGGAACGACAAAACATGAGAAACACCTCTCAGTGTAATGTAGGCCAACTTTAACTATGACATCAGTAATAAACATATAATTGAATTTACACATTTCCAACAATGTTGCCAACATTATAAACTTCATAAAGGTAGAATGTATGGCAGAGCTGTTGCACTGAACTGCAATAGATTGTACACATGTACTCTAAAGTGGTCAGGGAGTGTATATCAGCATACTTACAGTGTAGTTGTATATTTCACATTTCTTACACTGAATAAACAATTTAACTATTAATAATATTTATTTTATTATTGCCTAGAGGCAGAGCTTTAAATTTGAGTGGAACATCTTTTTACCCATTTTCCAAATATGCCCCCCTTCTTTATGTGTGTGCCTCTGCCTGGACCCCCAAAATTTCACTATCAAACAAAACTTTATAGACCTGGCCCTGCTTCTTTGCCATCTGCATTGGCAATTCTCCCAGTCTCCAAAATATTCATACCATGTGTCAGAGTTTCTGTACAGGTGCACACAATTTGTTTTTATAGATCAAATCAAAATCAAATTGTATAGTCAGTACAGGTGCACACAATTTGTTTTTATAGATCCCAACCTCTCTGTGGGAGGTGGCTTATGCATCTTTCAAGCCCCATTTTGTGCGTACTCAGCAATTATAAATTAGGCCCCTTGAAAGTGGAGCGTCATGATATTTCTGATTGTTTTGGGTTTAGCAGGAAGTATCAGCAAAGTTACTACAGAGGCAGTTGCCAAGTGTTAGTTTAAGAAAAAAGCTTGTCTTTGGTATTTAGATGAAAAAGCTTGTTCCTAATTGCTATAAGACTGTAGGCTGTATCACGTATAAACCCAGTAGTAAACACTGAGGGGTTATATCTGTAGCCAAAAGTGTTTTTCTTTTTTGTTTTGATCCTATCTCTTCATTTCTGTTTGATTTGGCTGCCTTCCCAGAGAAGTGAATTTGAATTTCCGCAGCATCCGTATCCTGAGCATGACTCACACAGCAAAGCCTAGCTTCACTTTCCCTGAAACCTGACAAGCCTGATCCAATTTACGCTTCCCTAGCAGCCAAAGGCAAAGTGATGTCAGCCCAGCCTCCCAGCTGAATGGAGGGAATGGAAGTGTAAGGAAACACATTGACCACGGAGAAGCTCCCTGGGGAGGGAAAGTCCTCCTGCGCTACATCCGTAACTGTCAAACAGGTGAAATTGAATCCATTGGAGCAGGACTGACTCCTCAATGGTTTTTGGGTTAATAAGGGCAGTGGCGTCACCACAATGTTCAACCAACATAACATACTGCAGAGGAACAAAGGAAACTTGTATCCAGGACAGCCCTGAGTCTATGGATGAGATCAACATCTGAGTCACTGGAGCCTCTTTAGCTGGAGTGTGACTCCATGTTGTGTGTTCCACTGAGGTACAATTCCAATGACATAATGCTGCTTTTGGTTTATCTGCAATGCAAACCATTTGAAACACTGAAAGAATTCACTGTATGTTAATCATGTCAGTTTTCCTCTATGGAAACTTTGTGGGCGTCTAGCAGCCCACATGTGTACTTTCATTTTCACGCCTACACTGTGTTGCCTTGTGAAGGAGATGAAATAATCCTCTGCTCAACATCCCTGCCTTTATGACTCATTTGGCAACTGAGAGGTTTTGCACCCTCTCAAAAATTATGAATTTATAGCACAGTTTTCATGTGACACATTTGGTGATGGACATATAATTGGTATCGTATATTTACACTGCCCCTTATTTAAATGCTGAAGCATGATTGATGCCTGTTATTTTCATGTGAAAAGGTAGAAAGAGCACAACACTGGCTCTGAAAGGAACTAAATAGGGGGGTTCCCTTTTTCTGTAACAATGCTCACCACTGTTCCTCTCCAGTGTAACTGCCTTGTAAAATGTACATGTGCTTCAAGAAGAAAATATCTTACTGACACCGACAATTAAGAGTGCTCAAATCAGGATTTTTGGGGCCGATCACCAATCGTTGGAAGCAGTATTGGCCGATCACCGATCACAGGGTTTATGTGAAGCGTTCTGTTTATTGTGTAACATTATTAATTTATTTATTTAACTGTTCTTAACAACATTGTATATTAAGTATTAATATTAAGGGATGATGAAGTATCATGAATTGACAGCTGTTTATTTATTGGCAGGCAACATGTGCAACATATTCCACTCTCTGTCTCAGAGACACAACTTAAACCAGAGCAGCCTGCGCTTGGTTATTGGGAACAGCTTAGAGCTTAACAAATATAGCTTTCCTGTGGAATAAAATAAATAACATTTAAAAAATAAACATTTGAATAAAAGTGTGTACAACACACCAGTGGGAATGTGTGTGTATCTCACTGACTGGAGTCGCAATGCTTATCGGAATGCACAGATTTGATTGGCTGAGTAACATCACGTGAGATGATTTATAAAGCATGCAATTGGTCTGTGAGTTTCCTGGGCCGCTAAACCAGTGCCGCAAAGGTTAGAAAAGCTGCACCGGTTAAAATAGAAACACACTAATAATTCTCAGTAATTTATCGATTATAGGTCAAGGTCTGGATAGGATCGGTAAAGCCATTTTGCCATGTTCTGGTGTCTAACAAACCTACAAAACTCAACTTTTGTCTTTTTTCCCCCACAGTGCTGTTTTCCGTCTGAACACTTGGTAACACTGCCATCCTTTGTTCCCCTTGCTAACTGGACAAAAGCAAACAAATTTTCTAACATCTCATCCAGCTTAAAACAATTGAAATGGTACCACTCACTTGAACAGCCAAAATCAAAATCTACATGAAGGGTTATTTTATCTGGTATGGCTCCCATCAAGAAATCAAATTGTATAGTCAAGCACAATTTTGTACCTAATGTGAAAAACTATTGTACAATAGAGAAGTTGGGGGTGTTTCCAGTTACTTCAATACAGTTGGAGTTGTCGTGGAGTCACCCTAATGGCTGTTAGACAAACTGCACCTTAAGACACTTCCACACTGAATTCAACATTCTGTCATGGTGGTTGCTAAGTGGGCAGTACCTCAACAACAAAGTCTATATTGCCTTTTCAAAAAGCAGTTCAACGTGATGTATGCCTATAGCAATTTTGTATTTGTTAATTTACATTCCACACCAGTATGAGTACATGAAGCTTAAAGAGGTAAATGTAATCTATACAAACTAAAAGTAGTAATGTTAAAAAAGCAACAAATGTGAGGAAGTCTGAGGATTTACAAGATGTTTGATCCTCATAAAGGTCCAGAAATCCTCTAATAAGCTCAGCAAGCTGAGTCTCAAACTGTTTATTTAAGAGTTAAGTAGCAGGTGTTAGCACTGAGATGGAAATAAAGGCAGTGGACCAGAAAAAAGGAAATGGAGAGTTGAGGCATTTTAGACCAACAGCACAATTGTTCAGTGATGCCTGGCATATGAAGAATTCAACTAGTTTAGCCAGGAATTATGTTCTCACCTGAGAGTCTGTAGCCAGCAGCACTGCTTTCCCCACAAACTAACCACAAGAGATTTTTTCTGCAGTCAAGTACATAGTGGCCTTTGTTTAGGTTTTTTATTGCGTTGATAAAAGAACTAAAATTTATGAGACGGTTTATTACAGTGGGTTGGTACATAAGTAAGGGAATACACTGCAGTGTTTAAACACACTTAAATTGATGGAATATTGCCTGTTATGGTATATTTTGGTTAATAGAGTGCTGTAGGAATGAGTCCTAAAACCCGGAAATGAGTTGCAATTCCGGTTCACTCGTCTTAAAGTCAATGGGTTTCTTGAATGGGTTTTTGATATGCCTGAAATAAGGTCTGTGGTCTGCAAAATCACATTACAAGTTGGAAGCTTAGTGGTGGAGATGCTGAAGTCATGTGACTGTGGTGTAGTTGTTCATAGCCTAACATTAGCTTTTTACTTCTGGTGATTGCATTTACGCTTCAAAAATCATAAGTGGTGTTCATTTGTGAAGATTATCTTGCTGAACAAAACGTGTAAGTATCATAAACTTTTGTTTGCCACAGAGCTTATTTTCTGCAATAATCCAATGGAAAAATCCCACTGGCTTTTTGTCAAGGTAACCAGGGTGATGCTAACTTCCAGGTTGGCCAATAAAAATATGTCATTCCTGCAGCACTCTATAGCTAATCCCAGTTCAGCTGTTTATATGAGCCTTTGATCTCCCTGTATTCCATTACTACCTGTATGTTATATTGCACTTTCCTCTGAGTAAACAGTTTTACTGATTAAGACTGTTAATATTAACAAACAGTCAGCTTATTACAGCATTGAAGCTCAGTCAGAGATTCTGTTCTGTTAGTAAAACCAAACAGTTGCACTGACTCAGTTGGTTCGTGTTTGACCATGAATGAGTGCAAGGAGCACTGACCGTACACACAGATCTGTGCAGGGTTATTTCTGGCTCACTCTCCTGTCCTAATCTAGCAGCCTGGCTACTTCTTTTAGATCTCTCTGTACTTCTTTTAGATGTCTCCATCTCTTATCTCTTATATTTTCTACCTAATATTGACATTTTTGTCAATTGAAGATTTTGGTTGGTATTTACTTCTTCAAGGGTCTGTTATATATGAGATATGCCTTGGTGTCAGCAACATGATAATGGGTAATTCTGGTATTTTTAAACCTGTGCCCTATTTTTACATATTTTGACTAATAGTTACCAAACGTTTTGGTATGTTGCGGGCAGCCGCAAATGGGCTGCAGTGGCTGCAACGTAAGTCCCCTAAAAGTGCTTGTTTATGCCTCTGACAGGCTCAGACTGTTATTCGAAGTGTCTGACAACATTATGGAAAGGATCCCTACAGAGACAGACCATTCGTTAAAGAGTAAGATCTGTTTGTCTTCCTGCAACAACTCGTCTCTCACGTGATTCCTGATCAAACAAAAAAGGATCCTACTCTTAGGTTTTTCTGTTCCCTCAAAAGTCAGCACTGCCAAGATGGCATTTAGTCAAAGGAATGAATTTGTGTGTCAAAGATCACATAAGGTGAACTCAGTATGTAAGCACTGTACAAATTTACTTTGCTTCCGCAAGGGAATCTAATGATCTCAGCAATTCCATTTAAATAAATTCATGTTGATCTGAACTATGCTGGTGCCCTTAGACTGCTGTCAAATACAGCATTGCAAGCAAACCAGTTCCACAAAGTTCCACAAAACAGGAAGTAAACATACAGTTATGTTAAAAGTAGTATGTCTGTATTGAAATAAACTGAAAATTCATAGTCCATAAGAAATCACATGACATTGTTGATTAGTCCGGGGTGATGAATTGTGCAGTAGACAAAGCTCACACAGCCTCATTCAGAGGTTGGCTGACTGTCCTGCTCACAGTATGGCATTTAAAGCCAAAATTATGTGTTCTTTTTGGTCTCAAACCCACAGTTTAGCCTGTGCACCTACACCAAACATCTGTGTGTGTGTGTGTGTGTGTGTGTGTGTGTGTAAGATAGTCTCCAAGCTCTGAAGTGAAGCCCTGTGGGAAGACATGATTCACAGGAGCTCTATCTACTTGTGTGCTTTAGTGCCCTTGAGCATCCTGAAAGAGCTGCTTTCCAGTGCCACTGAGCTAATTTTCAGTTGAAGCAAACTGCCCTGCAGTTAGAAGTCAGAAAACTGTATGTGGCAGCAAATCAGTGTGCAGTCCATCTTCCAAATACAGTACGTAAATTTACTGAGTACTCAATTAATGGGCTTAAGCATTTCCTGTCTTGTAAAAAATGCTTGCCACATCTAGTGTGGTTTTGTGAAACCAGGACATATTCACAAAGTGTCTTGTCTTACCATTAGTAGTTCTCCTAAAAGGCACTAACAACATGGCTAGTGAAAGGACAACTGCACTTGGTAAATCCGTTGTTTTGTCTGAAAAAGAGACAGTTTTTAGCTTCTCGTTGTCCAGATCGCCCATGTTTTCTACTTGTGAGAGGGAGCTACGTAACATCTGGTTGCGGAGGACAGCAAAAACTTAAAATATTTTAACTTTGGACATCAACTTTGAACAAGCCATTAGGGCCAATTGTTCAGCCATGTAAAAGGCTTATTGTTTTGGCCATTCTTCCTATCGGTAATGATAAGATTGTACTCAGCCAGTTAATTGCTGTGAACTCAGAACACAGTGACATCAATAAACAGAAGTATGAGCAAGAAACACTACTTGTCCTAAGTGTCTGTTGTAAACATCCATCACAGTTTACAGAGCCATTTCCTTCATCATCTTTAACCTAATGTACTTCGTGTGCACACAGTTTTCATGTACAAACCAAGTGGTTTAGTTCCATAACTTACGCTAACTAAACACAATCTTTCCTGGCCTTAACCATACTGTAGTAGCAGAGAAATTTAAAAACGCTGGCATTAGACATAAAAACAAATGCTGTCCTTGTTTTGCAGAATCATACAGTATCAATGTTCCTGTCTGGCAACAGAGTTGAAAGTGATAAAATGTCTTAGTGTGCTTTTCCTGAACATCCAAGTAGTGAAATTGCTCTTCTCATGATTACAAATGGTCTCCTGATGGAAGCAGATTAGAGCGGCGAGTGTTCTGCATTAGTGCTGCTTGACCCATGTGCACTCTGCGACACTCTAATGTGTGTGTGTGTGTGTGTGTGTGTGTGTGTGCAGTTGTAGGATAAAAGGTTAAGGTATTGATGGGGAGTGAGACGGCATGAGAGCCAAAGTACCTAGGTCAGCTATTCAGCATCTCTAGATAGTAACTTAATCCCTGGTTAAACACACAGCCGTTACCCTCAACCCCCTGCTTATTCCAACACGTCTTTCCTCCTTAAATGTTCCACACAGCATCTTGCAAGCCTTATAGTCCATTAACCACTCATAATCCCTCACTACTACAGCAGCCCTCTTGCCCTTCACACACATCTACAGCAGTCCTCTGACATATGAGTATTCTGTCAGGATAGTTGGCTACATGCCTGAGGGATGAAAGGGTTTCATTTGCACTAAATCTAATTCCACTTGACAATGGCAAGATGAGTTATACAGGGCTGACGGAGGCTGAGGGTTGAGCAAACACTTTTGGCAATGACCTCAGAGGTCATTTATCAGGATCTCAATGACCACAGTGCAAGTGAGAGCTTCCCCAAAGCTGCTTTCTCAACAAAGGCTCATTGTTGAATGGGAGACACTGATGTCAAGGCGGTACATTTCCGGAGCTCAGGAATTCCCAAGGGAGGGCCCTGGTAATGTAGCCAGGACTGAGTGCTATCTTTAGCTGTGAATTGTTTTGAGGACATGTCTTCCTGAGATAAAGTTGAACCCTTTTTTTGTTTGCGTGAATTTGATAAGGTCATGTCAGAAATGAGCAGTGACAAGCAAGCAGGCATCTTTCTATAGACCCAGTATGATTTGCTTTTATTTTATATTTCTTGATTAAATAGTAGAAGTCATCTGTTTGCTTGAAGCTTGGGCTCCAGCTTCACCATTGCCTTATTATGATATTCAACTTTTAAGCCATGTGTGGCTCTAGGTATGGCAATGTAGGTTGGTCGATCCACCACTTTGGTCCAGACTGAAACATCTCAACAACTACTCGATGGATTGGCACAAAACTGATGCCAATCCATCAAGTCTGGCGCCACCATGAGTTGGTGTTGGTTTTGAGTAAAATATCTCAGCAAGCATAGGATGGATTACCATGAAATTTGGTATAGACATCCATGTTCCCCGCAGGATGAACTTTGATGATCCCCTGAATTCAACTGTATTTCACATTGTGTAGTTGGTCACATCACATCTTAAAATGTGCAGGGATGGAAAGAGTTCTAGAAAATTGTAATCAAGTAAAAGTAGAGGAGAGTTGCCATAATTGTAAAATTTTTCACTTTTCACACTTTTACTAGATTTCTTTACCTGTATATGTAATATTTTATTGCAACCTACATGTGTCCAATATCATAAACCACATAAAGAGAAAACAAGTTGTGAGGAATTAAACCGAAAGTGGACGCTGTCCGATGTTACAATTGAAGCACATGTGAGTCTCGGTTGTAACAGCGTGAGCTATGGTTGTAACACGGCTTAAAAACAGCATTAAACAAATAGTTTTCATGGCAAATCAGCAATATTTCAGTCGAGCAATAGTTTTTACATTGATTTCATACCAAGGATGTGATCAGAAAATGTATAAAACATAATAATATTATTAAAACTTACAGCATACCAGTTGGCGCATTCGTGTCCTTCCTTGTTGGCATGTACAGTGATTACACCATTCATAGTTTGCTAATTTGATTGATGGAAGTTGTACAAATATTATACAACCTTAATCTGATTTAGAGAATAATTCTAACCCTCTCTTCCTCTCCCTATTTGGTGGCATTCTGGAAAAGCAAACAAACAAGCAAACAAAGGGGAAAATTAATGAAGCTGTGCTGCAAATCTAGGCCGCAAATGAGCCGCTGGTGGCACCCATGCTTTGGCGTTCCTCACAGACCAGAACTAACATGCATGACATGTGAAAACTATGCTAACTGATAAAGAACAGATACATGCAGATAACCGTGTGGATTTTAGCTCCACAACATACAAACACAACTTTATATTCAAAATTACCTCTAGATCTTAATTTTTTACTTATTTTGTGCTAAACTGGTTTTCCAGCTGCCATTCCCTGCAGAGTGGATGAATCCTGTTGATATTTCTCAAGGATGTTTAGTACTGTACTGGCCACATAGCGATGTGATAAAGTCCTGATGGCATTCACGTAGCAAGAGAAAACATGCGTGTTACAACTGTAACGCGTTACATTTAAGGCAACTATCCCCTACTGTTAATTTAAAGAAATTTTACTCAGATAAAAGTAAAACGTGTCGTCCGTTTTGTAGTCTTCATAAACACTTCATAGACACTCTGCCAGTCAAAGTACACATGTAGAAGAAGATCAGCGTCACCTCACTAGATATGGAGCGCTGCCCTCCTGTGGCCACAGACACACCTGCAGCTTGCTGTTGATTTAGCATCTTTTACTTTACTCCATTTTTTTCATGCAACTTTTGTTCTTACTTCATAACCGATACAATGTGAAATGTAGTGAAGTACAACACTTGAAACAAAAAACTTTTCATTGACGAGGGTAAATGTAATACGTTACTTCCACACCTGAAAATGTGACATGGCAGCGTTTGCTTCGTAATGGATTTCAGGAATAAAACCTGAACTGCAGATTTATTTTTTTTAATTGGAAAGGAGGCGCACTGGATTAATGAGCTCGGTAATCCGATGTCTCCTGCATAAACAGGCAGGATGCCGAGTTATAACATCCCTGTCTGATGTGTGCAGAGGTGGATGGGGTTACTGTGTAGTAGCCTGGTGTCATTTACACGTGATTTAATGAAGGTAACCCCATTGGATGGCCGTGTGTAATGGCATTGTACTCTGACGCGGCACATCTCCAATCAGAGGCTGCAGATTTATCCACATACAGTATCTGTCCTGCTGCCTTCAGATGGCTGCAGGAATTTAATGAACTGCAGGAAAAGCGTACAGTACAAAGAAACTGTAGACAACAGATTCTCACCTATTTTAAGTTATAGCTTAATGTAGACGGATTAACGTGTTAAGTTTGATTAGTGATAGCTTTAGCAGTGATAAAAAGTATTGCAAAGTAGAAGTGACTGAAAATAATTGCTTAATGAAACAAGTGTTTGAGTTAGCAGCAGGGTGGTGAGTAGGACATGACTCTGTTGTTGTACTGCAGTGCTGTGGAGATGGACATTATACTGAATTTATCATATGAGCTTCAGCCTTTATCTGTCAGGCTGACCATATTTTTCGTTTTCATAAAGTGTGTTTTCATAAATGATTCAAGATGGGCAGTGCTTCTTTTAGCAAATATCATCATATGTCATCTCGCCATTCTTTATTTATCTCATACATGCACACACACACACACACACACACACACACACACATACTGTATAAGCACTACTCAGTATACCCCATAGACACAGATGAAAATAAGACATAATCAGGGCAGGGGAGAAGGCAGGAAAGGGTGGAGGAAAGTAGGGCATAGCAGTACATTGGACCGTACCCACACACACACAGAGTGGAATTGGTGAATTATTAGTGTTTGTTAATTAGTATTTGGGTGTAGCAGCATCTCTGGGGGGATATCTCTGCCTGGACTTGGGCTCTGCTGCTCCTGTGATGAATAATTCACTTCTGGATGTTTCTACTCTGCCTGCTGGGCTGCACTGTGTGTGTGTGTGTGTGTGTGTGTGTGTATGTGTATGTGTGTGTGCGCGCCTGTGGCCACCTTTGCTTGTCTCCGGCGGTCTCAGGGGTTTGAATGTGTGTGTTTGATTGATGGTTCTGCCGGGTTGAATGTAGGCTAACGGCGCTGGCTGATGAGGGGAAAGTGCTGAGCGGCCACAGAGTGCTGCATTATGGGAAATACTGGCAGTGCCGCTTGGACAGGAGGAAACTCCTGCTGCTGTGCTTCACCGGGGTTTTGCCTGTTGATTGTGATATTGAGAGCTGTGTAGACATTGCAAACAGTTTGTAGTGTAAGAGCCTGCTCTGTGTTGTGTGGTGTGTAGGTACAGGTTGACCACGCTGGTCACACCTATTTCAAATGCCATTTACAGGCCACAGGATAGCAGTGGAGACCAAATGAAAATAGCTACTGAGAGCTAAGAGATTACAGATTTGAATAGAACAAGTTTGTATTGTTAAGATTTTTAAATACATATTTAAATAATGACGTAGGCTTTTTTGGAAGTGGAGCAGTTCAATATTTCATCATTATGGTCAGACAATACGGACGCTCTGTTTAAAAAGGGCCAGAGTCGTCTCTTTTTGCTCAGGAGACTAAGATCTTTTGGAGTGCAGGGTGCGCTCCTGAGGACTTTCTATGACTCTGTGGTGGCATCAGCCGTCTTGTATGGGGTGACCTGTTTGGCCAGTGGCATCTCTTCCAGGGATAGAAAGAGACTGGACAGACTGGTAAAGAAGGCCAGCTCTGTCCTTGGATGCCCTCTGGACTCAGTGGAGGTGGTGGGTGGCAGGAGAATGGTGGCCAAGCTATCATCACTACTGGAGAACACTTCCCACCCCCTACATGTCACTCTTTCAGCACTGGGCAGCTCCTTCAGCGACCGGCTGCTCCACCCGCGGTGTCTGAAGGAGAGGTACTGTAGGTCCTTTCTGCCTGCTGCTGTCAGACTCTATAATCAGTACAACTCCCGGTAATCTACACTTGACTGTCAGTGTGCAGACTATTCACTACTATACTTCATCTACTGTTGTGCATTATCTTCATACATATATTGTATTCATGATGTTATCTACTTCATATGTTGCTGTGAAATATTTTCATGTACATGTATATTATATATGTGCAATATTTTTATCTTATCTAATTGTTCATACTTACAACTGCACTCAGTCACTCTATTATTTATTTCTGTCTATACTGTGTATAGGACTATTTTTCTATTTATTTTTATTGTATTTCTATATATGACACTTTTGCTGGCTGCTGCAACGCTAAAAATTTCCCCGCTGTGGGACAATAAAGGCTTATCTTATCTTATCTTATCTTATGACTGTTTATAGCTTGATAAGACAATTGCATATATAGAGAACACATTCCTACTGTGCCTTTTATGTAGCGTATGTTTGTTTTTGACGGAAAAATCCACTCTGAAACATTTGCATATCTAGGCACAAGCTATTGTATCTGTGTTTTCTTTATTGCATAGCTACAACTAGCTAAACATACAGTAAATGATATGGTTTCACATACTGTATTTCACTCTTCACTAGTTAGCTGTGTTTCTCCTCTCCTCCCTCCTCCTCTTCAGTTGTAATTTTACAGTTTGGGGATTATGGATATCAGTTAGCTGCCTGTCAGTCTGCTGCTGAAAAATCCCATCCTCTCCTCCTCACACATATTAAAGCAAACCAGACAAGATGATGAAACCACTGGCAATGTCTTGTTTACCAAAGCCCCTCAACTGTCTCTGAACAATTTCCGCAGCGTGGTTGGGATGGGAAAAAGCAAAACATGGAGAAGCATAGCTTTAAACATCAAAGACTGGGCTAATTCAGATTGAGAAATGTGGAAACGTGGAGAGTGGGAAATGCAATTTCTCAAAATAATTTCTGCATTTTGTTGGAATGGTGTTGTCAATACTGACTGCAGAGCTACCTCTGGCTCTCACATCTCAAGTAATCATGCTCACAGGGCTGTTTAAGTTCAGCAAACTGCATGCTACTTTACCTACCTCTACCTCGATGATTTTAAATATTCTAATATCTCTCATTTTTATAATCTTTAGAAATCAATGTCTAACCTTGTGTGTTCTTCCAGCAATGAAATTGTACTGCTAATTAATAATGATGGTGATGATGGTCTGGCCATCCTAACACTTGTTCAATAGCGAGATATCTACAGCTACTCTTGACAAACACTAATTGCTGGATCTCCATGAAAAGTGTTGTTGATGAAAATAACATTTTTTGGGTATTGGGTACGATTTGACCATTGTAGGCAAAGTCTAATATAAAATGATCTTATACTCTGTATTTGATACTCATTATAGTTAGTCATTAATGAATGCCTAATCCTATGGGTTATCATCTCGGCTTTGTAAATGTCCTTAATCATCTATCTTCCTAATTATGGTTTCATTTGTGGTTTCAGTCACTTTATCTGCTTAAGCGCTGCTATTTCAAATTCTAAAGAGGTACTTTGGTGAGAGAGTAACAGAGGTGTATTTGCTCTGGCCCCGAAGACAGTGTGCATTCATTGAAGTATAATATCCATAATTTACCTTATTTCTGTCCACTAACAGGTGGTTCAAATATTCATAGTTACTCTCTACAACATAATGAACTTTTTGCCATGTACTACTACTTATGTCCTTCCATTCTCCTAGTGATGGACCTAGTGATCTACTCTTCAGTGTAAAACAAAACATTTTAACAACAACGTTTTCTTAAACTTGAAAGTTGATTGTTGGCATTGGAAATAGTAATCTGACCAAAAATTCTTAGCACAAGGTCCACATCCTGGGCCTCCATCATTGAAGGATCTGCTGATGAAGGCCACGAGATGTGGCTGAAATTACAGTAATTTCGAAGTGGACCTTGTGCTAGGATTTCTTTGTCAAACTAATTTTGTTCAGTTTGTAATACTGTTTGCTTGAAATCATACATTTACACAAGAGTTTTGTAAAATGAAAAGAAAATATGGTCATATCATCCCAATATAATTTCACTAAAAGTTAATAGACCCCCAGGTCTTCATGAATCCTCTTGGTTTTCAGGAACTGGTTAAAAGTGCCTACAAGTGCCTGATGGTTATTCACAAAATGGTACAATACAGTATTGTACCGTTATGTGAGGAAGTGTTATGTGTTATGTGTTATTTTGTGCCTGGTAGTGGTTCAAAATAAATGGTCAGGGGGTCAACCAAACCACGAGACACCCATACCATGAGGACTCATCAGGACTACTGCTAAACACAGCTAGGACTACAGTTAGTGGTCAAAAGCAGAGTACAGTAGGGCACAGTAGAGTAGATTACAGTAATAATAAAGGGAAGTCTTAGCTAATAGTCTGAAGAATACAGTAAATGACTAGACACAAAGAGCAATGCTAGTGAATGCATTTCCCCTTTCTTTTTGTTTTTGCTTTCAGCAGGCAGAATAGCTCAAAAAATAAGAACAGAGTAGTGCAGTGGGTAAGTAGTGGTAGCGAACAATATGCAAGCATCATGAAAAGCAATAGAGAATGGTCTGAGCCTGAAGTGTTCCTGAGGGGAGGCTGGAGATGATCTACAATACTGAGATGATTGGCCTGTGGGCCACAGGGAGAAAAGCCAGAACACTACTTCAGCAAGCCCCCAGTGCTGTGCTCTGCCTATTCAAAAGCCATGAATCAGCAGAAAGCAGCCCCACCATGCCTGCTGACACACACACACACACACACACGCACACACACACACACACACACACACACACACACACACACACACACACACACAAAGAGCCGAGGGCTGATGAGACAGACAGACTGCATGCTCAGCTGTCTGTGTCGGGGCTTTATGTACTACAGCACTGAAATGAAACACAATGGATAGAGCTGCCTGCAATCAATGTGGGAGACTGCTTTATATCTATCTATATCTACTTCTTAATATCTATCTCTAGATATATGTATATACATATAGACACTTATCCACATATTTTACAGAATATTACAATTCAGTACAATAACGCTGCAGAGAATAGCTAGGTACCCTCCTGTAGCCTTGTACTGTTCAAATGTCAGACTCTGTCAGAGAGGTGTTGAGGTGAAGAGAGAACTGGTAAGGCTCTTTGCTTTCAAACGGCCTTACCAGTGTGTGGGAAACAATGCAAAGCTTATCATTGTGGTGGCACCAAAGGAAAGGTAACAGAGTCTTTAAAATCTTGGGAGCATGAATGTGCTTGTTTATTTTCATATCAATCTGATAATTATGAGATATCATGATATCATAGTTATTTCTTTTTCTTTTTGACCAGCAAATCTAAATCCAAAGATCTTCAGCTTATATCACATAAGACAAATTAATAATCTATCACGGTCGTTGCCAATGAATTTTCCGTTGCTCAGCTAATTAATTAATTGACTAATCGTCTCAGCTCTGTAGTATAGTATAGGCTAGTACAATACATAGCTCAATACTCGCTTAATAGTAGAGTTGGACATGATCCAGTTTTTGATACCGTTACCATGGTTTACCACAGTACATGGCATTACTGGCTTATTTTAAAAGATAATGGTGTTGGGGGACAGGAGGGTACTGAATTTATGTTCTTTGCTGATGCTTCATAAACTTAAAACTCAAATGACACAACAACTAGATGTATATTTTCTAAACATCAAATTGAAGTAGCAAACATTACAAATTTGTCAGAATCATGTCTTCCCCCATACGGTCCTTTTGAATTTCACCATTTTCCCAAATGCACTCATTATTATTGTTGGTTGGTAAGGGCTTGTCAGTAGTCTTGCTTGGGTTGCATCTACAAATGATGTCACAGTGGTTAGCGAGTTATTGTGATTGATTCTGAAATGGGAACCTAAATTTGATTTACACATACTGCAAATCTTACTCACTAATAGATGTTTGCAAGCTCCCTACAAATTCACAATGCTTCTGAATTGCAGCAATTACATTCTTTTTAGGAGCCAACTGCATTTGTGATATTTTTCTCCTCTCAAATTGAGGAGGAGCTGTCATTTTAAAATACTACTGTACTTTGCTACCATGTTGCCCCCCAAACCTACTCAGATATCATGACGATCTGCCTGTAAAGAAAAAACACTGTATGCATTTCAGCCTGTTGGTGGTGTTGAAATATCTTCTCTCTAGACATGACAGTCCAACAAGGACCTAATAGAATTCCTACTGTGTCGTAGCCTCTTCAGAAACTGGACACAATGAAAAGGTAGCCTGTGCATTCTCATGCAAAGATTGTTCCTGTGTGGCTCGCTGACATGGCATCCTTTCTTTCTTCTGTGCAGGGTGCTAGAGGGAGTGATGTCGGCAGGTGCGGAGCGGGATGGTGAGGCGGCAGCGCCTGTGTACATGTATGAATCCAAGGTCCACTGTGCCAACGTGCTATTGAGCCTGGAGGAGCAGCGGCGGCAGGGCATCCTGTGTGACGTGACTGTACTGGTGGAGGGTAGGGAGGTGCGCGCACACAGGGCCATTCTCGCTGCAAGTAGCCGCTACTTCCTGCAAGCCTTGCTGGGGCACAATGGTTCACCAGGCGAAGTGGAGCCCATCATTAACCTGCCAGACAAGGTAAAAGGTCACAATGAGAACACAGAAAAAGAACAAGAACACTCAGGGAGTGGCCAGAGGTCATTTTTAAAAAGAAATGTTACAGGGGAACACAAAAACTTCAAATTCTTCAGGGTTATCTGAGTTTGGGCTGGGAAAGCCTGTGTTACCAATGTTTGAAAGATGTGGGCATTCCTCAGGGTAGACGCCCACATCATTTCCCTCCTTGCCCTCTAACAAAAATGGGTTGGGGTTAGTGTTACTATGGATGCAACCAATAGCCAATAAAACCAATAGGATCTAGTGTTTTTGGAGCTTAATCCAAACGAGGGACTAAATCAGAATATCTCGGTACCTCAACTGCTTTGATTCTGACCACACTTTTTACAATATCTAATTATAATAAAACTATCTAATATCTGTCTCTTGCAAGGCCCCCAACTTAAATAACTAATAATTCAGTGCACTGTCTGCCAAACCATTCACTCATGTCCTTAGTCCACTGAAATGCAATATAAAACGTAACTGGCAGTTAAGATGAATGGTCTCGATGAAGGTCACTTTCTGACGAACAGAAAAAAAGCAGAGAAGTGTGCGTGAAAGTACTTTTTTGATTTTAAAAAGCAAACTGTATACTGAAACCAATTATCCCAGAACAAAAGTCCTGCCACTATCCTGCGCTAATTCAAAATATGACACAGATCTTTGGCAAATATGTTCTGCAACTCATATAGCTGACTGATTTATATTTAAAATAAATAGATTATAAAAGTAAGCATTTTTAAAAAATATTTGTTCAGCAAAGCAAAATAAAGGTCCTGGGTGCCTGAACTACTGTGGCCCTGAGGGTCAAAGCACAACGACATTTCACAAAACACAACAACATTACACAAAACACGACATTTCACAAAACACAACACTACACAAATCACGACATTTCAGAAAACACAACATTACACAAAACACAACATTACACAAAACATGACATTACACAAAACACAACGACATTTCACAAAACACAACAACATTACACAAAACACAACATTACACAAAACACGACATGTCAGATTATGGAAAGGGTAGGACAACACGTTTTATGATATATTCTGACTGGACAGAACTCAAGTCAATCAACGAGCGCAAACCGGATGTCGGGAGAACTCTCTTCTGGTCTGAGCGCTAGCTTAACTGGCTAGCTTACCGTGAGGTAAATCCTGCTCGTCCCACGTCTCTGTGTGTGCCTTGCACTTCAAGGAGGCCAGACACAAACGGCCAAAAGAAGTGGTTGTGATGTGGACGAAACGGCGGCTGATGAAACAGTGCGTTGATGCAGCAGTGCTGGTGCAGGAACATGACTACTCCTACTCTGGGTGAGTGTAGCATGTTGCTAATGAACTGGATAAATACAGTAGACAGTGAGAGTCGATGACGACTGAAATACACTGTAGATAATTTGTTATCTAAGATAATGTTACACAAACTTGACAACCTAATATTTGCTATATAAAGCAGCATCTAGCATATGCTAGCAGTTATGCTAGTTAGTAGCCAAGCTACCTGTTAGTAAAGTGAATGTTCTAACGTTACTTTTCCACTATTTAATAATGGCACGTGAGGGCGCTTAACTCCTGAAGTAGAGCCAACATTTAGGAAAATCTGATGTGTGAATGGCCTTTTTTTTGCTTGTTGACCTGAATAAAGGATGTATTTACAGTGATGTTCTCACTGGTTTTAATATAAATGAATAGATAATCATGCATGTAATTTACAAATTAAGTATGAGCTGACTATGTAAGATTTATAACGTTGAACTTCTATCTCTAAAAATGTAAATAAGTAAATTTACTCAAGTACTGTAATTAAGTACAATTAGGGGTATTTAAATAACTGCTTAAAACTCAAAGGGTAAACTTGTCCAATATTTCACAAAAAGAGGAAGGTGAGAAAAGTCCAAAAGAAGAATATTTGCATAGCAGAACTAATTTTTTTCTTCTTTTCTACCCCATAAATAATGTCAAGAACAGTCAAATTTATCTTTTGACCCTGAGGAAGGAGCCCGACACCTAGGTTGGGAACCACTGGATTAAACTACTGTATAGAATATTAGGTAGTTAAAGCTAGCTCCACCTCGAGTAGAGACAACAGTAACATGCTGCTTAAGCAATGATGCATTAGTAATAACAACCTAATGATAACGAGCCATTTTTTTCTGCAGCACAAGTACTTTTGATTCTCAGTACATTTGGCTAAAAATGCTTCTGTACATTTACTTAAGTAGGATTTTGAACGAAAGACTTATACTTGTAATGGAGTACTTTTAGATTGTTGTATTTGTTGTTTTACTTCAATAAAATATCTTAATACTTCGTATGTCACTTTTTCTTGTCTATTTTCTCCCCAGGAAAACATGTATGTGCCAAAGTAGAATTCATCAACCTTGGCCTTGATTTCTTTGATAACCTGCTCATCTCTCCACACCCTCTTCACCGTGAAATCACTCCTGGTATCTGTCACTAGATCACATCAAGCTAAGCGAGTGACCATCAGCTGACCCTGGACTTGCCAGTGGTAGGTGTGTGTTTTCCTTGGTTTCATTTGACCCTCAACAAACTTGGTGTGTGATGCCTACCCAATGTCTTTCACATCAGGGCACTTGACCTCAACCAGCACTTGACCTCAACCAGGCCATATGGAAGGTCCTCACTTGGGTCAACCACTTTGCCATCCGGACTGGCTCCAAGGTGTGAAGCATCAACGTGAATGATGAGACCACATGGGAGAACATTAACATCAAAGGTCTCCGTACACTGTTGAAGAACCCGTGGCTCCTCTTTTCATGGCTTTTGTTCGTGTTATACATTTTGCACTAGATTGTCATGTATTTTGCAACTAACATGCACTTTTTAAATGAATTTCGAGGTAACTGTTATCAAATTAAAACTGTATAAATAATGATTTTTTCTTTTTTTACCTGGGTGCGGGGCCTGTGCCAGGCCTGCTGTTTGCTTGTGCAAGCAAGGGCAGCGGAAACATTTTCAGTTCCCAGTGTACTAAAATGAGCTGTCTGGAAAAGTAATGCAACCAAATGGTTGCACAAACTTCTTCCAGCAGCACAAAAGCATGAATATGCTGTCATCTCAGTTGGAATGTTTGTAGTTTCAAAGGTGATACGAAGAAAGTGATGTCAAGACTTTAATATATTTCACATATTATATTAAAAAAATTATAAAAATCTGTTATGTGTCAGTTTCATGATCACATGCTATGTAGTGAGTGTGTAGTAAGCATCACATTAAATTGGCATCTATAAATTCAGGAAGCCTTGAATTTATGAATGTGTTACAGACCTTTTATCAGCCCTTTTTATGAGTTTTAGTCCTGCAATAATATTTGAGACTAGACATAGGTACAAACACATAGTTGACAAGAAAAGTTTTTTTATTTAAGTATACTTTGAAGATCATCTAACTCTTAACAGGTAAGTGCTGAACTAGAAAGTAATTTACATGTTAATTAGCATAGTAGGCTACATACCTTGATAATCAAAAATGAATTGCTTGTCTAACTTTGACCTTTTCACATCGCCTTAAAATTTGTCAACAAGACGGACAACATCTGCAATTCTGATTTTTGGCAGAGAAAGAAGAGACCAGGAGAAATCACGCTGTTTAGAGTCCGTGACTATAGATCGTAGCATAGTAGCGCCCCGACCGGAAGTTGCATTTCGTTGTCCAATCACAAATAAGAAGTGTTGTCCTACCCTTTCCGTAATCTGAAATGTTGTTGTGTTCTGTATAATGTCTTTGTGTTTTGTGTAATGTTGTGTTTTGTGAAATGTCGTGTTTTGTGTAATGTTGTGTTTTGTGAAATGTCGTGTTTTTGTGAAATGTTGTGTTTTGTGAAATGTCGTGTTTTGTGTAATGTGTTTTGTGTTATGTCGTTGTGTTTTGTGTAATGTTATTGTGTTTTGACCCTCAGGGCCACCGTACTGAACAGATGCACAAAGAGAAACATTGAACTGAGAACTGAAACATTGGCAGCAGCATGATGCTCTGCCAATTAAAAAGCAGCTGCAGTGAAAAAGGGCAGCGATACATTCTTCTTTCCTGCACAAAACGTCTGTGATGATGATGATAATGTTTCACCACGTGATCAGAGCTGCTAGAGTCCACTCCAATCCACTTGGGTATTAGATATACATTACATTTACATTTAATCATTTTGCAAACCAAAGCGACATATAAATAAGGTAAAATTCAAGCCACAGTAGAACAGGGAGAAGCCTCAACAATCAGTTCTACCTGACACAAGTGCTACAAGGCTGCAGGTGCATGAAGTAACATATAAGTGCCTTTTTGAGAGAGGGCTAGAGGAGGATAGAGAGAGACAGAAAGAGCATATAGGTGAGTAAGTACTTTCTGAAAAGGTAGCTCTTCAAGTGATTTTTGAAGACAGAGGGAGGGATTCTGCTGACCCAGTCGAGTTCGGTAACTCATTCCACCACCGAGGAAGCACACAAGAGAGCAGTTTTGACTGAGGTTTCCTGCCTCACAGCGACAGTAGGACTAGTCGTTCATTTGCAGATCATAGTGAACGAGGAGGCTCATAAACCTGAATGAGGGAGTTCAGGTAGGTGGGTGCCGTGGTAGCAGCCACTCTGTAGGCGAGCATTAGTGACTTAAACTTAATGCGAACAAAGAGCCAGTGGAGTGTAATGAAAAATGGAATGACATACAGTATTAACACAGACCCAACACAATAGAAGTGGACCCTACCCAGACCCAGTTATGCTGTACTATACTGTTTACTGTACTTAAGACCCAGCTTGACTCTGGCCCAGAGTCTGGTCTCAGTTCTTGGGAACCAAGTGGACCTTTAAAGACCTCTTTACAGGGTTTGATTCTGGGCAGCTACCAGTATGAGTGAGTGAATTGTTCCTAGGAGAACTATTACATTGTACCACAATAATAAGCCCTGGGTCAGTAAATCCCTCAAGAATACCCTCAATCAAAAAAGGCTAGCTTATAATTGGGGTGATATTCATCAACAAAAAAAAGGCGAAAAAGTTGGTGAAGAAAGAAATTAAGCTGGCAAAAATTAGTTATAAAGACAAGGTAGAGGGTGAACTAAAGAATGGTAATTCTCTGTGCGCTTAGAGGGGAATCAAATCTATGGTGGGAATTCAGGACAAGAAAAAAGTGATGTTTAACCCTGATAAGCCTGACTCCATCCTGGCAGAGGAGTTAAACCAGTTTTACTTGAGATTTGATTCCCATGATTTGAGTGATGAACTGGCCGAATTTAGAGTTGCTTCAGAGGGCAGTCAGATTCAGATTGATGAAATGGATGTCTGGAGAACTCTTGAACAGACACGTGAGGAAATGTCATGGACCTGACCATATTAGCGACTAACTGCTCAGAAATTGTGGTTTGTTCTTGTGTGGTATTTTCACATCTATTTTCCAGCTCTCTTTATCACAAAATAAAGTTCCCATGTTATGGAAAGAATCTATGGTTGTTCCAGTGGCCAAGGTTCCATCGCCTAAAGGTTTGAATAATTATCACCCTGTGGCGCTTACCTCATTAGTTATGAAAGGTTTTGAACGAATTGTGAAGAGAAGCTTACTGGCCATGACACAGAGGATAATTGGCCCACTACAATTTGCTTATCAAGCAAGGAAGGGAATTGAGGATGCTATAGCTACATTCCTGGATTCAGTTGTTGGACACCTGGAGGGCAAGAAGACACATGTATGCTTATGCTTTGTTGATTTTTCATCAGCTTTCAACTGCATGCAGCCCCATGTTCTAGCTAGCAGGCTTTCTGAAATATCCGACATGGACTTTGGCACTGTATGTTGGATAGTTGACTTCCTGACAATGAGGTCCCAGAGAACCCGTGTTAATGACAGTGTGTCTGAGGCCCTGATGTGTTCTACAGGATCACTCCAGGGGTGCGTTTTGTCACCTTTGTTATTTCTGCTCTACACCAATAACTGCAGGAGTATGTTTGAGTCAAGATTCAGACTCAAGTTTGCTGATGATTTGGTGATTGTCAGCCTCCTGCAGGACCATGAGGTGGGCCATGGGTCAGTCTTGGCCAAGTTCATCAAATGGTGTGATGACTCATACTTGCAGCTCAAAAAGAGATGCTTATCAACTTTCACCGAAACCCTCCTGTCATGGCACCCACTTTTATCAATGGCCTGGCTGTGGAAACAGTAAGCCAATATAGGTACTTGGGCACCATCCTGGATGACAAATTGACTTTTGATGCCAACACTGATTTTATTTGCAAAAAGGCAAACCAGAGAATGTTTTTTTTTTTTTTTTTTATAAAGTTGAGGGGTTTTAATGTTGACAGATTGCTCTTGAAAATATTTTATTCATCCTAACTTTTGCAATGATCTGTTGGTTTGGCAGTCTCAGAGTTGTTAACAACAATAGGCTGAGAAATATTATCAAACTTTGCCAAAAGACCATTGGCACTAGATTAGATAACCTTTGCCATGTTTATCAAGTTAGAGCTACTCAAAGGGCAAAGGCCATTCTGGCGGACCCTCAACATCCTCTTCATGCAGAGTTTCAACTCCTGCCATCAGGGCGGAGGTACACTTTCCCTAGGAGGGCCAAATCTAACAGATACTTGAGATCATTTGTTCCATCAGCTGTTAGGTTTTTAAACAAGCTGTAGGCCTCTAGTTGCTCCACAGACATTTTAACAAGGCCTGATAGATTCCTAGTGTTTTATATTCCACTGCATTTTATTATGATGACTTCTACTGTATGTTACATGTATTTATGTCTTTTATTTATCTATTGCATGATGTGTGCTGGTTGTGTTGACTAGTATTTGCAAACCAAATTGCCTCTCGAGGACAATAAAAACTATCCAATCCAATCCAAGACAGTATGAATGTAAAGCAGGGGCAGGAGGGTGCTGGACAAAAGCACAGAGCTAACTTGACCTTCCTTGGATAAATGAGGTTAAAAGAGGATGGAAACAGCAGGGTTGACACAAATTGATCTGTTTATGAAAACATGAATATCAATGCGGTTACCTTGTTAGTTGCTGCTGCTTCCATTCACCACCGGGACTGATCAGGGAACAGCTCCTGATTCGAGTGGCTGATGTTACCATATAATGCCCCAGATCTGTCATATTGATTAATATGTCTGTGACTCACACAGGCCTCCACCACTTCAAACTCCATCCCCTAATGACTCTTTATTTTCCACATCCTTTCTGCTGTCCATTCACTCACCCTCTCATAAATTACTGGGACTCACTGTGGCTCAGAGCTAAACAAATTTGGTGTGGAATTTAGTATTTTCAGGACAAAGGACACTGCCGTATTGCTATTTGGCAGTAGGGAAAACACCAGTAGTCTTGGTTCTCGTAACATGGCAATAAAGAATACTGAATTATAGGCGTCCATCTCACATGCACCTGATATAACCTGTCACAACAGGTCTCCAAGCTTGCTCACTAGTTAGCTTGGTCGTTAATGGGACAATATGTTTATTCAAGAGACGTATTTGTACGACCGATTGTTGTTTGATGACTGATAACAGGAAGTTACATTAAAGTAGATGGTGCAACACAGCTAATAAGTTATAATAAGTACATCGGTGTGCTACTGGTTTAATGTTTACTTTAACCCCGTGATTGAAAGGAATTGATTTTCCCACAAAACTCCACTGTTTTAAATGCTGGTGTGACCTAGCCTTTAGGCTGTGATTGCCCAGTAGACAAGGTGTTCAATCAAATGAATCAAATCAAATCAAAAATATCGTAAATTTCTTCAATGTGGTTTCCTTGGCTTCTTAGCCATGAAATAGTCACAACTTAGTTCTAGATATATTTTCAGTTGTGTCATGGTCATGGTTTATCAGATAGTAAGAGAAGTAAATGCATTTCCTCACAGTAGTGGAAAGAATAATGACTATCATGGCTGATCAGTACCATTCTTGTCATGGTGGTAATTCTGAAAATTCTCTGGGTCATGCAGTGCACATGTAGCTCTGTTCTGGTACTTTCATTAGTCTGAAGAATTCATCTGGTCTTTGTCGTCTAAACTACACTGATTGAGTTCCTTGGTAATCCCCTTTTGTTGTCAAAAAATTATGTACATTTGCCCTGTGTGTTTGAACAGTAAAATCAGAACAGAAAGGTCATTTTCCTCCAGAGCTTCCAAATTTCCACATAACATGTAAACAGCAGACGGAAAGCTGAAACAAAGTAATTCTATAATGTGTGGTTATTGAATTCAGTTCTACAATCTTCTGATTTACAGTTGAATTTGAGAGTTGTTCATCCTTTAAACCCTATTGACTAGCTGATGGGCGAGTTTAAAATTATTCTTTGTTTTATATTCAAGTGAAGATCTGAAATTTGCTAAAGATACAAAATATGTCAGGCAACGTGTATAAAATGATTCACAAGACAGCTAGAATATTTCCATTTGATGGAATGCGCTGGCAAAAAAGTAAAAAAAAGAGTCTTGGTTATGAATATTTCACTCATTGTAAATAGCATACAGTTTCAAGATAATACAGAATATATATCATACTGTCAGACAGCTAGATGTTAAGTGGTTAATGAATATTCCCATCTCACTACTATGCCATCTCTCTCTGCTGCTGCTTCTCATTAGTAAGATTGGTACAAGCGTGGAGTGGAGCTTCTCCTGACTCTGTGCCTATAAAGACCTGTTTATGCACAGGACGCAGCAGCTGCTGATGCTAGCTGAAAATAGGCTTACATGCACACCAGTATACACACTCATATATTTTCATGTGCACACACATGCACACAGAGCAATACAGAGTAAACACATACATACAGCAACACTCACGCTCAACATCCCCTCCATCACATACACACATTTAAACACACATAGTAGCTATGCTGTAGAGAACAAGAAGAAAGCCGGGGAGATGAGAGGGTGGAGGGTGGGAGAGAGGGAACGAGCAAAAGGATCCAGGCAAGAAGACAAGACATGTAAGATTAATAAAGCATTAATGTGGCAAAATAACTATGAAAAAAGTAGATTGGTTGCTTGTGGAGTAAAATTCCGTTTCATCCATTTCTAGCTTACCACCACTTTGTTAAAGTCCCAGTCTGAATTCTATTTATATATCGTAACACACAATATTGTTCTTCTTTTACTAATTACAGAATAATGAATCTCTTAGAGTCCTGAAATACTCTCTGACCAGAATAATAGAAACTCCTGTCTAAAGTTTTAAAGGTGCTAGTAATATTTTGTCCACCTTCATTTACATAAATTACATTGTTGTGTTCTGTATTTTACAGGACAAAAGCACTCTACTGTAGGTTACTGTAAGTTCTCAAATTTTTTAAATTTTTTTATTTACTTTATTTGGGACAGGCTTATATTAGAAACAGGCCTTTATTTCTGTGTTCTCCAGTTAAAGGTTGGGTAGGCAGTTTTGTTTTGGCGTCATTGGGCAACAATGCCATATTAACCATGCAGCATCTTGTAATTCAAGTGGTCTGAGAGCAGACCTCCATTTCAGACCCCCCCCTTGCCTCTGTTTTCAGGCTTCAGAAAATCTATCCCGTGACGGTAGACTTTAGCCTATCACAGGTTATTTCAGAGAGACGGTGCATTCGTATTGGCTAAGCTACAAGAGCAGATGTGTGTGCACGTCCCTTCAGACGGTGAAAACCTGATTGAATGGCGGGAAATCCAGCCGAAAATCCTGAAACTTGTGATAAATTTCCAACACCTCCTTTGCCTACAGCGGTGTATAGTACAAAACAACACGTCCCGGCTCCACACGGAGCTTCAGGCTCATTACGTTCAATGCCATGCCGCTCATAACGACGAGTGGCAAAGAGGCATGATGACAAACAGTGGGGAATAACTTTTGACGGGGGACAGTGGTGTGTGTGTGGGGTGTACTAGCCTCTCATCCCGCTGCTGGACGGGGCTTAGCGGAGTGATACGAGGCAGCAGAGAGAGAGGCGGAAGGTTTTGCCTAGGTTGCACAGATTTTGCCTAGTCCCAGCTTTAATGCAAACTCAAAACTTCCTCCATGTTTACCTCTTGATAAATTCATTATAATGTCCATTTCCTCAGCACTAATTCCAACGGTACAGCAAGAGTCATGTCAGGAGTTCCACTAAGCCTTTTTCCCAGAACAATATTAAGCTTCCTCCAGAACTTTCTCATTAAATGTCTTGCAGCCTTCTCTTTATAGGTAAACTTTTAATGTAAAAAAACATAACGAAGTGTTGAATGGAATTAATATTGTAGTATGAAAACATTATTTCTGTTAAAATAGAGAACTTCAGATAAGCAGAGTGGTGAGTATGACATGACTGTCGTATGACATGACAGATTTTTGTACTGATGGAATTAGTGTTGTGGAAAATTATCCTCATTTACAATGTGAATTGTTGTAGTATAGGCTAGTGGTAATTTCACCCCCCTCAATGTTTTTTTCCCCAGCCTCTATTAGTAATGAAGAAACACTTAAAGTGTAAAAATACACTTCTTACACCAGGCACACCCAGGGCTTGATTTCCCCAGACAAGATGGAAGCCGCTAGGTAGACAGATGTCTGGCAATGCTTATGCTTTTGACACTACTGCTCAGATCTGTATAAGAAACAATAATGGAGGCAATGGTCGAGTTTGGCTAAATATTGTCATTGCCCATGCCTTCATTTGGAGCTGCTGCTCCAAAAAATAGGAATCTTTTTGATGTAACATTTACTCACTTTCAAGTGGATGACAGTAAAACCATTCTTTCATCTCAGACTTAATGAAATTTCTTCTCTACTCTCCTCTACAGGTGACAGCTAAGGGTTTTGCTCCACTGCTCCAGTTTGCCTACACAGCCAAGCTGGTTTTAAGTCGGGAAAACATCCATGAGGTCATCCTGTGCGCTGACTTCCTGGGTGTTCACAATTTGGAAGACTCTTGCTTCAGATTCCTTCAAGCTCAGCTACAGAATGACAGCCAACATGCCAGTAATGGCAAGGTGGAATATGATGATGACATCACGGCCGAGGATACAGTTTTTTCTGAAGCAATATCCTTGGATGATTCAGCAGAGACGAGGCAGCAAAGCACTGCGTCACTTCACGCTGACCTTTCTCAATGTCCTAAATACAGGAAATATCAGTACCAGATCTGTGACAACAGGCACAATGGAGAAAACCATCATGGCAGTGATGATGTCATTTTGGCCAACCATACCTCAGTCAGCCCTGTGAGCTCACAGCTCGCAGACAGCAGTGCTGCCCCACAAACTCTTCTTATACCCTCCAAGATCAAACAGGAACCATTTGTTTTTGAGGAAGAAGGAGATGAAAGGAGCAGTTGCAACCCAGAATTGTGTACTGAGGAGGTGCTGGAGATGGAGCTAGAGGTAGAAGGGGTTCCAGTAGCAGCCGAGCACTCTCTGAGCCGAGGTTCACCCTCTTCCTGCCTGCGCTCCTACCTCCAGAGAGGTGGCCTAGATCTCAGCAGCGTGCCCAGCACCACCATCCAGCAGCTACTCACCAACAGACTGTCCCTCAACCACTACAGGGAACTAGTCAAAGACAGGCAGAGGGATAAGAGGGAAACTCTGGGTCAAATGGACCTCATGACCGGCATTGCAGATGTGATACCAGCTGCTCTGACTGGCATTGGCAAGAACATGGAAAGGTCAGTGTCCAAAGCCTCCTCCTCTAAACATGAGGGGGAAGTAGACAGACGCAGTGTCATTTTCTCTTCAGCATCTGGCGAGCAACAAATGTTGGCCAATTCTTACATGGATGAGAAGTTCAGAGAAAAAGTCTCAACCTTGATGCAGGTAGAAGCTCCTTCTTCTGGTCGGTCATGCCTCACCACCAGCTGCCCTGTTCCCATCAAGGCATCAGCCCACTCCCCTCCTCCTTCTGAGCTTCCAACCCAGACTTCCAGCTCCCGTTCCTCATTCTCTTACCCAGAGGACACAGGCAGTGGTAGCTCACCTTCAAGCTTTCCCCAGTTTGACTTCTGCTCATCCCCGCACTCAGGTTCCACCTCTGGACTGTCTCACTGCCTGGCTGGGGTAGTGGAGCAGAGGAACCCCCACAGTGGAGAGGTGGTCTTCTCTCAGGCTTGCACCAAGATCAAAAGTGAACGGGCATTCGGTGCCAGTGGTGGCAACTCCAGCGACGAATCAGGCTCTTTCTCAGAGGGAGACAGTGAAAGTGGCTTCTCCAGAGTCTCTGGCCCTGAGGTTAGTATGGTCGTTTATTATACTTTCTTGCCTAGGATTCTTCTTTATGGAGCCCCTATGGGGTCAATCTCATAATGATTTGCAAATTACTTCTTTCTTCAGAGAATAAGGATCGAGCATTTTGACAGCGACCGCTTCCACCAAGTAGGCTGTCTAAATTTAAGGGTAGATTTAATGCTGTATTGTGTTTTATCTAAAGTTAGCTAACATTAGCTAAAAACAGAGAGTACTTGGTATGAATTTTCATGATGCAGATTTGTCAAAATGTAAACAAATATCGGATAGGAAAAAAACAGGGCTCAGTGTAACCACAGTTGACTCACTGACTCCATGGTAACATTATATCCTGTATACCCAAAGCCATGATGGGAACCCTGCTTGCAAAACACAAGCTAAAATGTTAAACTAAGATGGTGAACAATATACCTGCTAAACATCAGCATGTTGGTATTGTCATTATGCACGTTAACCTGCTGATGTTACCATTTAGCTCAAAGCACCACTGTGCTTAAGTACAGCCTCACAGAGCCGCTAGGATGGCTGTAGTCTTGTTTGACAGTACTATGTACTCCATGAAACACTGCCACTCTCCTCTATTCATTCATATACACATATTTGTTGTGTGGTAAAAACCTGTGGGCATACAGACTAATTTAATTTAAATACAATTCTGTACTGTAGAATGTGTAAAGTACCACGCATATGTCATTTAATGACATTTCTGAGTGGCCCAACTTATTCTGAGAATAACAATATATGGCATGCCTAGCTAAGACATGTACTGACATTGCCATAAGCCTGTTAATAAACACAGTGAAAACTAAGAAAAACAGCTTAGGGTTCAAAAAACATTCATGATGTTAACATATAACATCTGATTAGTGTTCTTTATAATTAACACATACATGTACTATGCATGTTGTTTATGCTTTTTAAGAATGTATTTTCTCTTTCTTACATTCATTTTTCTTTCTCTCTACTACTTATAGCAAGGTTTTCAATTCACCAGTATATTATGTTACCAAAGTATCAATCGCCTCTAAGCAATAACTGGCCTATTATTAACCTAAGCTCAAAAGTACATATTCGTGTGTTAGTAGCCTGTAATGATTTCAAGCACATTCTTGGTGTAATTTACGGCTGGGACTATTCTTAGCCCGTTTTTCTTAGGAGAAATGACACAAACACTTCCAACACATACTACAAGAGATGTATGGTTGCCATGGTGATGCCTTAGCACATGCAATATCTGATGAGATGTGAGATGAGTTTCATACTGGAGCTCTCTCTCTCTCTCTCTCTCTCGCACGCACACACGCATGCAGGCACACGCGCACACACACACACACACACAGGATATTAGCTTTATTAGATTTGAGTGGTTGTTTCCTCTGGCCTATGTATGAATCAGGGAAGATATGTTCCAGAGGTTAATGTATTATAAGGTGCTCAGCTATTCTGAATAGACATACTGGAACAGACACTTGGAGAGCCATTTTACTTCAGAGTGTTTACAGTAAAAAATAGTTAATAGTGTATGTCAACATAAAAAAAGAAAAGGAAGGTAAAAACTGAGTTAAAAAAGATTATGTTACCAACCCAGGTAACCAATATTTTAAATTTGGGTCATCATGGACTTTTAGGCTAATGCTATACAGAAATTGGACTTTTGTAGAAGAGGCAGTTGTCTCATTAAATGAAATTTGTGAACATATTTGTTACTAATATCAGCATACATCAGGCAACTGAACAGAAAATTAATTTTGTGTCTGGCAAATGGGAATCACAGCAGCGTGGCTCTCTGTTGATTGATCCACTCCTTTGGTGCAGACTGAAATATCTCAATAATTAATATATTTAGTACCATGAAATTTTGTACAGACGATCCCCAGAGGATCAATTCTAATGGCTTCCCCTGACTTTTCTTCTTGTCATTTCAATTTGTGAAATGCTTTGGTTTATGAACAAATATCTGCAAAAAACAGACATTCCCATCGATCTCAGTTGTACTTTGTGTTTAATGGTAATTAGAAAATGTTAGTGTGCTAACACGCTGACCTAAGATGGTAAACATTATACCTGCTATTATTGTTATTGTGAGCATGTTAGCATACTGATGGTAACATTTAGCTCAAAGCACCACTGTGTCTGAGCCTTACAGAGCCACTAACATGGGGGAAGACTCTTGTTACACACTCCAATGCCTTCCATTTCAATGTCTGTCACAGTCACAAGTATTTGGACAAATGTTTTCTTTCGTTTGTACTTTGTAGTTTTCAATTTCAATTTTATTTATGTAGCGCCAAATCATAACAGAAGTTATCTCAGGGCACTTTTCATATAGAGCAGGTCTAGACCGTACTCTTTATAGTATTATTTACAGAGACCCAACAGTTCCCACCATGAGCATGTACTAGGTGACAGTGGCAAGGAAGAACTCCCTTTTAACAGGTAGAAACCTCAAAACCAGTAACCAGTTCTAGATATTTAGCCAAATCAACTACTTGCTTTCGATAAGTGAGTGTCTTAAAATCTTAAACATCATCATTTAAACAAATGAGAAGTTGGCTATTTGAATGCTGGCGGCATCTTGTAAGCAGTCTAAATACACTCAGCAGTTTATTAAGTACATCAGCTAAAAGTAGTGCAGTCTAATACAACAGTCCTGCAATAAGTCCTACCTTCACAGAACACTGAACATTATAACCTTCATGAAGGTAGGTATACTGTTGTATTAGACTGCATTAGTTTTAGCTAGGTGTACCTAAAAAACTGGAAACTGAGTGAATTTACTAATGCAACTGGCACTATCAATCTGAACAAAAGCAGATCAAAACAGTCACCACATTTTACCTTTGGAAATGTGATCTGAAAATATAACATTAATGTTTTAATACCTACATCGTATATCACTCCTGTGTGTGTGTGTGCGTGTGTGTGTGTGTGGTCTGTCCCACTTCTTTGTCCTGACCCAGTTGTCTCACCCATAGAGTGGACACACACTCACCCTAGGGTGCCCTGTAGGCAGGTGGAAGGTGTCCTGTCCATGTTCCCTCCACCATCTGCTACTCCTGACCCCAGTACTGCCCTCTCCAATTAGGCCAGCTTACCCAGACCCCTCTCTCCACCCCACTTTGCATTCTGCCATTTTGCTTTTTTTCTTGTTATTTAAGTATTATTTAAGTAGTAGTAAGTATTTGCAAGATTAGTATTTTGGGCTGCAATTCTTAAATATTTTCTTAATCAAGTATTGTACTGATTATTTAACAATTATTGAGTAATCAGATAAAAATACTATTTAAATATTAATGACTGTACAGAGACCAGGGCCCTGTGTCACTAAGTCAGGCTTTTTTTTTGAGTTATCTGGCTTCACTAAATTCAACACTGGCAGGGTAACTGATTTTACAAATTTTGATACCAACCCCTTCTATTAACCCTGGCTTTTCTAATCCATGTACATTAAAATGGTGGGGTTTGTAACAAACATGTCATGTCACATGTAACATCAACAGATCCAGAGCAGCTTATTAAATATGCGATTAGATGAAACTGTTGATCCCAGCTGGGAAAAGTGGTCATTGCAAAAAGTAACAACTGAGTAAAAGATACAAAATCTGAACAAACCAAAATACAAATCAAACAGAGTAATCAAATATTCATAAAACTATCAATTTAAACTATAAAACTATAAATTATTGTAAAAAATATTTAGTGAGGAGGTGGTTTTTCATATGTTATGATCTGAAAATCTGAATAAAAACGACTGTTTGCCTGTCATGGTAACTAATGCTGTAGACGGGCAACAGAACTTGGTTTGTACCTGAGCTATCTTCATGAGACCAAAAAGCCAGGGTTACACCATAGACTGTATGTAAACATGACGACGCGTCTCCACTTCCTCCCATTGTAAAAAATGAAGCCAAAATACCCTGGATACGGGAGCTGCCATCTTGCGCTGGTGACATCATTTGGAGCCGGAGTCGGCGCAGTAGTGACCCGTGGTGGAGCCGTGGTATTGCCATTTGCAAATTACTTTTATCAGCTAATGTTACGAAGCAACCAACAGCAGATCCATGCTGCATAGCTAAGTTACAGCTAGCTGGCTAACCTTAGCTTAGCTAGTTGGTTGCCCCTGCCTTCCATTAAGTTACATTACAATCCGTTCATACATGGCAATTCAAAGCGAATAATACATGTAAATTGCTGCACATAGTGCCTTTAATAATTAATCAATTAAGTCAGGATTTATAGTCTAGTTGAGCATAAAGACTGGAAGCAGCTAAGCAGAACCAAAATATAACATGTTAATTAGTGAGCTTCAGAGGTGTTGGTAGGTGTAGTTTTGAACTTTGGACAGAGCCGGCCTAGCTGTTTCCCTCTGCGTCTAGTATTTACACTAAGCTATGCTAACCACGTTTACATGGAACATGAAAAACCTGGTTATTCATGTCCCCCTATATATGATCACAACAGTATCCGGGTTTCTGATGGTCTGCCTGCAGGTGTGTCTTAATTTAGCATATCCAGGTTTCTCAAAGCTGGGATAAGATCTTATCCAGGTTTCTGCAACCAGGATAGATACAGATAACCAGGATACTAGTGCATGTAAATGCACTCAGTGATTATTGTCCATGAACTCATAGATTGATCTCAGAACTAAAATGCAGTTACATCATGTGGCCCTAATCCTCTTCTGTAGGTTTGGATGTACTGTACGATCAGACTGAAAGAAATTCACATCAGTCAACAGTTATTTTACATTTAATACAATTATTCTTTTGACATTATGACATTTATGACACAGGTTTTTTTTAAACAACAGCAAGTGATGGAATGAGCATCTCAAAGGATACACACAGTGTTAAAAATGGAAACCAGAACACCAGAGAGAGAGAGAGAGAGAGAGATTGGGGGATTTATGACCATCCAAGGCTCACTTTGTCATTCCAACCTTATTATGTGACTGCTGAGAGTCATGGAGCTATATATAGATGTCTATAGAGTAAAGGACATGCAGCACCTAAAAACACACACAGATGCACACACACACACTCACACTCCTCTCTTTTCCCTTTCCTCTGTTGTCAGAGCAGTGAATGATGTCATTGTTGTATACTGGCAGCACTGCCCTGAAAATTGCTGGTATGAAGGAAACAGCATGGGCTGCTGTTGCAGGCTGTTCTGATGTACACCACTGCAATGGAGTGAACACAGAGTAGAACTGGTCAACACATAGAGTATTCACTCATCAACACTTCAATGGATTAAATGAGTAATATTTAAAAAGTAAGAATTCAGCTTTAGATGCCCACTTAGGATTCAAAGAAACAGTGAATGAATGGACAAATACCTACACAATTACACATAATAGGCAGACAATAGAGGGAGAAATAAATAAGAGAACTGTGAAGAAAGAGAGAGAGAGAAATATAGAAAAGAAAATATAAATAAATGCAAAAAATATGCAAATAATACATAACCCATTAAACAAACAAACAATAAATGAAATCAATTGGATTGGTATCAGCAAAGAAACAAATAATAAGAAAGAAAGTGTTAATGCACATTTTAAATTTTGAACAATTGGGATCAAAATTAGCTGCTGATTGAAACAAAGAGCTCATCCTGTGTTCTCTTTGTGTCAGAGCTGCTCAGATCAATAAGCAGCTTAATTGTGACACCTAGTGGATTTTACACCACATTGCCAACTTGGAACTAATGTTGAATGCTACTCATATTACTGAATGTCAGTTGTGTAAGATGTATTTAGATCCTTTACTTAAGAAAAAGAAGCAATTAAAAATAACTAATTATCCTACTTATGTTAATGTACAGAAGTATTATCAACAAAATGTACTTAGAATATCAAAAGTAAAAAGTACTCATTATGCAGCAGAATGAATCCTGTCTTTATTGTATTGCTATATATTATATGATTGGATTGTTATTCCTGATGCATTAATGTGTGAGCAACATTTTAATGTTTTAACTGGTCCAAGGACGTAGCTTTGGTTTCAGAAGTGAAGGGGACACAATGAAATGATGAAAAAAAAAACTATGTCTCGGCCTACATATGGTCCCAACAAACTCCACCAATCATAGGGTCCATCCCAATACCCACACACGCTATTTGCGAGTAGTCAAGTGCCTACTTGTGTGATGTATTTCTGCTAACTCCCACAGTGCCCAAGACTGCAAGCATGTGGAAGTTTATCAGAGCTCTCTGGGACACACTTGGTTAATGTGCACATTATTTCATTTCCACATAATGAAATAAGTAAGATCAATCAAACGTCATTACATTTGCAGTCAGATGACAGTGAAAAACAAAAATACATTAAGGAGCTGAAGGAGTAATACAATTAATAAAGCAGTTAAATCAAATTATCTACAAGCCTGTAGATAAATAAATGCTGTAAATGAAAGAGAAATAGCATCGTCATTTTGAAAGTTTTCTGTCTGATGAAATTTTAGGGAACAAAAAAATCTGTTTAATATTTATGTTGATAGTGTCAGATATGTGATATCAATCTTATCCTTCTCATCAAGAAGAACAGATTGTTGATAACAAGTGATAACCATCTATGGAGGTTCTACCATAGTTGAGTAATGTTTGGACATAAATAATAATACAGTATTCAGGCTGAATCAAACATTTAATAAACTTCAACTTCTTCATATGTTGATTACTGCCGGTCCTTAAACCAGCTTAAAGGTGCATTCACGCCTACAAATGGAATGGTGTTGAGCAGCAGACCGCATTGAATTGTGGGATACACCTAGCCCTGAATACTGCAAAATAAGTGCACATCAAGTGTGGGTCTAATGTGTGCTGGCATTTTTCCCGTGTGGGACACACTTGCCTACTACCTGGCAGCGCGTCAATATGCAAGTATGGGTATTGGGACAGACCCATAGCATTAGTGCAGCCTGTATGTAGCCTGGGAGGCAAAACCTAGGGCAAAGTCCACTAAGCACTCCCTACTGCTCATAATTGATGTTTGCCTACATTAAAGCGATTCACATGAGCATAGAAAGATTTTGATCAAGTCAAGAGTTTCTCTCGTGGATTTTGGCAGCTGGCCAGTCAAAAGACACTGTTACATAGATTTTTGTGACCAAATCAAATTTAAACTATAAAGTATATGCTAATTTTACTCATTTTAATTTTTTTTATTTTAACCTGAAAGTTCATTCTTGACCTTGGAAACAGTAGTTTGACAAAATAATCCTAACTCAAGGTACACTTTCTAGCTTTTTCTGGAGCTTTCCACCACATGTCATTGTCTTCATCAGCAAGTTTGTTCATGACCTAAGGATGGAACTTATGAAATTATAAAAGTGATTAATTTTAATCAACAAATAATACAGTCCTATAAAATGAAGTACAACCCTGTGGTCCTTTTAGGTAAAGCTACCCTTCCCTGTGGACCAGATCACCAACCTGCCACGCAATGACTTCCAGATCCTCATCAAGATGCACAAGCTGACCTCAGAGCAGCTGGAGTTTATCCACGACATCCGCCGCCGCAGCAAAAACCGCATCGCTGCCCAGCGCTGTCGCAAGAGGAAGCTGGACTGCATCCAGAACCTTGAGAGCGAGATCCGCAAACTGGTACAATCATATAACAAATACACGCCATAGATTAGATAAGCACACACACACACACACACACACACACACACACACACACACGTCATTCCAATCAAACACAACAGCAACCAAATGGATCTCAAAGGTACATGACAGAAACATTAAGATAAAATAAGATAAGATAAGCCTTTATTGTCTTATCTTATCTATTATCTATATCTATCATATCATATCTTTGGTTGCTGTATGCTTAATAGAGCTCTTTTAGGTGATGTAACACACCCTCTGGTGGCCATGGTGGAGAACTGTATCTCATCAATCCCATTGTTCAAAAACAACTGATTGCTGTTAACCAGTTCCCCATCACTATGTTGTAGTGAAACGTGGTATTATGGGGTTTCCCACTGATATTTACCATCAGGAAGTGCAACTTCTGGAGAAGTAAGGGTTAAAGGATCATTCCAGTTTATTGTATCTTTGGTCTTATTTTCATATTTCGTTTTGGCGAACGCTTCTATCAGTTATGATAAGATGATGAGAAAACAAAGGCAAACAGTAAAAGTATTATCCAAACTGTCTGTTGTAAACGCCTGTGGTGGTTTAGATAATGTGACTAAACTGTTGTCATTGGCTTATGTTTCTTACCTCATTGGACTTTGTCGCGACATCATCATGTTCCAAGATCACAGCAATTTACTTGGAGAAAACTATGTTATCATCCCCAAAAGAAATTAAATACTTTGACAGACTACAAGTAATTATAAAGGTTAGGGATCCTTTCTCATTATGGGTTAAAGAAGAACTACTAAATTAATGTTAAAGACCAATGGTGACCATGGTTAAAAGAAACCAGCATTGACTGATGGCAGGAAAGAGGAAACAAACTGTCTCCTGTGCCATGCTTTGTGGACCTATCCAATCACCCCGACCTTCTCCCTATGTAGTTTTTAGACTTTACATAAACATCGCACTAGTTCCGACATTTGGTTGTGATGGACAAGAGTCATAATTCACACAGCCACTAGAGGTTACTTGTTAAATATTAAGCAGGCATTCAGACTGAAAACAACCCTTCAAAGTGCCGCTATTAAGAGGCTAGGGGAAGCTTAGCTTCCCCAAAATTAGCACTTAACATTTTTTTTAAAATAAACCTTCAACTAAATTTTGTTTTTTGAGGCAGCATACTAAACAAACATTAAAACTCACTACTAATTTTAAGATTTTATTTATTTATTTATTTTTAATAATGATAAATGGTAACCTAGGCTACGTGCTGCGTCATGTCCTTTACATAGCGCTATTAGCGCGCAAAAGCTGAAGCTAGCTGTAACCTCTTGATCCTAGTACACTGTCACCGATAAGGCACACAATGAAAAGAAAATATTAACCCATTGGTAGGGTTGAACGTTCTTGTTATGAATTTTCCTTCTGCTCATTCTCTTTCAATACCAACCAACGTACAAGAATACGGGCTTACACTCGCTCGCATAGCTGTTTAGTTCATGCTTGTTTTGTTTCGTATCTGGTGAACTGTCTGCTATAATACTTTTAATAATTAATACCGTAGTCGGAAAAAGCTATGATTATTTTCAACTCGCTATGAAGTATGTCTAATGTGTTGGTAAAATAAAGTACAGGTTTGAGATCCTCTGTCTACCAGCTTGTAGACGCACACAGACATTGATTGTAATTTTGAATCAAATGCTCACAGATGAATAAGGTTTATTGAATCGTATTTTAGCAAGATGAGGATTTTCTTATTTGTAAGTGCCAATCTAGCTGTTGGTTGAGCCATGTTCAACTTCTTTGCCAGACAACCCTATGACGTTCTAAAAACATGCTAATGTTGATCTGAACACAAACTTACATAGATTGTTAAAACAGGGTTCTCCGTGCATCTCCTAGCAATATGCAGCTAACATAGATTGTATTTGGCCTGATGCTGTTGGTTTCATGGTGAAGACAGTCTCGGTATTCCTGATAAAGTGCTCACTGAGGAGTGTACAGTATTTATGTCATGCTGACCTGATGGTGCTCTGTCTTATGAACTCAGGTGTGCGAGAAGGAGAAGCTGCTGAGCGAGCGCAACCAGCTGAAGGTTTGTATGTCTGAGCTGTGGCAGAACCTCTCCTTTCTCTCCCAGCAAGTGTGTAGGGAGGTGCAGGGCACCCAGCCTCCTGTCGCCAGCATTGACCTCACATCCAACCCACCGTCGCCTTCGTCTGACGAGGGCTCATCCCAGCCCAGGTCACCTGTGTCGCAACAAAGCAACACTGCATGTCTGTCTGATATGGGTCCCAGTCAGGGGGTGCTGGAGGGCAGGCAGCCTGGGGTAGAGGTGTCAGGTCTGGGGCAGGAGAACCCAGAATGTCCACTGGTGCTTGGATCCACTGAGGAAGTATGTAGCCCCACTGTAACAGTGGATTTCTGTCAGGAAATGACTGAGAAATGCACAACGGAGGAACAGAAGAGACAGGACTGTACTTAAGGTCTGGTGGTAAACAGTTTGGTCTATGACACACTCATACATGTCTATTTGAAGTATTTATATTTCTTTTTTGTAATGGATGACACAAGCGTTGTCTTATCAGCAATACTGTTCAACAGGTATTTTTGGACTGGTGATAAAACAAAAGCACTGGCAGCTTTCTCTCTCTTTCTCTCTTCTTCTTTCTGCCTAATCCTGACTTTTTCTTCCTGTCAGCTTCCCTGCCTCTCTTGTGTATCATGGGAGGTTAAACTCAGGAAATCCTCAGAATGTTCAGTAATGTCCCTGTTAACATGTACATGCACTTTACTTTAAAGTCCTGTCATCTTGATAATTACTTCGGTACATACAAGTGATTTGTAGTAAATAATTCATGTTTGACCTCAGTCTTAATGTTCAGCATCTGTCAGACTTATTCATACAATGTATCTTGTTTGTTTAACCCATACATGAGTAGTAGAGTCCTGAAACATATTTCTCATCAAAGAAAGGTTTCTCCATCCACCCAGCACTTCTGGCTGTAGCACGAGCTACCAGATACAGTCGGCCCAGGTTTTGGTTTCAAACCTGGCAACCTCACAGTGACAATAATAGAAAAATAGAAAAAAGAATAGAAAAAAAAAACAGTTCAGGCGTTATTCCAAGATGGTTACCCCAACTGTTAGCCTTGTAGTCAAACCTTTCAGCTATCTTAAATGAGCTAATTTTGTTGTGTTTTATGTTTGTAGTGGTTCATTAACAAGTGGAACCAGATCCAAACTGTGTATAGCTCCTTTTAAGTTAGCTGCATTGTTTGTATTAGTGTTAATATTGGATTTTATTTATAGTAGATGTAACTTCCAGCTATGGTGGCTTTGCAGCCACTTTGCCTTCTGTATGAAGTTGACACTACTGTTGTTCTTTCCACCAAGAGGGAAACAAGAAATTACAACTAGTAGGCTTTACATCATTTTTTTTTCAAGTCTGCTGTTTATAATTAGGTCTGAACAATATGACATGAACATGGCACCAGACTTCAGAGAGCTGTGCAAAGTCAGTGCACTGTTATTTGCTAAGAAAGTTCTATTACGTACTGTAATTTTGACATTTCTGTTTGTACAGCTTTAGAGGTGTTGGTAGGTGTAATTGTTCACTTTTGTTGTGAGAGCCAGGCTAATTGTTTCCCCCTGCTTACACTCTTTATGTCAAGCTAGGCTAACCATGTCCTGACTCCAGCTCTGTTAACAGACAACAGACAGATTGGTGTTCATCTTCTCACCTCACTCTAAGAAGGAAATCAGATATTTCCCAAAATGTTGAACTAATCCTTTAAATTCTTCAATATATGGTACAACATCAAACTGCTTACTTTCTCTCATATGCCTTTCATTTTTAGTGATCCAGTAATTGTTGAGTGACACAGGACTTTAAAGTAAAATGTTACCAAAGGTGTGTATTTGGAAAATTTTACATTAGATGAAATGGTCAAATGAACTCTCATTATGCAAAGTTGCTTTTGTCAAACTTCACTTTTACTTTTTATTGTACTCAGATGGACATTTCTACACATTTCTCTTCTCCCTTTTTTCATATCTGCGATAACAGACAGAACTACATTACAAAGTTGAAGCACTGCCCAGCACCTCCAGGAAGTGACACCTGGAATTGTGACGTTGGCACTTACAGTGAAACATGTTCCAAGCCAATCATTGGGTATCTCCACAGATTAAAGGACCATACCAATGTCAATTTATATTTCTGCTGACCATTTTCCAAAGCATGCTGTAGTGTTTCTCAGTTGATTTAATTCATTTCTGCTCAGTATGCTCAGTTAAGCATACAATTCAGCAAATATAAAGATTAAAGTTCCCAATAAAGTGACTTACGTGATTACGTTTCAACTGATCTCCAGTCAGTTTCCAGTCTTTAAGATTTTCTTCCTAGGAAATTAATATTTTTATTTTATATTTTTTATATAGGAATTACAACACTTGTTAAATAAAGTGTTACCTGAACTTGTTATAGAAGGATGACTAAAAAAATAAAATGGTGAATGAATGAAACAAATCTCAAAAATAACAACAGACATAGTGTTAACTGTGATGGATTTCTAATCTCAAGCAACTCTTGTAGTTGATTCATATATATTATTATAGAGTGAAATGAATGGAAACCAATAGCTGCCTGGAAGGTAGAAAAAACATACTCAAGAATCTACAACACTATGTTATGTTTTGGAAAATGGATGGTAGTAATGTACAGTATACACGATCCATGTTAAATGGGCTAAAATGTATACACGCTGGTATGGTCATTTAAAATACAGCATACACCAATCATAAGTGCTCTTTTTGACCCATTTATTTATAGTCTTATAAGTAGTAAGAGTTTAGTGTTTGTACTTATAGTAATCATGTATTTAGCTGAACTGTTCTAGTATTGTACATACCTACTCAAATGATTTGGTACAGTATGTTGGTGTTAGACGCCTACATTTTCAAATTCGCACATCATATGTGAATTTGTTCAAACACTAAGCAAAATGATCAATTTCTACTTACAAATCAGTATCCCTGATAGTGTATGGTATGAAGTTCAAAGCTCCAAACAAACACACTAGCGCGGTATTGATTTAGGGAGATGCCAAATTCATCTGCTGTTGAAAAGTCGATGATGAGGCACGTGGCAGGGGTGAGTGCTGCTTCCGTCTGCTTTGTTGCTGCCCAACACTCTGCAGCTTCACAGCAGAGCATGTCCATGGCATCAGAATACTGGACGTGTTTGGGCCTCTTGTGTCCACCAGGGTTAGGGTGAAGTCACTTTTAGCACAGGAAGGTCCAACTAGAATTTTAAACAGCAACTGGCAATATTTCATTTCTTCAGAAATTGGTTAATAACCCTTCAAACAAAGGACTGCTATTTCGCTGTGTGATTTTGTGAATGTAAGAATATTAGCATTTGAATTTAAATTAAAACCATGTGGATCAGTATAATAATGGCAGCTTGACCGTCCTTCCTTTGATGGAGTAGAATGTCTTAAAATTAAAAAAATAAAAACAAAAACTGCTCGTGTTATTGAAAGGAAAGTAAACTGATCCCACCCACGATATTGCCACAGGACACTATTAGCCAGTGATAATCTCATTAGAATGTACTAAATGCTCAGAGTACACTGAAGAACACTCCTCAGCTGTTTTCATATACTTTGATTCCTTAATGTGAACTTGTTAATTTATTTATTTGGACTTGTTGTTGGGGGTTGGGGTCGGGTGTAGAGGAAATTGCATAGATGTAAAATGTAGGTCGCTAAACTTTTTTAGAATTGATTTGTTAATGGTTGTATTTTTTTTTTTTATTGAAAATTTCCTGAAAAACAAGTCTTCATTTACAAGTCACACATGTTTTTACTTAAGTTGTAAAAATTCTAACTTAAAGGGGTGTGAGTATGTTTACAATTTTGTGTATTACCTGTTCTTTTTGTTTTGTAAAGATATAATTAAGACCTGAGAATTAATTTGAAAACAAAAGCCGATAAAGCTCTTTTTTTATTTACATAAGTTAAAAGTGTTGATGAATTTGTGAGAAGAAGAAAAAATGTCTGACAAGTGCAGCTACATTTTCTTGCCTTAGAGGTTGCAGAGGCCAAACTATCCAGTGAGGGAACAAAGGATTTCAGCTAAGAAACTGCATTGCAATGGTGTCATAAAACGTGGATGCCGTGGCCCCTTCTGACCCCTGACATATTTAAATACATTTTAAAAAGTAAAGCTACCTTTTGTGACAAATAGTGAAATCAGCCAAGTACATCTCCCCCTCTGGAAATGGAGACCCAAAGTGTTCAATCTTAAATAAATGAAATAAATAATCATTTCAATAAATACAGACATAATATGTAATATAACAAATTAAAAAGAAATTAAATAAAAACTGCTGGAATGAAAACACTTACCTGTAATAAATTGTTATTGTGAATAACATTTCACAATAAAGTTTTTAAAATTGATTGGATTATTTTAGAATTTCATGGCTACATTATATATTTTGTGTGTATTTATTCATATGATTATTTGTTATATTATTGATTGATTTAATATTGACTGGGGGTATCCATATGAAAAAGCCAAATGCTCTTGTAAGTGTCAAAAAATGTACTTGATGTAATTAATCAGTTGCATTTCTGTGGTTGAGCTCAAGAAAATCAAAAGAAGCTACTCTTGAGTAAACATCAAAATGAGGCATCAAATCATTTTGTAGTGTTTAATTATCTGTTCTACACAAAACTGCAAAAAATGTCAAGACTGATTAAATCTGATATTGAAACATTAATTTGCTAATCTTTTTTGTCTGTTTTTTGCCCTGTATGTTCTTTCTACAGAACAACACAGATGAATTAATGCCACAAAATGATTCTCTGCCTCATTTTGACTTTTTAAGTTTTTGGTTTAGTTGAAGGCTAAACTTCAGAGATGTGAAAAATCAAATATTTCAAGTTGGTCGCTCTGCATTTTGCAGCTCTTAGGAGTCGGGGTACAACATGGACACTGCACAATATTCCTCATGTATGGAACATGATTAGAGCAAAATATGTAGAATTTTGAGGAATAGTCACTTGTCATAATTTTATGGAAAAAGTCAGGAGTTAGAGAAAAAGATACATTTAACAACAAATCAGAAGTCTAACATTAATATTGAAATTATGACTTATTTGTTAGACTTCTGACATTAATCTCAAAACTCAGTGGCCCTAATCATCTTCTATATACATACAACAGCTACTGTATCAGTGTCTAGCAGTATTAGTTGACGGTTCTGCAGCATCTGTAATGCCTGTGCAATTTTGAATTTTTTTTTTTTTGTATTAGCCCACTGACTGCAAATTCCATATACTTTTTATTTCTGCAAACAACTCTTAAATGTGTACTGATGTGGTTTCACTTTATTTCAGTAACTCATGGATACTTGAAACTTAAGAGTCAGGTAATCCTTCACATGCTTTTATGTTGCCAGAGTTACATTATTGTTGTATGGTAATGCAATGCAGAATGTTCAGATCAATCTACACCTACAACTGCATCACCATGCCATGAAAAAAAAAACCCTGTGACAGATTAGCTAACACAAGCAAGTTTCAAGTCTCTGCAAGTTGATTATCAAACTGTACTGAAAGAAATGAAAAGCAATAGCTGCCTGGACGACATTCAAAAAACTACAATTTGGAAAATGGTCAGCAGCAGTAATTTAAGTACTGCAAAAAACACAGGTACGGACCTTTAATTGCATTTTGAAAAAGACGTGTAAGGTTAATGTCATATTGTGTTACTAACAGTTGTTCTTAGCTATGTGCGGTAGCATGGAACGCCAAGAGTCTGCATGTTTTCAAACCCCCTGTCATCCCCTGACCATGTTGAAGGTGTGTTCATCAGTAGATTGGAGAAAAACCTGCAGACTCTTGAGCCACTGTAGTTTGTGATTGAGCACCACTGGTTTGCTGGTATGCTGTCATATTAACATGACAACAGATTACTCATGTCAACAAACCTGGGACTGAACTACTATTCTGAGTAGTCAATTAAATAGCTGTAACATTGCATTTTTCTTCATAGGATGGTTGAGTTTCTACTTTCCAACAGCTCTGAATACAATGCTAATCCAGGCACAACAGTTATTGTTTAAACCTTGAGAGGTGGTTATCAGGGAATAGTTTTCCCTTATGGAAGTTAGTATTTCAGTTGCCTTCAATTTGCAATTACAGAACGTGGTGGCTGACTAAAGGAAGTACTTATTTAATCCAATGTGTTTACAGAATGCGTTAATCGGGGCCACTTGAATCTCAGATTGTGATTTTTAAGGTTTTCTTAAATTTTAGCTGAACAGACTCTAAGCACTTATCTACCTGGATGATTCAGCATACCTCTTCTTATGGGTAAGGACTGTATGATAGACATGTAGACAGTTTCTGTGGTGTTGTTTCTAACTTTTTACAGTGGTTCATTGTATTTGTAGATTTTGGTGAGCCATTTTTTACGTGTCCTTTCTTTTGAGTACCTGCAACATGACTGTTATATGCAGATTCAGCATTTTTGATTTCCTTTTTTATCTTTGAATGTTCAAATGACCTGTGTTTTGTTTAGCTTTTTTGTAAATATTGTACAACATGTCATGTTTTGTTTATTTCATATGAAAAAGGTTTTAAAGAAAAAAAACACCATTTTGTCTAGGCAATTTTTGTTGAGAAATAAAACAAAAAGCATGAGAATTCCACGGTGTGGTGTTGGTGTGTGGATTTTGATTAAATATCTGTTGACAAAATGATTGCCGTTTTGTTAAGAAGCATTTAATCTGAATATAATATAAACTGTATTACTGTATATAAATTACTATACACAGATACACACAGATTCTAATCAAGTCTTCAGCTTAGAAAAAGTATTTTAAGCTTTTAAAGTCCATGTGTCAGAAGGAAACAAGAGGAGTTTGCTCCATAATCCATTATGTTGTTTCTGCACAATCTTAAAAATTCAGCCAACACATGGAAAGATGTCCACATTTTTAAAAAGATTCAATCCTTTCCTGTTAGTACCCACATGTAGGCGTTCTAAGGTGCTTCAAATCCAAAACATACAGGGCTTTGGCACTGAGTCCGCTGCTTCATCATAGCTGACTGTTTGACTGGTTTTGGCCCCATGTGACTTGAGCAGTGGATCAATGTTGATGGCTGGATCATTGATACAATTTCTCCCCTGTTTGTGACCCAGTTGGGCTATGGAACACAGCTCCTAACGTGATGTTAGCCTCGTTGCTTCATTTCTTCATGATAGAGGAGATATCCAGAAACATGCTCTAAGAAAGACAAAAAAGACAGCTTTGACTAAGACTGTAGCTGGTGCTGGACATAAAACACACATTGCATACCCGGAATTCAGTAAAGAAGGCATCTTTCAGTACGTGTCCAAAGTCATCACTTAAATTAGTGCACAATAGTCTGTAAACCTAAATACCTGAGTATTTTCACATCTGCGAAGAACAAAAACAATGATGAATAAATTATTTACATCTATTAATTCCAATATTAGTCTATGGAAGAAAAACCTTATGTTTCTGTTAAAACATTCTTGATGCTTATTTACACGTTATCATTGGTTTATTTGTCACAACATTGTTGAGGCACTATAATGATTTTTTTAAATCTATAAAATTCATACTGAATCTAATTGTGCAATATATTTTATGCTCCTAAAACCTGAATAATATCAGCATATCCTACATGTCTTAATTGGAAAATGATACATTCGAAATAAGGCCTAATTCAGAATATCTAAACGGAATATGCTGTTTACATGACTCACATCAAATTTGGAATATTGTCAAATTCGGAATAATGGTGGAAAATCGTGTTGGGTATTTTGGCCAAATTTGTTGGTTAACTTAGTAGACGAAATACTTAACTTCAAAACTAACTAGTGAGCAAGAGTAACTTTCTTTTCCTTTGACTTCTTTGATAATACACCAGCAGAAGCTTGATATTTTCAAAATATAACTGATAAAGACTATTATGCTCTAGACAACCATGGGAGATGAAACCCAGGTGGGGAATAAGCTGCTCCCAGATTGTGTACTCTGTCCTTTATAACTTTGCCTTCAATGTTCTGGACTGGTGTGAAATGTGATTTGGACACAGGAGACAGTCTCTGCTCTTTACTTGCCATTGACATTCTTCGGCCTCCGGCAGGCAGCATCATGGGCATGTCTCCCTGCAGGGAGCCCAGTTCATCCGACTCCTCTGAGGTATGTAAGGAAGGGCTCGTGGAGCCACTGATGGAGGACAAGCTCTCAGATGGTAGCCTGATCATAAAGCTGGTCTTCCTGGGGTTAGGGATCAGGACCTCGCTCCCCATTGACTCCCTTCGCTCATCCTCATCCAGGTCTCTGATAGTGCTGGGCCTTAAGGTGCTAGTAGACAGCAGAGCTTCCAAATGGCTGGGGTGAGGGTGCTCCCCGTCATGGGGATCCTCATGATGGCTTGTTGTACTTCCCTCCACATTGGACACAGCAGAAGCCCAGGTTGGATGGTGATCCACCATGGCTGTGTGGACCTCTGGATCTTGGGTTTGGGGGGCTTGGATTGCACAGTTCTGGCCAGACCTGGGTGGCATCCTAGGCTGGGGGCAGATATAGCTGGTCTGACTGTGTCCCAGATGAGCCAAACTGTTGTTCCTCGGTACGTCCTGGTTGGCTTTAAGCCCAGTGTTGTAATGAGGAGGCTTCATGTCCGCCTCTGGAATCACTTTGAAGGTCTGAGTCAAAGGCCCGTTGTGAGGTGATACATTGCTCATTACACAGAGGTGTGGTATGGACGCCTTCTTCTTGGACTTGTAAATCAAACTGTCATCCTCCGTGTACCTCTCTCCATACAGTGTCTGTTTGATTTTCCTGATGCCCAGGTGGGATATTTCCAAAATGTTGAGGAAAAGTGACACACCAGCGATGGCGATCATGAAGACCATGAAGATGGTCTTCTCTGTGGGCCTGGAGATGTAACAGTCTACACTGTTGGGGCAAGGCAGCCTCTCACACTTATAGAGTGGCTCCAGTTGGACACCATAGAGTATATACTGGCCCAGGATGAAGCAGACCTCCACCACAGAGCGTGTAAGGATATGGATGATGTAGGTTCTCAAAAGAGAGCCTCTGAGAGGAGCCTTCTTCACCTTCCTCTGCTCGTCCAGCCTCCTCAGCTCCCTCTCTATGCGCTTATGTTCGCCCAATGCCAACTCAGCCTCGTCCAGCTCCTCCTTCAGCTGGGCCCGTCTGCGGTGGCGCTCCTTCTCCAGTGCTCGGATGCAGTAGAGGGCATGGCCCATGTAGACCAGTGAGGGCGCAGAGACAAAGATGACCTGCAGGACCCAGAAGCGAATGAGGGAGATGGGGAATGCGCGATCGTAACAAACCGCCTTGCAGCCGGGCTGGTCAGTGTTGCAGACAAACTCGGACTGCTCGTCGTCCCATACATCCTCAGCTGCTGCACCCAGGATGAGCATGCGGAAGATGAAGAGTATGGTAAGCCAGATCTTGCCCACGATGGTAGAATGAATGTGGACCTCTTCTAGGATGCTGCCCAGCAGGTTCCAGTCACCCATGGTCAGCTTCTCACCACTTCACTGCCACATGTCCTCAAACTGTGGAGACACAGCATGCACATACAACATATTACCCTCACAAAGCTGGACTACATATCAGGTACGTTTTCGCTGTGAATCTTCAAAGGAAAGCTGCAGTCTATCTGTACTCAATAAAGTGATTTCTGAGATCTCAGGACACAGCAACAATACTAAAAATAAATCCAATGAGGCAAGAAACACAAGTTGATCAGACAGGTTGCAAACAAGGTGACAGTTTAGCCAGACTAGCTACTTCGTCCTTTGGAGGTAAAACCGAAAGTGGGTGCATCATACATTCCAATACAGGAAAAAGTGCTACAAAGTTGGGCTGTAAGCTGTTGTGGATGTTTACAATAGACAGTTTGGGTTGTAATTTTACCTTATGCATTTGTTTTCTTTTCCAAATAAATTTAACTAACGTGGGGGTTTGTTTACAACCTCTCTGAACGTCAGACTGTTTGTGTTTGTTGCCCTGTTGCACCTATTTATAGAGATAGGTGGCCAAATCTATTAAAATAAAACCCAACTTGGAATAAACCCCAGTTATCCTTTTAAGAGTAAAGCTGGTGTTATTCTATATTTTTAAAATCCTATGAAAAGACCCAAACCAAACGTGTTAGTCTGTTAAAGTGGTACAGGAATGAGTCCTAAAATCCAGAAATGAGTTTGCATTTTTGCACTTCCGGTTCCCTTGTCTCGAAGTCAGTGGGGTTTCTTGAATGGGTTTTTGGTTAGATGCCTGAAATAAGGTCTGTGGTTAACACAAGTTTAAGAGATTTTCACGTTTTGTTCTACGATATAAAATACCAATGGAAAAATCCTATTGGCTTTTTGTTGAGGGAATCAGGGCGATGCTAACTTCCGGGTTGGCCTACAAAAATACGTCATCCCTGCAGTACTCTACACTTTCTGACCTCCCTACCCTGTCTGTGGCTCTCAGCCTCAAGACCATTGGTTCCTACAGAAACCATAAATCTTTAAAAACAGCTCACAAATATATAATTTTTTTTTTTATGGTATGCTAAAACATCTGGCCTCTGTAGTTTAGCAAAGAAGGAAATAGTGCATTTGCTGGATTAATCCACATTTGGTGCTCTAGTGTATTTCTGGCAGCAGTACGGTGTATGTGGCATTGAGTCATTACCATGAACACACTCTGAAGGACCATGTCACCTAGTGCAACGGTGTGGCTCATTGATGTGTTTTTAATAGGTTTTGGACAATAATGGAGCTCTATGGCACAGAGGAAGAAGATATATCAGACTTCAGATACACACACAATACTTGATAGGAGGATACATTCATTGTTAGTTTGAATGTGCACGTGGAATTTGTTGACAAGAAGAAAAATGTGAAAAATCACCAGAATCAAAAACATTTACACTGAGAATGTATTGAGATACATATTGGACCAATCACTAAAATGAGTGGAGTGTTTACAAGTTGATGTAATGCTCCTGGAAACTTCCAAACATTGAAAACAGCTATTTCAATGAGATGTTCTAGATGTAATTTAAACTTGACATGTACAGTTGCAGAGAAATTTGAAAGCTGCTTTGTTTTTCCATTTTTTTTAAAAATTGCAGTGAGTACTGACATCCTAGCGAGTGGTGTCAGGTGTAGCAGGGTTTATGTTGATGTCTTACTGAAGGAGATAACTGTCAGTCATGTTCTGTACAGCCTATGTAAAAAAACAAACCCTGTCCCAAGCAAATGTCTGGTCATACCAAAGAGAAGGAGAGAGAAACCAAACTGTGGTCTGGCATTGTGATGTAGTTTAATTACAACAAAGTATAAGTGCAATTACATATGTACTGCCTATAACAGAAAAATCCCACCCTAAAACAGAATTTAGATGTATAGAGTTTTGTAATAAAATGCCATGAAAACGAATATTGCCCTTAGCTGGAAAATTAGTCATCAGATGACACCTTCTGATAAAGTGAAATAGTGGTTAAGTTTTTGGACTTTTGTTTTAGATATTCAATCAAAAAGAGTTAGATTTGAATCTAGGGCTTCTACTTGCGCCCAGTATATCACCATGGCAGCTGTCATAGAGCTCTAGCATTTGTTTCATTATATGGTTCATGGTGCAGCTTCAGAAGTCATCTCTGTATGACATCATCACAGCAGTCTGGGGTTCAAAGACCCTTCATAGCTGTGGGGTACCATAGAAATAACATGCAAATTCTATTTTATTGTGGATTTTCCTTTCTATAAGTATGCAAATGAAATACACCAAGTGTAGTCTGGTTTTCTGTTGGAACATGGTCAGAAATTCAGCTGCAACCATTTCTTTCTTTTTACAATAACAATAATAAATCAAAGTATAACATTTACAATTTCTGTTTAGGCCATCTGACAAAACTATTTTACATTACTCATTCCTGGACCAACGTGTTGCACACCTTTGGGAGCATGACATTACACCAAATGACTCAATGTTCAATGTATCAACCATTTCAGCAGCACTTACATATCACTGGTATGGGTTCCCTCTTTGCCTCTTGATGCATTTCATCATGTTTATATAAGCATCCTAGGAATTGACTGTGTTTGTATGGCTACCCCATGGAGGTGTTTGGTGGTCCTCTTGTGCTGGTCCCAAACTCAGGTCCACATCCCGCTGCTCTCCTCTGTCTTTGTCTCTCTGTGTATCCGTGTGTGCTGTGGCTGCCTGTGTGTTGGGAGTGCTCTCCCGTGTTACATACAGGGTTCACAGGATGTGATCATCGATCGCCTCCCGACGGGACAATGCCCCCCACCCCCCTCCCTTCTCCCACGCCAGCAGTGCCAACTCCAACCAGTGCCATCAATATCACCCTCTCTGACAGAGAGAGGTGATATTTGTTTATGGTTGGTCTTTCACATAGGTGCCTTCAACATAAAGATGTAACTGAGCTGACAGGGAGGCCTTAACATTTAAGTTCAGATCTGTTCACCTATCAAATGTGGATAATGTGTTTTAATGTGTTTAAATGTGTTTAATGGATCATGTCCTACCTGCCATCTTGTACACAGCTTTTAATTTGGAATGTGGGGCTTATGCATGTGAGTCCACATGCATGCTTGACTGCCTGACACCCCTACTGTGTAAATTCAATCCAACCATGTGCAGGGACATAGTAAAAGTCTTCATTTGAAAAAAATAAACACTCCCACATGAAGATCATGGTAGGATATGGGAATGTCTTTTTGGATATTGGATTTTGTTATAGTTAAAGCTGCTCTGGTCAATATTCTTATATTAACAATTGACTATATGTAATGTGAAAGGTGTCACTTGTAGTGAGGAACCCACCAATTATCACCAACTCTGCACTTCCCCTCAACTCTACTGAGCTATTTAGAATATTTGAGTTCTTTACTGTTTTGGTTTAGTGTCACAGCTCTCATCAGCCTGGTTTCCTCAGCAGCAGACAGATATTTTGTGAAAAAGTTCTGAAACCCATAATACACTACCTATTCAACAGCAGACAGTCACAAATCTCCCTGAATAAAACATTTTAAATTTTTTATTAAAGTCCCACAACCAAAATTCAAAACATAGGATGTTTTGTTCACCATAGCAAATATGTTAGCAAACAATAAGTAACCCAAAAACTGAAATCGATGCAGCTTTAACTAAAAACTTTTGTTTTTAGTAGTAGTGGTGGAAGAAGTACTCAGATCTTTTACTTAATTAGCAATACCAAGTATGGGTGGCTTTGGCTCAGGAGTAGAGCGGGTCATCCGTTAATCCCAGAGTTGGCAGTTCGATCCTCAGCTCCACATGTCAAAGTGTCCTTGGGCAAGACACTGAACCCTAAGTTACTCTTAACTCCGTCACCATTGGTGAATGTGTGTGTAAATGAGATCAGCTTGGGAACCGTTAAGGTTGAAAAGCACTATATAAGTTAAGTCCATTTACCAAATATTAGCATCAAAATATACTTATATCATTGGATTGTGATTATTGATGCAGTGTTCGTCACTTAAATGTTGCTGCTTGTAGGTTTATACACTGCTAGCTATTTTCTAAATTCTCCAGTTGAAAATAAAATTCATAAACAAACCAAAACCATGTAGTTTAGACCAGAATGCACTGCTGTATGTCAAACAACTGTTTAACAATGACATGACATAGGCATGAGTTTTTAACATAGTGAATGCTGACACCATCCTGGTCAGGAAGGCCCACAGACCCCCTCCCTCAGTGCACAGAGTAAAGCAATAGTACATATTACTGGCTTGATTTGAGAGCCCTGGTGCTTGGCTGCATGAAATGACCAGCTGTGCCTGGAGGGCCTTTAATTAGGTTTCCATCGTGCTCTGACAGAGTCAATGGAGCATTGATTTGATTTTCCCTTCAGAAGCTGCGGCTGTGGTTGCTGAGGCCAAATGCCAGATGTCACACCAGGATCACTGGATTACACAACCAACGGCTGCTTCATCAGGAGCTCCACCCAGGGCCTGACTGACAGCTGAGCAGCTAGGGCGGGACTTTGTCCAGTCTGTCTGTTTGTTGACACCAGACCAAACTCACCCATATGTTGGTCCTAATATCATTGTTAGGACTTTAAATTAATTTAGTAACCCCCAACTTACCTAGCAACTAATGGTGGAATGGAATGATGTACATTTACTCATGTACTGGACTTTGAGGTGCTTACTGTGCTGGAGTATTTCTGTTCACCACATACTTCATACTTGTGTTTCACTAATTCAGAGGGAAATTTTTTACTGCACTACATTTATTTGACAGCTAGTTACTATTTTGCAAATTTGGATTTTACATAAAAAATGAATAATAAACTTATAAAAATAATGCATTGTTATAGATGAAGCTTCCTGACAGTATATAATTATTTGTTGCGTCATCTCCATGAGTTAAGTTATGATTGAGTTATGATTAGCTCCGCCTTGACCAACTATAACATACTGCTTACACTGTAATGCAGTATGTTACAGTTGTACAAAGCATGTTGCCTTTGTTTGACAGTAGACAGTTCAAAGAGACGGGAAACAGAGTGAGAGAGAGGGGAGTGACATGCAAAAAAGGTCCTCTGCCAGAATCGAACCCTGGATGTTATGTGATACGCACACTTAAGCATTAGGCTACCAGGACGCCCCCATACTTTTATTTTTAATGCTTAAAGTCAATTTTGCTGATAATACTTCTGTAGTTTTAGTGGTAAGTAGTAGTAAAGTAAAATAAGATTTTGTAATGGAGTATTTACATTGTGGTACTGCTAGTTTTACTTTTAGGTACCTTGTGGAGTTTTTGACTAGTAGCGCTATGGCGCAACATCTTTATGGGCCGCTCCCAATTTGTTTTTCGCTTAACTTTACTATTCTATTCAAATTTTAAAGTCTAGATGAAATGAAAAATGCCTTTTTTAACCATTTTAAATCACATCTCCGGTCACATTGTGCACTTGTTTAACAATAAATACCAAAAAACAAATAATAAAAATCAGTTTCTTTGTATTCTTATGTCAAAATCCAATCATGTTTTCTTCCTGTAAAACAAAATATGACGTGTGCTTACATAAGCTTGAACCAGTAATATCATGACATCCACCCATCAATCAATCTTCAACTTTTAAGATTTACTCACTCCAAGGACGAAATATTCATGCTCTCCCTCGTCTTCCTCCACCTCCTGCAGCTCGAGGGGCCGTCTGCCTTCTCCGGTAATGGGGGGTGATGAAGGTGTTGAAGGAGGTGAGTAGTCCTCTACGACTGAATGGAGGCTAGCATCCACCTTTGAATCACTGTAATTCTCCATGTTTGATATGACACGCCCACTTTTCAATGTTCATATCCAATTCCTCCCAACGCTACGTCCTGCCTGAGGAAGCAGGAACAGATGCAATTTTAAGAACTTTTTTGTGGAAAGAACTTTTTTCTTTTCTTCGCCTAAGTTGTGCACATGTTTAACTTGGTGGAAGCAAATCCAGTTTTTGTTATTATTCCTTATAGGGTACCTCAGTTAATTCGGCGTTCATAATAACTCTGAAAGTAGTGTCGATTGGCCAACAAAACTATTTTCAAGTTTTATTTTGACGGATTTAGAATTAAGAAGAAGTTTAGCAGAGCCGCTATCCGACTCCAGCTGCCATCTACGGATCAAGAATCATCGCACACAGCGCTTGCCTGCCAGCTGTCAAAACAATTCCTGTGGCAGCTTTTGCATAAAAAGACTTTTGCATCCCCACGCTAGTGGGCAACCTAAGACCACCAGAAACATCGCTGTTTGAGACAACTCGCTCTGCCACCACCACGTCCCAGTGGGCGACACCTCGCTGGGAGGTCGTGAGGTGAAACTGGAGCTGAAGCGACAGTTTGTGGTCCCTCTGCCAAAAGACTTCATCGGAACCAATCTGCAAAAGTAGGTAAAATCCAATCTGCTGCTGTGATAAAGAGCTGATGTCGAATGTTAAATTTAGGTCCTAGAGAAATAAATTATTAACCTAGCGTTCATTCGTTCTCTACCTAAATCTCATACTCTTATTACTATCGCCAAAGATAATTCATTCTTGAAATTGCTATTCAAACAATCTATATTCTATGTTTATTTTATTTTATTTTACATCATATCATTACGTAATATCTCGTATATTCACTCTATTCACCTGTTAATAAGCATTTAGTTATAAATAAATGTTTCTATCTATCACCAAGTTTTGTCTGTGAATGTTTCTTCATAGCAGAGATCAAGGATCAATGTATTGAGATTTCACCCCTCAGGTAATAAGACTGATCAATTTAATTTTTTTCCCCTTTGATTGAAGGTGGCGCCCTGAATTTGATAATATAATTTTAACATAGGTTACACTACAGTGTATTGTAAAAAAAAAAAAAAAAAAAAAAAGGACAATAAAACAGAGGATTTGTCAAGATGATATTTTCCTTTTAATTACAAACACACATGTCACTGACCAGCCCTGTGTATGAATTACTTACAGTCTGAAACAGGGGTGGACACCCGGGGCTTAGCACTGAAATCTTTGAATGAGTCTGGGTTCACACATCAATCGATAAATATTGCAATATAAATAAGTGCTATATGAATAAACAATTTATTATTATCATTACTTCAAACACAGTTAACTGTAAATTTGATCTTGCCTCCTTTAACATACTAATTACTAATAAACTAATTAAAACAAATTTTATTTCACTTCCTTATGGAACAATTAATTCAATGAGAAAAACCAACATCATAAAAAAAAGCCACCATGGCGCTCATAAGTAACATTAGCATCTGCCAAATATTATGGCAAACATGAAAAAATGCTCCATCCAGTTGTGAACAAATATTCCAACCAGTTATTATTTTCCTGAAAAGACGCTAGAACTGATCACCAATCAAAGATGATGCTGTAAAGGGCGGCGCTCTTGTAGTAAAGATAGAAATAAAACATTATTTATTGAGTTTAAAGGTTCATTGTTGACAGTGGAAATGATAGTTTAGATGCTTCTGTCAAATGTCTTTTATATAACATAATAATATTTATCAAAGAGAATTGGGACTCTATCAATGAAATTATAGTTGATTATTGGGTAAGTGTATTATAATGCAGCAATGTATGTTTTTATATTCATATATACATCGATCAGCCATAACATTATGACCACCTGCCTAATATTGTGTAGGATCCCCCTTTTGCCGCCAAAACAGCCCTGACCCGTCGAGGCCTGGACTCCACTAGACCTCTGAAGGTGTGCTGTGGTATCTGGCACCAAGACGTTAGAAGTAGAAGTCCTGTAAGTTGCAAGGTGGGGCCTCCATGGATCGGACTTGTTTGTCCAGCACATCCCACAGATGCTCAACTGGATTGAAATCTGGGGAATTTGGAGGCCAAGTCAACACCTTGAACTTGTTGTCGTGTTCCTCAAACCATTTCTGAACCATTTTTGCAGTTTGGCAGGGCGCATTATCCTGCTGAAAGAGGCCACTGTCATTTGGGAATACCGTTTCCATGAAGGGGTGTACTTGGTCTGCAACAATGTTTAGGTAGGTGGTACGTGTCAAAGTAACATCCACATGAATGGCAGGACCCAAGGTTTCCCAGCAGAACATTGCCCAAAGCATCACACTGCCTCCGCCGGCTTGCCTTCTTCCCATAGTGCATCCTGGTGCCATATCTTCCCCAGGTAAGTGATGCACACACACCTGGCCATCCACATGATGTAAAAGAAAATGTGATTCATCAGACCAGGCCACCTTCTTCCATTGCTCCGTGGTCCAGTTCTGATGCTCACGTGCCCATTGTAGGCGCTTTCGGTGGTGGACAGGGGTCAGCATGGGCACCCTGACCGGTCTGTGGCTACGCAGCCCCATACGCAACAAACTGCGATGCACTGTGTGTTCTGACACCTTTCTATCAGAACCAGCATTAACTTTTTCAGCAATTTGAGCTACAGTAGCTCTTCTGTTGGATCGGACAACATGGGCCAGCCTTCGCCCGCCCATGACCACCGGTTTTCCTTCCTTGGACCACTTTTGGTAGGTACTGACCACTGCAGACCGGGAACACCCCACAAGAGCTGCAGTTTTGGAGATGCTCTGACCCAGTCGTCTAGCCATCTCAATTTGGTGTGTGGTGATGTGTGTTTTTGGTATGGAAAGCATGATAACCAGTTTAATCAGAATGTGTTATTTGCTAGATCATAAACATTTACTAAAATAACATTGCCTCTGACTTCATTTTGCCACCATATTTGTCCAGACTTGATGATCAAACTTTGAAGCTGATGTTACTTTGAGACCATTCATATTTTTGTTCACTGGTGCTGGTGAAGGGGAGTATATTCAATTAGTTTAGATTAGATTCAACTTTATTGTCATTGCACTGGCATCTAACCAGAATATATAGAATATATATATATGGTAGCTTCCTCTGCATTGTTTTCCTTTGTGTGGTTCCTGTGGTTTCCATATGGCAGATAAGACATTATAAGACATTCATCTCAGGTTTAATTATGTGATTTTATTATAGTGTTGTCTCCCTCAAATCAACTATAATGGTAAATTGTAACATATTACTATGATGTGCAGTTAAGAATAAAGAGAAAGTAACACTTTATTTAACTTTGTAAAGTGGGTGTTAACTACTGCTCAGGTCAGTAGTAAACTATTAAATTAAATATGGAAATCTTAAATACGTACAATCCCCATCCAGCTAGTACTGTAACTCAAAGCCTCACCACAATTGATGAGTGAACATTACTCTCTAGAACTCCTTAGAGAGTGATTATCTTTGCTAAAAGATGTGACTCATCTGCCCCTCTCTTCAGAAAATACAAACTTCTATCAATTTATAATGTGAACATATACCAGACTTGTGTATTCATGTATAAATATGTACACCTAACTCATGACTTGCCTAGTCTTCTTCAGACATTCACTCATATTCCACAAGACACTAAGACTTTCATCTTCCGTAATGTCGGACTTCCCTTAATCAATATTCAGCAGGAGCATCTTTTTGGAACAACTTCCATCACTATAATCAACATCTACTCAAAAAACATCTGAAAAGGACTCTAATTAGCAAAGATTTACAGTTTATGGATTTCATTGTAATGCATCTCAACTTGTAAACAAATATTTCTATGTAAATTGTACATGTCTACCACATTTCTATTACTGCTTAGTCTTGAAATTTGGATGAATTACACAATCTTTGTTTTTATTTTGACTATTGATATTTTATTGGGGGGAGGGGGTATCTTCATAAGCCATTTTTGGCTTCTAATTTAATTCTTACTGTGCAAATAAACTAAACTAAACTAATGACAAGTTTTTATATAGGAAATAACTGCCCTTTATAATATGTAAGCAATACTTTTTTTATGTATTAACTGTTTATATTATATATATTATTGCATCTTTGTTTGTCCTCCTTATTTATTTGTTTATTAGGTTAGGTTTATTAATACTTTGACTTTCTTCTCATTTTCTCATTTTGCTGCCTGCTGGAGTTGAAGCTGATCTGAGGTTTTAAATGTTAAATCAAAGTGAAAAAGTTAATCCGTTCTCTGTCAGTCTCCCTCCAGCATTAGTCACTGTCAGGGTGCATCTGCGTCTGCATTGTCACTGGTCTTAAGCCTCTGAAGCTCCTCCTCCAGCGTGCTTATTCGCTGCAGCAGCTCCTCCCTGTCCTGCTGGGCTCTGAGCTCCGTCTGCTGCTCCACCTCCATGATCTTCCTCTCGTACCAACGCTCCAAGTGAGTCGACACAGTCTCAAAGAAACGCTGAGTCACCTGACAGGATGGCAACAACACAATTGAAGAGAAAGTTTTAAGATCATCTTGAATTCAGATTTTTTTCCAACCGCAGGAAATTAAGTTCTTAAATAAATAGTTCAACATTTTTGGAAATGTGCTTATTTACTTTCTTTCTGAGAGTGTAATGAGAAGATCAATATTAGTCTAATGTCTGTGTGTTAAGTACAAGGCTAGAGCTGGGAGGCGATTAGCCTAGCTTAGCATAAAGACTGGAAGCAGGGGGAAACAGCTAGCGTGGTTCTGCCAGAAGTTAAAAAACACACCTACCAACAGCTCTAAAGCTCACCAATTAATGCATTGTATCTCATTAGTTTAATATGTAAACAAATAGATACGTAAGGACAATAATTTGTGGTGTTAGGGGGAGTTATGTGCTGGAAATATTTCAGTGCCGAGTGCACTGACTTCCCAAAGTCTGTCAGGTTTGGTAACATCTTGCCTGTATAGAGACCACAGGGCTCACTGATGGTATCTGGCAACCCGCGCTACATGCCAAGCTGCATTTCTTTGTTAGTGTCGTGGGAAAAAAAAGGCTAGGGTTAAATATACTGGGAACTGGCTAACGGCAAGAATAAGTTTTTCTTCCATTTTTTAGACAGAACAGAACACCAATTGTGGGGAGAGAGAAGGGGACTGGAAATGGTGAAACAAAAACATATGACTGGTTGACGTTTCACCGCGTCATTGGAGCACTGAAAAAAGTTGAGGCCAGCTAAACTTTGATTTGTAGCGCGTCACGCAGCGACAAATGTCGGCCGTCAGTTTGTAGCTTCATGTCACCGGCTTCCATTGAAAATGACTTGTGGCCTGTTGCTTTGTCGCCAGTAGTCTGACACAGCATAAGACTGTAAGCCCATCTCCACCTCTGCATTTAACCCACAGACATGAGATTGATATTGATCTACTCATCTCACTCTCAGAGAGAAAGGGAAAAAACATTTCTTCCTGAAATGTTGAACTATTCCTTTAATAGTACTGTAAGTTCCTGTAAAAGATCTCATTGTATTTTCGTAGTTCTGGCCATCATTTCTATTAGTTAGAAAAATTGCATTCACAAAGTTAATTGCCAAAAACTGTGTGCACACAACTACAGTAGGTCATAGCTGCAGCAGGAAGTGGGTCTGTAAACTGTGATGGACAGTTTGAATAATAGTTTCAGTTTTCTCTCCTAGAGGTTTTCTTTCCAAGCTGTGTCATCGCTGACTGCTTGTGTTTCCCTTGTGTGTGTGTGTGTGTGTGTGTGTTACCCTTCTTCACCTTGTTTTTAGAGATGTCTCCTGCTATTAACTTGGTGAGTACCACTTTACTCATGAAACTGATGATAGAAATGATGGCCAAAATGACAAAAACAAGACTCATGTTGTAATAAAGTGTAAGTATCCTCTAAGGCTTTAAGAAAAGCATGTTTTGGAGCATGCTTGCTTGATTGACAGGTCCAGTCCAAGCCTGTCACTGCTTTGCTGCTGTGGTGGCCAGTTCCTCATCCCACCCATTAGTACACTCACCTCCATGGCGTGCAGATTGTTCCTCTCCTGGCTGAATGTGGGCTCAGTGGGAAGGTCGATGAAGAACTCCAGTGTTCTGGTGCCTTCAGTGTGTATACCTGCACACCTGCGGGCACTCATCTCTCCCAAGTGTTTTCTGTATTGTCTATCACAGCTGTGTTCCTGATTCTGGATCAGTCTGGGCCCGTGGTCACTGATTCTGGACTGGCTGCTGCTACTTGAGAAGCCCTCCCCACACAGTGGCCCCACTGCTGCTATGGGACTGTCCTGCACTCCTGGAGGCTGCCAGAAGGGGTCAACAGAGCCAAGCAGGAGGCCTGAGATGTGGGTGGTAGGCAGAGGAAACAGGGCTGTGTTTTCATAGTCATCTGATAGGAGAGGTGCGGGGTTAAAGAAAAAATAAATCATCTACTTAACACAAAATGAATAGAGAATTATGTATATAGCACCATAACAAATGACCACAATATACAAATGACAAGCATTCATTCAGCAGCTGAGATATAAGACTTTCAAATATTGATTTTGACAAAGAAGCAATTCTGATTAATCCAAATAAATCATTCAAATTTCTGACTTTCCAAATGGTCTTCAGTGGATGGAGTTTGCTTTGTTGTAATGGAGATGGCTCAGTCGTCATCATGTAACCTACCATGACGACTAAGCCATCTCCATGATAACTGAGCAAAATCCATCCGCTGATAAAAACCATGGTACACTTGAAACTTCCAGAAAAAGCTAGTAAGTGAACATTGAGTTAAGATTTTTTTTTTGTCAAACTATTATTTTCAAGGTTCCAACTCCCATGCTTCATTTCTAAATGTGTGTGCACACTGAATGAAAATGAAATGCAGTTTCTGATTCTGCACTTTCATTTTAATTCATGCAGGATTGTATCCCCATAAACAACCGGCATCACAGCCCATTTAAAGGTTGGGTAGGCAGTTTTCTTTTGGTGTCACTGGGCAAAAATGCCATATTAACCGTGCAGCATCTTGTAATTTAAGTGGTCTGAGAGTAAACCTCTACTTCTGCCCCCCCTCTTGCCTCTGTTTTCAGGCTTCAGAAAATCTATCCCGTGACGATAGACTTCAGCCTATCACAGGTTATTTCAGAGAGACGGTGTGTTCGTATTGGCTAAGCTACAAGAGCAGATGTGTGTGCACGTCCCTTCAGACGGTGAAAACGTGATTCAGTGGTGGAAAATCCTGCCGAAAATCCTGAAACTTGTGATAAATTTCCAACACCTCCTTTGCCTACAACGGTGTATAGTACAAAACAACACGTCCCGGCTCCACACGGAGCTTCAGGCTCATTACGTTCAATGCCATGGCGCTTGTAGTGAAGAGTGGCAAAGAGGCATGATGACAAGCAGTGGGGAATAACTTTTGACGGGGGACAGTGGTGTGAGTGTGGTGTACTAGCCTCTCTCCCCGCTGCTGGACGGCGTTGCAGCTTCCTCTGAAGCCTGGGGCGCTCTGCTCTGCGGCCGGGAAGCGCTGGAGGGGCGTCTTTGAGAAAACAGGTAGCGACGGGAGGGACCGCGGTCTCGGCGAGGCTCACGCCGTGGAGAGCGAGCCCTACGAGGGATACGGTTTCGCAGGGGAAGCGACTCCTTCTGCTGCCGGTCGAAGTTGTGGGTTTGGTGGGAGGGGCTTAGCGGAGGGTTTTGCCTAGGTTGCACAGATTCTGCCTACCCCAGCTTTAAGCTTAGAAGGCTAAAAAGTTTATAAAAACTTGACATGACAAATGGTCAATATTATTGTTCAAAAGTTGTGCCAATTTATACATTACTTCTCCATTAAATATTTCCGTTAGATCTTATTGAATGCGTTACTCCTCTCTGCTGTGAAAACATGTCTTCATGGTTTGTGCCACTGACCTGTTGATACTGTTGCAGTGATAACAGCCATAAATTATTGCTGAATGCCCCTTTAAAATGGTCTACATTGAGTGCATTGTAGAAGCTGTTCTTGCACATACCTGGTGAGCTGTCCACTTTCATTTCAAAGTATGTCCTGCTCCCCATCTGCTCCTGCTCTGGGCCTCCCAGACTGTGGGTGGATTTAGATGGCAGGACGTTAATGTAGGTAGCCAGTGAAGTGCTGCTGTCTCCAGACAACACAGACAGCAGGGGGTGTGATTCCAGGTCAGCGTCTGCTACAGACTGCTCCACAGATGGTGAGGAGAGGAGTTTGTAATACTGGGCTTTGGCTGGGATGTGGACGTCCATGTCCTTCAGCTGGGACATACACCATCTCTTCACTTCATGACTCACTGCTGCCTGCTTGAGATAAGAAATGAAGCTGCTGTATGTTCAAACCTGTCATTAACAAGGGCACATACTCATTAGACCTTAACAGCAGATATTTCTCACTTCCATTTGTGTTGTACCAAAAAGATTGCTCTCTCTCTGAAGTGCAAAACATGACAAAAATCCATTCTGACTTTTTTCTTGGAATTGTGCAATTAAGTTCGACTTTATGTATTTTTCATTTCCCGATCAGTCAGCACCCCATAGCAGTGCCGACCATGACATAATATCTCTTCTGACTTAAATCTCAATTTCTAAGTTTAATCTGAGAATTCTGACTTTTATCACACCACAATTTCTGGCTTTACTCTTACAATTCTAAGATCAAGCTCAGTGAAAACCTGAGTCAAGCTATTATGTAACCATTTTGGATTTTTCTGACAGAAAAATGATCAAATTTTAAATTAAACTGAAATTAAAATTCAGTTTTGCTAAGAAATCTACACATAATCTATAAATATATTCTTGGTGTTTGACTTGTTAAAATTGTAATTACCAAAAAGAGTAAAGATACATTTTTCTGCAGTGATAGTGTCCCCTAAATTGATGTTCTTCAGCAGGCGTGCATTTTTGGTTCCAACTCACTATGTTGATTTCCACAAATATGTCCAAAAATATGAAAAATATGCACAATAGTAGTAATAACAGTGAGGACAATTCAAATTTAAGTTTGACTTTAAAAACACACAAAATACAGGCAACCAGCAGTTTTACTCAAAAAACAGATATTGGTATCAAACTTCTGAAAATCAGTTTAAGACAGTGAAGGTGTAAAAGTGAATTGAAGACATGATCTGTAAGCAGAGACAGAGTAGAGGCAGACCCGGTGTCTGTTCCTGCGCTCCATTTTGCTCAGTCTACTGTTGACCTGCTTGTGGACGTTCAGGATGTGTAGCCTCGTCTCCTCCTGTGTGGCCTTCAGTTGGCTCTCCAGCTTCTCGAGCAGGGGCTTACAGTGGCATCCCTTGGCTGGTGCCTAAAGAGAATGGTCACAAGTCACAAACTGCACACTCAGAAGGGAGAATTCCATAGAGTACCCTGTTAATGGTTTGTCTTTGAGCTCAGCACGCTTAACATGTTAAGTTTTAGAACCCAGATTTTTTCAAACTCTGCTCCAAGCATTGTGGTTTTGATAAGTTCCACCGCTGTTTTACCCTCTCAGTGCTCTGGGACCTCCTGACTTATAAATTAAGCTCTGAGCATAACCACTGCTTTATAAAAAATGACAGTAACCTGTCTAATGTTGCCGTCCTTGTCACGGTACAGTGTGTAAAGCTGATAGGTTTTTCCATTCTGAGCCGAACTATCTTCATCATCATCCCAGAGCAGATCCTTCTTAATGTGGAAGTCATTCTTGCCTTTTCTCAGATCATCTTCATTCAAAGCCTTCAAATGAGTAAAAGATTTTATCTAAAAATGTATCTGGTCATCACTACAAACATTAGCGTAGTTTTGCCAGCTTATTTAATTATCCACAAGAGCAACTGCAAGCAAAACTGCAAAAAAGCAATGTTGCACTGATTGATTGTATATGCAAGTATACAATCCATCAGTGATTCTCTACTTCACCACCAAGACACATCAGCTTCATTGCAGGAAAATATATTAACTTATATTTATTGAGGTTGAATATACGACAACAAATTTTTTAGTGCATCCATCTAGTGACCATTAGAAGAACTGCAACTTAGGCACATCCATATTAGCTTTAACACTTTATGGTGGGCCTCACTTGTCTTTCAAGTAATAAAATCACAGAAGAGAAAAGTGGTTCTCTGTGCATCTTCCAACAATGTGCAGCTGGATCAGGTGCTTCTCAGGTCAAAGACAACAAACTTCAGAGGGGAGGAACGATTGATTTGTAGCCCCTAACAGTGCAAACAGACACTACTACTGTATGTCTTCGTCAGAGTCAAAATATTTCAAATTGTGTCTTCTTTGGAATAAGAGCATTATTTATAAATAATAATAATCAAAGAAAATATGACACAGCAATGGCTAACAAAGTTTAGGACTTATGTAATTAGCAGTGTTGGTGGTAATTTTCCTGATATGTAGCTGTTCACTCAGAGACACAAGTTTGTCAAGGAATAGACCATTTATTGCCAATGGGTACACAGTTACATTTAGCAAAAATGGCTCGGTTCTTTGACGGAGCTCTCAAAGAATCTGCGCATGACTTCAACATCACCACCACTAAGCTTTCGACTTGTAATTTGAATTTGAGTGCTTACCTCTTTTACAAAAGCCTTTAGGAAAGTTTGAGTTAGAATAGTTTGCAAGAGCGTGAGTATAAACCCAACGAGGCTGTAAAGGCGGACGAGTGAGTACAGACTTCAGAATTGACAAGTGGGGTATTTACTGACATATTTTATGTCGCAGAACAAAAAGTGAAACTCTCTTCAGCTTATTTCAGGCATTTCAGGCACCTTATTTCAGGCGTCTAACCAAAAACCCATTCAAGGAACCAGAAGTGCAAACATGCTAACTCATTTCCAGGTTTTAGGACTCATTCCTGCAGCGCTCTATTGATATGACTGGATGTTAGACAGCTAGTAGCCAAGCAGCTGATCTTTCAATGAACCACTGATGTTGAAGCATTAATAAAACAGTGGAGTGCCTATCAGCTGATGCAAAAGTGACTTCAGTGTGCCCAGAACTACCTCAGTACTCTCTTCATGTGTGAACAGCACCATAACCTCCAGTTTTGAATCTAACATAAAAACATCCACTGTGGACTAGCTGAGCATGCCGGTCCTGGAGTCTCTGTTGTCGACCTACCTGTTCCTTGACTCTCCTCTTGTGGTTGCTGTAGGGGCTGCTGTTGGTGGCTGGGGTCTTGTGGTAATGCTGGTGCTGCCGCTGCTGATGCTGGTGGTGAGGATCCACCTTGACGTCAGTTCTGCACTCCATTTGTTCACTGTGGAGGGTTTCCTCCACCACAGAACTGCTGTCCTTCTCAGGACACACAGACAAGAGGTACAGCATGAAATACAATTCAAATGCACACTGAAAGCTGCAGTCAATGAAACAACGACAGTAAATGCTAGAACCATTTTTTAATTTCTGAAATTTTTAAGATATGACATAATGTCACCAACAAAATTGTAAGAATTCTCTCAATAGCTCATGAGACCAATCCTCTTACCTCCATATGCTATAAAGAATGATTGTTTCTGGTATTTTCTTACTTTGTTTGGTAGAATTTCTACTCTGGTGACATACTGGGTCCTGCGCTCAGCTGTCAGTCGTTCTCGCTGTTTCTTTATTGTTCTTCCTCGCATGAAGCGATGTATCTGAAGACAATTAGAAAATCACAAAAACTGTGATTATGATAGTTATGAGCTCAGAGTAAAAAAAGATCAAATTGATACAAATCACATTCTTGACAGTGTACACCCTAACGTTAACTTTATAATGCGGATACCAACCTGAGGAGCTCTGGCCAGGAGAAGTGCCACATCTTTGTGGTTGTTATCTCTGGCTTTGTCAAGGGCTGTTTTACCTGCCTGGAAGTGAACAGTATATCATAAACACTAGAAACCTCAATGACATTTCACATGACAGTAATGTAATATTCACCCTGTATTCCACTGTGAAAAAACAAAAATAAGAATTTGAAAGACTTGCACATGTCAAAACCGAAAGTTGCACTTGCTGCGCTGAACAACGTCCAGGGCACTGAGCTGTCACTCAAAAACTCATCAGCCAGTGGGGACGCACCACTGAAAAAACCCGCCCACGCGAGAGGTTTGTGCCAGAACTGCAAACAAAAACTCAGGCAGTGCAAATGAGAGAGCTGCAACGTAACCGCAAAGCTGACAGTGAGGGCAAAAGTCTGATCAGTGAGAAAGAGCAGAGGGAGCTGTAAACAAAAGGACATATGTTCAAAAAAGTTATAAGGCTAATAATTTATACCATTACACAAATCATTTCTTGTTTTTGTTTGATATTTAAGACGTTTTGTTTGATTATATTGACACAAATATGATTCCATACTGGAAGAGCTTTTCAGAGTTTGAAAAATAACTCTGATGATGTCATCAGGGTTATCCCCACTTGGGCTTGAGACTTAAAATGTTTATCACTATGCCTGCATTAAAAAAGTGGAGGTGTGAGCTTTGAAAGAAGTAGGCATTTAGGAGTAAGGGCGGTCTGATGAAAGACATAATCAAATTGCAGCATGCAGAAAGGAAATGTAGTATGCTGTGTTTTTGGTGTTTTACCCATACTAAATTCTGGATGTGAGCACTCATGGTACTAATGCTTTGGTAGTGGTGATGGTGTTCATATTTAGTTGTAATTAAGTGTGCCATTATATCACAGAGCAAAACAGAGCAATTACATATAATATTGTTGTTATGAGCACCATGTGTTACTGTGTCTAGAAATAAGTTGACAATATAAATAAAAACTTAGAACAGTTTGATATTTTGTGATATCTAAATAATTCAGTTGTGAACCTGTGAGGACTAAGCATTCAGCTTGTAGACTTACATTGTTTCTGATTTTGCCATCAGTCTCTGCCTCCAGTAAGAGCTGAACTGTCCTCTTATGGTTCAGAGCAGCAGCCACATGGAGAGCTGTGTCGCCTCCCTACAGGCAGACACAGACACATACAGTACATCATGTATGTGTGTGTCTGTGTTTGCTTGTCTGCAGTTTCTGAACACTTTATTTCACCAGTCCATCATTTCCAAAGAACTTTCTAGGAAAATTCCTAGAAAGAACTGTGTAATATGGTGAAGTATATTTTCATTGCGCAGTAGATCAGGTGAACATGCAACAATGTCTCATTTGTCTATAGGCAAGCATGCAATTCAACAAATATAATGGATAAAGTTTCCAATAATAAATGGGTATTTACTCGGAAGCAGTTCTTAAAAGAAACTGGCTACACTGAAACCTAAATACAGTGGTGGAAAGTAAATAAGTACATTTACTCCAGTATTGTACTTAATACAATTTTGAGGTATTTCTATTTACATTTTACTCTAGTTTATACGTCTGTGCCGGTACATTTCAGACTGAAATATTGTACTTTTTGCTGCTCTTCATTTAGATTGTTTGAGTTACTTTGCCGATTAACTTTTTGCATAGTACAATAAAGTCATTTGTGTATATTGAGTCCTAAAATTCTTATTTCTCAAAACAAGTGAAAACGACAATTGCAGTGAGATCATTTCAAGCCGTTTTAATATTTTTCAATATTTTTTATTAATTTTCTAGAATAAGGTGACATTTTTCTTGATTCTAAAGTAGTGATCCCTTATTCTGTCTTCTTTCAAGATTGTCACGCCAATTTAAAATAGTTCTTGAAACAAGTCGATTTCTTTTGGAAACAGGTTGAAATAATCTGACTAGACCAACAAGTCCTCAAGCTGAACGACAGAATAGGTCGTTGGTCAATGACTCCCAAAACAACATATATAGGCCTATCAGATCTTCGTCATATAACAATAATAAGCACTTAGTTAACGTGAAACAGTCGCAGTTTGGTTTGGTTTAGGAAAAGATCATGGTTTGGGTTAAAGTAACTACGTAACTTTTGGTTTCACGTGGGACACAAACAGCAGTCTCCTGGGTGAAAGTCCTGTGTTTGCATCGCTCTTTATACTACCTCACCTGACTTCCTTTGCTCCCGTCATAATTACTATGGCTGTTAGAGGTCGCTGTCTAACAATAAAAATAAATATGGGTCGTAATAAGCTGCTTGCAAGGATGATCTATACAGTATTTTGACAGTCTCAACTACACTGGCAGATTTCAAGTAAGAAACTCAATAAGATCATCATATAAAATAGTTAAAATTAGCTCCACCTTGATCAGCTAACATTAAAATACTGCATACATGTTAGCATAGGTGAAAAAAAAAGTGTTTTATATTAATACACTGTGAAAAGGACCATTATGCATAATGAGTACTTTTACTTTTATACTTTAATTACATTTTGCTGATTATGCTTATGAACTTTTACTTAAGTTAAACTTCAAATGCAGGACTTTTGTAAAGGAATATTTTCACACTGCGGTATTCATACTTTTACTTAAGTAAAGGATCTGAATACTTCCTCCACCAGTGCCTAAATAAATGCATGGGCTGTAAGATGCCGTGCAAAATTACACTCATAACGCTGCCATACTGTACCTGGTTTCTCTCTGTCACCGAGCACAGAGAACTCAGCAGAATTTTCACCAGGGTCAGGTTGTTGTAGCGAGCAGCCACATGCAAACAGGTGTCACCCATCTGGAACCAAAACAGAGTTCTTGGTTGAATGTTTTATCAAAGGATGCCATGATCAAACTATTCCTTACTGCTCCAGTCCATGGTAGAATAGCTCAGTGGTGTCATAGTGACATAGCAGAGTCTAGTACTTCTTAAATCATTTGTTAGTCTCTGAGGAGAGCTCAGTTCATTGTGGGATGTTGGAGAACTCACATTGTTCTTGGTGTCTGGTGTGGATCCTCCGAGCAGCAGATGGCGAGCAGTCTGAGCATGTGCATTCTGACAGGCCAGGTGGAGTGCTGTGTTTCCTGCCTGAATCAACATAATACAGTTACTGCAGAGTGGACTTTCAAAGAGGAAAAACAACCAAATATTCTGATGTTATCTAAGAGTTTGGCAAGACAGTCCACATTGTTAAATATGGTATTTGGCAGGTTTTCTGGTCCACAGAGCCTAAAGGCTATGATAGTACATGTTGCAACCTGCTCACACTCACAGCAAGGAGAACAAGACGACAAGCATGAAGAAGATGAAGACAGAGCAGATGATGAGGATGAGGTTGATGATGATATGGTTTATAACAGTGCAGAGTAGTAGAAGTGCAAGGTGCCATTGCTTGATGAAAGTTTTCCAGTTGTAACACATTGTGTAACTAGTGCACATAGAGTTTTGTGCTCTGATAATTTTGGGTATACTTGTGTTTTAAAACCTGTTCCAGGACTCATGAAATTACTCAAAAAAAGAGTAGTTCATTTTACTGAACGGGATTTAAGGAACTAAGTCACTAAAATGAACCAGTTATCCCATCACTACCTCATTCACATGTTGAATATAGGTGTTTTGGCTGATGCTAACGTTACATCAACAGGCTCTTCACTGCTCTGAGTGGCGCTAACGTTAGCTTGCTGCTGCAGGCCTGCATTTAGTACCGGTTGGGTAAGATTTGACTTTGGAAGCTCTGTTGTGTCATCACCTGCCTCTGTTTGTGTTCTCTTTGTGCCCTTTTGGAGCCAGGCCAACATTATTGTAAGGTTAATGTAACGTTAGCCACTGACAGAGAGCAGCAGGCAGGCAAGAACGGGAACAGGTGAACGTCACGTAGTGCCCCCTGGGTAATGCAGTTTATTTAGGACTGTTATGAATCGCCCAGAGAAGGGTGTATAAAAAAAAGTCATAGTACACCAAAGTGTAAAATGTAGTGCATACCGGTGAGTACCGGCCCACTTTGAGCACTGACTATAAGACTGAAACAAAGTTGTAGTCACTAAAATTCCATTCTTTCCTTAGAAACACAGTCCTCTGCTGCTATAGCTTTGAATGATGTTCAACTGTCAAAACATTAATGTATTTCAAATCCAAAATCCTCTGCACAGCAGCATAATGCAGTCAGGTGCTGGTAAAGTGCATATATACAAATCTAAAATGAAAACTTTAGCTCTGATCTAATATGGACATATGCAATACAGTGATATACAATAGGATAGTGGGCTGTGCCTTTTGTCTATTCTATGTCTTGCCATATTCTCACCTTCATTTATGTTCTGTAAAGCACTTTGTAACCGTTGTTTGGAAAAGAAAGCAACTCTATCCATTGTGGAAGGTTACAAGATGTGGATGAATGTTTCAGAAAAAAAAGTGGACCATGTGTTGATAAATTTTATGTTGTTAAATATAAAGTGTATTATTTTTATTATCCTACCTTGTTCCTGATGTGTACAGCAGCTCCTGCCTTGACCAGCAGTTTGACACAGTGAGAGAAACCATGCCAAGACACCTCATGCAGTGCAGTGTTGCCATCCTCAAACAGATATTGGACATAGTATTCCCATCAGAAACTATTATCATTTTATCAACCACACAAATTGAGAATACATGAAAGAATTTTCCTGTAGGTGTGTGAAAGAGTTCTGCCATGTACAGTGTGTCCACCACTCACTCTGTTCTGCAGGTCCAAAGCACAGCCTCCCTGAATCAGAGCAGCCATGGCATCTCTGTTCCCCACCATGGCAGCTCGGTGCAGGGCTGGCTGGTGACCCCGGCCCCAGCATGATGATGAAGGCACATGGACCAGTGCCTGCTCACTCATCACTGCTGACACACACACATTTATGTATCTAGGCCTATGGACCTGTATATGTGTGCATGCATGCACATAAACAGATACTTTACAACAGATATTTGTATATCACACGTTCTATCATTAAAGCGATAGAAGATAATTTTAGTTGCATAACAAAAATAACACCTTTGTAACTATGACATTGTCAGTAATAGTGTCTGATTCCTACCCACCTTCAGATGATTGACTTCAATCCTGCAGTGCTCAGGCATGATGGATCTAGCACTTCCTGTTGTCACAAAAATGTTTGAACTCAACTGAAACAATATCTAGAACAGTTCTGGTGCTTCCATTGATTTTGGGCTTTGCAGGAGTTGACAAGGAATCAGACTAGGCAGAGGACCCAAATGCAGGACGCAGGAGGCAGACAGACAGTTTACGGAATTTAATTACAATTATGAGATCACTTGACAAGGTAGTTTTCTAGAGCTTTCGACACAATACAGGGATTGGCAACGAACTAGCAACAAAACAGGGGAGACGCCGAGACTAAATACACAAAAGGAAATGGGGAACAGGTGGAGACAATTAGGACGGAGCAGACAATCACACTGGCGGGAAACACACAAGGCAGAAGGTAAAGGAACCTGAAACGAAAGGAAAGGTTAGACTTTTCAAAATAAAACAGACAAGCCAGACAGGAGACAGAAACATGACAGACATGACCCTTAACACAATTGACGAGACATAACAGTACCCCCTCTTTTAGGACCGGCTCCCGACGGTCCAGCCTGATCTGGGTGAAGCCGATAAAAATCGTCTATTAGAGTCTGGTCCATAATGAAGCTGGTCGGAACCCAAGCCCGCTCCTCAAGACCGTACCCCTCCCAGTCCACCAAAAACTGTCTCCCCCGGCCCCTCTTTCTCACCGCCAGCAGTCTTTTGACCTTGTAGACAGGACCCCCGTCTACCATCTTAGGCGGCGGTGGAGGCTTGGTGGGTGGAACCAGAGGACTTTCACGGACCGGTTTCAACCTGCTCACGTGGAAAGTGGGGTGTACCCGGAGGGACCTGGGGAGTTTAAGTCTCACAGACACTGGGTTAATAACCTTAGAGACCGGGAAGGGACCCACGAACCTGGGAGCGAGCTTTCTGGTGTGGACATGGAGAGGCAAGTCCTTCGAAGATAACCACACCCTTTGACCCGGGGTGTAAGAGGGCGCGGGTCGGCGATGACGATCTGCCGCTCTCTTCATGCAGGCCTGCCCCCTAAGGAGTATTTGACGCGCAGCAGCCCAAATCCTTCTACATCTCCTCACCAAAGCATGGGCTGATGGCACCGTCACCTCCTTCTCGTTCACGGGGAAGAGCGGAGGTTGGTACCCGAAGACTACCTGAAAGGGTGAGTGTTAGGGTTGAGGTTGTCTCTCCTCCCTTGTCTGCTCCTGTGGGTGCAGGTATATGGCTGGGCGGGGTGTTCAGGGTTTCCACTCAGCACCTGCACAGCTGTGGCTGATTCCACTAATCACCTGGTCCGTCTTCAAATACCGGTTCCTGCTCATCATTCATCGCCAGATCGTTCAGTCACCCTGTTCGGTAACCACGGTTCTAGTCTCGCTCTATGTTGTTCCGAAAAGTACCTACTGACGCTTTGTTCTTCTTGTACCTCAGATCTCCGGATACCTGCTACGCCTCGCCTCCCTCCAGCCATCTGCCTGCCTGCCGGCCCAGCGCTCTTCCCCAGCGTGCTACCAGTCTTGTGCCTTGCCTTCCCCTGCCCCGCCTCTCGCCTGGAATCCGAACAAGATTCACATTGTCTACTGACTTTCGCTACTTGTGACCACCTCAGTAGGCCGAATAAACACTCAAGAACTGTCACCCTCTGGTCTGTCGTTCTGCTCACTGGGGTCCAATTTAACCCCTCAACAGTGAGAGACCGGTGGCTGCAGACGGGAGCGAGTTGTGAGCGTATTCTACCCACGTCAGATGTTCACTCCACGCCGTCTGATTCTGAGCCACCAGACATCTCAAACCCGTCTCCAACTCTTGATTGAGGCGCTCTGTCTGGCCATTGGACTCTGGGTGATAACCAGACGACAGGCTAACGGTGGCATCTAGGAGATGGCAAAACTCTTTCCAAAATATGGAAATGAACTGAGGACCTCTATCTGATACAATGTCTTTTGGGAGCCCATGAATGCGGAACACCTGATTAATCATAATTTTCGCCGTCTCTTTTGCTGTGGGTAACTTAGGCAAAGGGATAAAGTGAGTCATTTTGGAAAACCTGTCTACCACCGTCAGCACTGTCGTGTGTCCTTTCGACGGAGGCAGACCCGTGACAAAATCCACAGAAATGTGCGACCAAGGTCGATGTGGCACTGGTAAGGGGTGCAAAAGCCCGACCCGGGCCTGCCTCGACGCCTTACACTGGGCGCAGACAGAGCAGGCAGCCACATATTCAGCCACATCTTTGGCGAGGGATGGCCACCAGAACCTTTGCCGGATCACAAATGCGGTTCGGCTAGCTCCCATGCATGTGAGTCGCGAGGTATGTGCCCAGTGGATAACCTGAGATCGCCACCCCTCCGGTACATACAACCGGTTAGTAGGACAACCCTCAGGAGTAGGTACACCACTGCACGCCCTCCGCACATCTTTTTCTATCTGCCAAGTTACCGCCCCTACCACACGGTCAGGTGGTAGGATAGGTTCAGGTTCCTTGGCAGTTGGTTCCGGATCATACAGTCGGGACAGAACGTCCGGTTTAGTGTTCTGCGACCCCGGCCTGTAGGAGAGAGTGAACCGGAACCGACTAAAGAACAAAGCCCACCTTGCTTGACGTGAGTTAAGCCTTTTTGCCGTCTTGAGATATTCCAAGTTTTTGTGGTCTGTCCAGACGATGAATGGTTGCTCCGCCCCCTCCAACCAATGACGCCACTCCTCCAATGCCACTTTGACGGCCAGCAATTCCCGATTTCCAACATCGTAATTGCGCTCTGCCGATGTTAGTTTACGGGAGAGAAAGGCACATGGGTGAATACGATTGTCAGAGGCCGAGCGCTGCGACAGAACTGCCCCGATGCCCTCGTTAGAGGCGTCCACCTCCACCAGGAGCTGCCGCTTCGGGTCCGGAACAGTCAAGACAGGAGCCGTGGTAAAGAGCCTCTTTAGCCGCTGGAAAGCCTCCTCAGCCTGTGGACCCCACCGGAATGGAACTTTGGGAGAGGTTAGTGCGTGGAGCGGCGCCGCTACGGCGCTAAAGTTCCTAATGAACTTCCTGTAGAAGTTTGCGAATCCTAAAAATTGCTGTACCTTTTTTCGAGTCGTAAGCGGGCCCCAGTTGGTTATCGCACTAACCTTCTCCGGGTCCATCTTGACTCGGTTTTCCGTCACAGTGAATCCCAGAAAGGAGACTGAGGAGGCATGAAACTCGCACTTCTCCGCCTTCACATACAGCTGATTCTCCAGCAGGCAGACCAGGACCTGGCGGACATGACGCTGGTGGATAACGGGATCGGGAGAGAAGATGAGAATGTCGTCTAGATACACAAAGACAAAGTCATTAAGGTATTCACGGAGTATTTCATTTATAAATGACTGAAAAACCGCAGGTGCATTAGTAAGGCCGAAAGGCATCACCAGATATTCATAGTGACCTGTGGGGGTGTTGAACCCCGTTTTCCACTCATCTCCCTCCCTAATCCTCACCAGATGATATGCGTTCCGCAGGTCCAATTTGGTGAAGATACGAGCTTGCTGGAGCAGTACCTGTTCTTGACCGTGATGTCATTCAAGGCGCTGTAATCGATGCACGGCCGGAGCGAACCATCCTTTTTGCCCACGAAGAAGAAGCCGGCTCCGGCCGGCGAAGAAGATTGGCGGATGATGCCGGACCTTAGTGACGCCTCAATATACTCCTCCATGGCCCTCTTCTCCGGTCCGGAGATAGCGTAGAGCCGGGCCTTGGGGATGGCCGCCCCTGGCAAGAGGTCTATGGCGCAGTCCCAAGGACGATGAGGGGGCAGAGATGTGGCTTTGGCCTTGTTAAACACTTCCCGTAAATCCTGGTAACATGGTGGAACTTTGGATAGGTCAGGATAGTTCACCAGTTCTGGATCCAATTGGTTGGTCCCCTCTGGCTCTGGTGCCCTGGGGACAGGATGAGACATGACAAGGCAGGAAGCGTGACAAGCAGAGTCCCATTCTTTTATTTTTCCTGTAGCCCAATTTATATGGGGGTTATGTTGTTTCAACCAAGGAAATCCTAAAATCAGGGGATGTTGGGCACAATCAAAAAGGTAAAACTGTATGGTTTCCCTATGGCATGAGTCTAGAAGTAACTCGACTGGTTGAGTCCGGTGAGTTACCCTGCTGAGTAACCCCCCATCCAAAGATCGAGCACAAACAGGCTGACTGAGGGTTTGTGCCCTCAGACCCATGCTCCTGGCTAATTCTCTATCCATTAAACTTTCATCAGCCCCTGAATCTATTAATGCCAGTAAAGGAAAGATATTACCGTTTATGGAAAGAGTTACCGCCGTCAGTGTTCGAGAAGGAGAACTTCCGTTCTTGATTTGGCTCACCAGCGTCCTCCTCATCCCTGGTGAGCCTCCTCTTTTAACGGACAGGATCCCGCCCGGTGCCCGGGCTGTCCGCAATAGAAGCAGGCACCTTCCTTCCAACGACGCTGCCGCTCCTCGGAGTCCAACTTAGTGCGCCCCAGCTGCATGGGCTCCCCTTGCTCCGTCAACGGCGTCCGCTCCCCCGTGCCTGCCGCCGCGAACCACGTGGACTGGCGAAACCCCTGCACCTCCCGCGATGTTCTCTGGGTCCTGGAAGCCCTCCAGTTGAAACGCCGACGCTCCGCCTCCCTCTCCTGGAGACGGTTGTTGATGCGGACGGCCAAGTCTACCAGATCCTCGAATTCCCCCGGAACTCCGTGGGGGGCTAACTGGTCCTTGATCTCTTCATTCAGACCGTTAATAAATGCATCTTTAATTGCCGGCGAATTCCAGCCGCTGTCTGCAGCGAGGGTGCGAAACTCTATGGCGTAATCGATAACCCGCCCGGATCTCTGCCTCAGTCGCAGCAGCGCTCGAGAAGCCTCTCGAGCTGGGGATGAATGATCGAACATCCTGGACAGAGTCTGTGCGAATTCCCCGATATCCTGGCAGATGGCGGACCCACGAGACCACTCTGCCGTAGCCCACGCCGCCGCCCGCCCGGTCAGGTGAGATATCAGGAACGCCACTTTCGAATAATCTGAGTGAAAAGCAGCTGGATCGTTTTTGTAGTGCAATTCACATTGGACTAAGAAAGACCGGCACTCACCCGAATCTCCTGAGAATTTTTCAGGCGGAGCTAGACAGACGGGGCGTGGGGCAACCTCTGGTCGTGATGGCGTTGCCGATGGAGGAACAGGCGGTGGTGGTACCAGCAGGGGCGAAACAAGGCTCTCCAGACGACCCAAGACGAGCTGCAGCTGAGTAGTCAGGAGACCGACCTGATTCGCGACGGATGACTGTCGCTCGGTGAGTTCAATCATCCCGTGGCTAATGGCGTTCAGCTGGGTCTCGTGCTGTTGAACACGAGACTCCTGGACGGACAGAACATATCTGACTGTGGTTACGTCCGCTGGATCCATATCTGGCTAGTTCGTTCTGACAAGGAATCAGACTAGGCAGAGGACCCAAATGCAGGACGCAGGAGGCAGACAGACAGTTTACGGAATTTAATTACAATTATGAGATCACTTGACAAGGTAGTTTTCTAGAGCTTTCGACACAATACAGGGATTGGCAACGAACTAGCAACAAAACAGGGGAGACGCCGAGACTAAATACACAAAAGGAAATGGGGAACAGGTGGAGACAATTAGGATGGAGCAGACAATCACACTGGCGGGAAACACACAAGGCAGAAGGTAAAGGAACCTGAAACGAAAGGAAAGGTTAGACTTTTCAAAATAAAACAGACAAGCCAGACAGGAGACAGAAACATGACAGACATGACCCTTAACACAATTGACGAGACATAACAGGAGTTGATGCTGTAATACACAGTGGGTGATGTGCACATAGTGTGGACAGTACACATGTGATATCAGTGATGGGATGAAGAGAACAGTCTACCTACACTGCTGTAATCTAGTGCCCTGGGTACTGAGTACTGCTGGCGTTGTCTGTGTGTGTTTGTTGATTTTGCAGTTACATGAGCTTGTGTGTTGCAGAATTAAATACAGTCACCAATATTAAATCCATAGGTTGGATCCACATATATGGTTGCCACTCAAGTGTACAGTAGGATAAACTCAGGTGTAGGACTTGTATATGGATATTACCCCAATTTTAGCACAATGCAGCAGGACAATGATCCTAAACATACAGAAAACATAACCAAAGATTTTGTACTTGAATACAACTGATAATATGTTTACAGTATACAAAAGTCCAGGACTGTTAAAAATGAATGTTAAAATAAACATTTTATTTTCCGTTTGTATGCACACAATGTTTAACATTTATCCTATCCAATTTTCATTTTAATGTTGAAAAATTATAATACTGTCAAAATGAAAATGGAAATAAAGGCTAAGTAAAAGCCTTGAGCTGATTTAAAGAGGTTATAATCAATAGGACTACATGTATGTAAGTAGTGTTGCTCATAGTGAGGGACCCACAAAGAATTATCACCCCACTGTGCAGTTCCCCTTAGCTCTACAGAGATTTTTAGCCTCTTTAAGCTCATTGTTTTGGTTTTGCAGCCTGCAACTGTTTTGGTTCAGTCTCACCACTCACATCAAACTGGTTCTCAGCAGGAGCAGGCAGCTATTTCCAGTGAAAAAGCTCTGATAAACCCATTGTCCACTACCTGCTCAGCACCAAACAGCAGACAGACACAGTTAGAGACTAACTGGTGAACAGACTGGAGCATTTAGCATGAATATTAGATTTACATTCATCAGGTGGGCACAAACATGACTCCAAATGAATGCTAATGTTGCTGTGTCTGCTGGATGTGTGAATAAGCAACTTGCTCACACGTTCACTTTACAAGGTGATAATATGTCAATGTTGTACTTACAGCTTGTTTCTTCTGCCCCCAAGTTGCCAAAAATTAAGTTAATGCAGGTTTAAGTTTATGTTAAATCTTCCAATTGCTTTCTGTCTCCTAAAAACTGGAGGACAGTATAATACCACCAGTGTTCGAATTACACTGACCATGGGTTTCAGAGAGCCCTATTTTTCGGGGTTGTTGGGTGGGAGAGTACTGTGCACATGTGCACACACACACACACACACATGAATGCGCCCGCCTACATGCAAAAATATACTATCAATACATTTCACTTCATACAGAGAATATTTAGTGTGGGACAACAAAGAAATAGGAAAATTATTCACTGATGCAATGTTTTTTTTAATTGCTCTCTGCGGACAAAACAATAAAAATGCCAATGGTTTGCGTTACTTTGTTAAACAGACCAGACCGAGGTTGCATCCCATGACAATTATGAACATGCGCCTCCATACATGGATGGCCACAGCAGGAATAGACAGCATTGTGTTTATTAGACACAAATGATTGGAAATTAATTAATAAACACGCACGTTGACAAGTGCTTTACTATTAACCTATTAGTTATTTCAGGAACCTAAATATACAGTAAAATATAAATGTATACAGGAAAAAGTCAGCGGCTCCAAAAATTACGATATTTTAGAGCTCCCCCTAAATTTGTCAAATGAGGCTTTCTTGGGAGCTCATGTCTTTTTCAGGGGAGCCCAGCTCCCCGTAGCTCCCCCGTATTTCGAACCCTGATTACCACTCATGAGCAAATGACTGTCACAACCTGACCTGGTACTCCTGCTCTCTAGTGGTTTTGCTGTGTGGGTGTGTCTTTCAGGAGCTGCTCCCTGCCCTAGTGACCACTTGCAAGCAATCACCTACACAATCAAGCCTGTCAGGACTTTCACTTTAGTGTCAGTCTACCTCAAGCCTTTTGAGTTTCTTGTGTTCATGCCAAGCTCTCAAGCCATCTGCTCAAGCCCTGTTTCTGTGACCTGATAGTGACTTTTTGCTGTTTTCTAGACGACGAGGATTTTGCTTAGCCCTTGCCTGTACCTCTGCCTCACTGCCTGACCTTTTGGATTATTTTTACTTCGACCAGCCCTCTGTTTCTGCTTCTGCCTTGTCCATTGTTTGCTTGAGTTTTTGTCATTAAAACTCTCTAAAGAGACTTCTGTGTTGTCTACTTCTAAGTCCTCTCCATGGTGCCTGACAGACATTTTTGAGTAGCCTAGCTTAACCTGAAATAAACAAAAAAATTACTTCCCTAGCCAAGTAAGGTAGTAACTATGGCAAAAGCCTGTAAATAAAGGGACTGAGAATAAACAATGTAGGTTCAATGAATTAAAGCTGCATGCGAGTCATGTTTGTGAACACCTGAAGTGCAATATTCACTCTCCTTTTAGCTCCTTTTAGCTCTGGTTAGGTCCACCAACTGGGAAATATGACTCTTTAGCTGCTAAATGCTCCACTATTGTCACCAGCATGGATATATAATAAGAACTGGATATGACACAGTCGCTCAGCCTTGCTTCCAATTTTTTTCAGTGGCCACTTGCAGTATTGCAGCGAAAAATTTACCTGCGGCCTAAAAAGCATTTTCCCCATAGACCACAATTGTAAAAGAGAAGTCTGTAAAACTGTTGACAGGACCCCTCAAACTGCAAACAAGGTCGATTATGACTCTTTCTATTATGCATTTTTGATCCATGGAGGTTTCATATTTGTAAAACTTTCCTCGAGCCGAGAAAACTGAATGATGTGAATGTGAATAATTGTTATGTCTCGTCATGTTTGTTAAGTTTTCATGTCTGTCGTGTTTCTGTTTCCTGTTCTGGCGGGTCTTTTAGTTTGAAATCCCTAACTCTCCTCTCGTTTCAGGTCCCTTAACTTCCTGCCATTGTGTGATTGTCTGCCCCGCCCTGATTGTCTCCACCTGTTACCCATTACCTCTTGTGTATATATTGTCTGCGTTTCCCCTGTCTCGTTGCCAGATCGTAGCTTCTGTTTCCACGTGTCCTTGTCTCAGTGTTCTGTGAACTCAGCGATCGAGCCATCCGCATCAAGACCAAAGAAACCAAGCCTTTGTGTGTTGTAAGACTTTCTTTATTAAAACACTTAAAATTGTGCCGATCTCCTGTCCTGCATTTGGGTCCACCTTCTCTGTAGCCCAATCGTAACAGTACAATCTGGCCAGAATATGGACCCAGCGGACCAGGATTCGGTCAGATCAGCCTTGACGGCTCAAGGCACAAAGATCCTTCAGCACGAAACACAACTCAGCGCAGTCTGTAGCGGAGTTAAGGACCTGAAGGAGCGTCAGGAGGAGCTGCAGAAAGCCGTAGCCACTCAAGTAAACCATCTGACCACTCAGCTGCAGCTCATCATCACTCGCCTGGAGGGAATTGCCTCGCCTCAGCCAGCCACACCAGAGCCAGAACAGCCGTCAACGCCACCTGTCCAGCCGCAGGTCACGCCGCGTCCCGTTCGCCTAGCCCCACCGGAAAAATATTCCGGAGAATCCGGTGAGTGCCGCTCTTTCCTTGTCCAACGCGACCTGCATTTTAAGAACGATCCCACTGCCTTTAACTCTGATCAAGCGCAGGTCGCTTTCATGGTCTCCCACCTGACGGGGAGAGCGGCAGCGTGGGCTACGGCGGAGTGGGCTCGTGGAGCGGCTGTTTGTCAAGATGTCAAGCTGTTTACTCGGAGTTTAACGAGAATGTTCGACCACTCGTCTCCGGCTCGGGAGGCTTCCCGGGCGCTGCTTGGGCTGAGGCAGGGCTCCAGGCGGGTGATCAACTACGCCATCCAGTTCCGCACGCTGGCGGCCGACAGCGGGTGGAATCTTCCGGCCATCAAGGAAGCCTTCGTTAATGGCCTTAACGAGGACATCAAGGACCAGCTGGCTCCCCACGAGTCACCCGTCGGGTTCGAGGATCTGGTGGACTTTGCGGTTCGGATCGACAACCGTCTCCAGGAGAGGGAGGCGGAGCGTCGCCGGGCCGGCAGAAGGACCTCCGATCCACAGAGGGCGTCGTGGTCCTACCGGGAATTTCATCGCTCACCAGGATCGTCAGCTTCTCCCGTTGTCAAGGATCAAGCGCCACCTCCAGTCCGGGAGGAACCGATGCAGCTGGGCAGAACCAAATTGGCTCCTGAGGAACGACAACGCCGTCTTCAAGAGAGGGCTTGCTTCTACTGCGGCCAGCCAGGTCATCACGTGGGCTCTTGCCCGTTAAAAGACCGGGCTCACCAGGCGTGAGGAGGGCCATGGTGAGCCAAACCAGGATCGTGAATGCTCCTCAAAGAACCTTGACCACAGTGACTCTTCATGCAAACGGTATAACCACACCACACAGCGCACTAATAGACTCAGGGGCTGACGAGAGCCTTATCGATAGAAACTTAGCCAAGTCTCTCGGTTTAAAGACATTGGCTCTTAGTCAGCCCATTAGTGCCAGGTTGCTGGATGGCAGACTCCTTAGCAGAGTCACACACCAGACTGAACCGATTACCATGACCATAGACTCTAACCACAGCGAAATTATTTCTTTTCATGTTTTTGATTGTGTTCAGCACCCCTTAATGTTGGGCTACCCATGGCTAAAGAGACACAACCCCTATATAATGTGGGAAACGGGTAAAATTAAGGGGTGGGATGCGGCTTGCTCTGTCTCCTGTCTTGTTTCTATCCACAGTGAGCTGCAGACCACAAATGCGGTGATGCCCGGGAAGGACCATGGGGACTACCCTGACCTATCGAGAGTCCCACCTTGCTACCACGATCTCCGCGAGGTATTCAGCAAGTCCAAGGCCACCTCTCGGCCTCCTCATCGCCATTGGGATTGCGCCATTGACCTCCTTCCAGGGGCCCCCATCCCGAAGGCCAGGCCGTACGCCATCTCGGGCCCAGAGAGAGGCCATGGAGGAATACATTGAGGCATCGCTGAGATCTGGCATCATCCGCCCATCATCGTCACCGGCCGGAGCGGGTTTCTTCTTTGTGGGCAAGAAGGACTGTTCGCTTCGGCCATGCATTGACTACAGCGCGCTCAATGACATAACTGTCAAGAACCGGTACCCACTGCCTCTCATTTCCTCTGCCTTCGAGCTGCTCCAGCAGGCTCGAGTCTTCACCAAACTGGACCTGCGGAACGCCCACCACCTGGTGAGGATCAGGGAGGGGGATGAGTGGAAGACTGGTTTCAACACGCCAACAGGGCACTACGAATATCTGGTAATGCCATTTGGACTTACTAACGCACCTGCGGTATTCCAAGGTTTCATTAACGAGGCCCTACGGGAGTTTCTCAATGACTTTATTTGTTTATCTTGACGACATACTCATCTTCTCCCCTGATCCTGTCACCCATCAGCGTCACGTCCGTCAGGTCCTGATTCGCCTGCTGGAGCACCAGCTTTATGTGAAAGCGGAGAAATGTGAGTTCGACGCCCCCTCAGTCTCAATCCTGGGGTTCATCGTCTCGCCCAACCAGATCCAGATGGACCCGGAGAAGGTTAGTGCTGTGACCAACTGGCCGCCACTTACTTCACGCAAGAAGGTGCAACAGTTCTTGGGGTTTGCCAATTTCTATTGCAAATTTATAAGGAACTTTAGCACCGTGGCAGCACCCCTGCACGCACTAACCTCTCCGAAAGTCCAATTCCAGTGGGATCCCAAGGCTGAGGAGGCATTCCAGCGTCTGAAGAAGCTCTTCACCACAGCACAGGTCTCGACCATGTCAGACCCTCACCTACAGTTCATTGTGGAGGTGGATGCCTCCAACGAGGGGGTGGGGGCGGTCCTGTCCCAGTGCTCGCCCAGCAACAACCGTGTCCATCCATGTGCCTTTCTCTCCCGCAAGCTGTCTTCAGCAGAACGCAACTACGATGTCGGCAACCGGGAGCTGTTGGCCATTAAGGTGGCATTGGAAGAGTGGCGTCACTGGCTGGAGGGGGCGGAGCTTCCATTCATCGTCTGGACGGATCACAAAAACTTGCAATACCTTAAGTCGGCTAAAAGACTGAACTCGCGTCAGGCAAGGTGGGCTCTCTTTTTCAGTTGGTTCCGGTTCTCCCTCTCCTACAGGCCGGGTTCACAGAACGCCAAACCGGATGCTCTGTCCCGCCTGTATGAGCTGGAGCCGGCCGCCAAGGAACCAGAACCCATTCTACCACTTGACCGTGCGGTAGGAGCTGTCTCTTGGCAAATAGAAAAAGATGTGCAGCAGGCTAGCCAGGGTGTAACTGTTCCAGAGGGTTGTCCTCGCAACCAGTTGTTTGTACCGGAAGCGTTGCGCTCTGCAGTCATCCATTGGGCTCATGCCTCGTTGCTAACATGTCATCCTGGGGCCAAAAGAACTATGTTTGTCGTCCAGCAGAGATTCTGGTGGCCGAGTCTCGTCAAGGATGTGGCTGAGTACGTCGCAGCCTGCTCTGTCTGCGCCAGAAACAAGACGTCGAGGCAGACCCGGATGGGACTTCTTCAGCCACTACCGGTGCCACACAGACCATGGTCACACTTATTGCTGGTGTTCGTCACGGGTCTGCCTCCGTCTCAAGGTAATACGGTTGTGCTGACGGTGGTAGACCGATTCTCGAAAATGACTCACTTTATCCCATTGGCGAAGTTACCTTCTGCCAAAGAAACAGCTCAGGTCATGATAAATCACGTTTTTCATATTCACGGTTTCCCAAGTGACATTGTTTCAGACAGAGGACCACAGTTCATCTCTAAATTCTGGAAGGCGTTTTGTCGGCTCCTCTGTGCCACCGTCAGCCTCTCGTCCGGTTACCACCCTGAATCCAACGGCCAGACAGAGCGGCTAAACCAACCACACGCTTCCCACAGCGGCCACCGGACTCTCACCGTTCGAGGTCGTCCATGGTTACCAGCCACCTCTCTTCCCCGCCAATGAAGAGGAGGTGACCGTTCCCTCAGCCCATGCCTTGACGAGACGGTGCAAGAAGATCTGGGCTGCTGCCAGGCAGATGCTCCTCAGGGGGCAGGCCAGAATGAAGGCTGCAGACCGTCATCGCCGCCCAGCTCCTACTTACCTGCCAGGCCAGAAAGTCTGGCTGTCCACCAAAGACTTACCACTCCACGTGCACACCCGTAAATTAGCTCCCAGGTTCGTAGGCCCATTCCCAGTGTCCAAAGTTATAACACCTGTGTCTGTCCAACTTACACTCCCCAGGTCCCTCCGAGTGCACCCCACCTTCCATGTCAGCAAGCTCAAGCCAGTGAAGGAGAGCCCGCTGGTGCCACCCTCCAAACCGCCGCCTCCGCCACAGATGGTCGACGGAGGTCCCGTCTACGCGGTGAAGACGCTGCTGGCGGTGCGGGAGGCAATTTCTGGTCGACTGGGAGGGCTACGGACCTGAGGAGCGGTCTTGGATTCCAGCCAGCTTCATCATGGATCACAGCCTCATAGACGACTTCTATCAGCGACATCCGGATGTCCCAGGACCGCCAGGAGCCGGGGGGGGGGGGGGTACTGTTATGTCTCGTCATGTTTGTTAAGTTTTCATGTCTGTCGTGTTTCTGTTTCCTGTTCTGGCGGGTCTTTTAGTTTGAAATCCCTAACTCTCCTCTCGTTTCAGGTCCCTTAACTTCCTGCCATTGTGTGTTTCCCGCCTGTGTGATTGTCTGCCCCGCCCTGATTGTCTCCACCTGTTACCCATTACCTCTTGTGTATATATTGTCTGCGTTTCCCCTGTCTCGTTGCCAGATCGTAGCTTCTGTTTCCACGTGTCCTCGTCTCAGTGTTCTGTGAACTCAGCGATCGAGCCATCCGCATCAAGACCAAAGAAACCAAGCCTTTGTGTGTTGTAAGACTTTCTTTATTAAAACACTTAAAATTGTGCCGATCTCCTGTCCTGCATTTGGGTCCACCTGCTCTGTAGCTCAGTCGTAACAATAATAATATTAACAGTATAATGTGAATGGTCCCTGTGTAGGCATATTCATTTTATGATTTTTTTAAATTTTATTTCTAGCATATTTAATTTAAACCATACATGTCAGGTATTGTCTGTCACACCCGCACTTCACTAGAATGTTGTTGGCTCACTCACTAAATACCACTGACCTGAATTCTCATGTTGACTGTCCTGCTCCTTTAATGTTAAGAATCTGACCCAAATGGAGGATTTCATGTCATTGCTGCAGTATTTGAGCTTATAGTCAGATTATGCTCTATGCCAAGGGTCAACCTTTAATCTTTGCTGGTGATTATAGACGGTGTTGAACCCAAAGCATGTGTACATACAACACTGAAACACTTGGGCTCATCGTTCTTTCCTACTCTGTTCTCTTCACTAATCCCACCTGTATCACATACAATTGTACAAAAAAAGTCTGTATAAATACACATTCTTATCCCACACAATGAAGGCTGGGTCTGTATATTTGTAATCACATTGTATGAAATTCTATGTTTTATAATGTTTTCTCATCTGTTTGACTGATTGCTTAACTTCTGTAGCATGTGACTGAGTTTGATTTATTTTTGGTCCCTTTTTTTTTTTTTTTTTTTTTTTTTTACCAGCAGGGTGTAGCGCCAGGTTGCATTGAATGAGATGAATGTGTCCATTTTCTGCCACTCCAGTAAATAATCTACTTTTTACTCCACTACATTTATGTAATTGCTATAGTTACTAGTTACTTTAGTGTGTGTTTAGATTTAGGCAACAAAAATTCTTTAATTAAGGTTAGTGAAAGATGGTGGTTTTGGTTAAATATTTGAAAAGTTTTGTGCTTCAAATAACTGTTGACGTTTTCAATATTTAACCAAGACCACCATCTTTCCCTAACCTTAAAGGGTTACTCTGGTATTTTTAAACCTGGGCCCTACGTTTACAAATTTTGGGGTCTAAATGACTAATAGTTACGTTACGTTATAGTTAAGTTTTGGTTGAAGGATCCATATACACTGGTTCAAATAAATAGGCATGGCCATTGAATTCAAATGCCTCATTTACATTGTCGAAATGAGATAAATATGCAGCCATGACTTTGGAAATAAATTACTTACTAGCAGACCCTCCATGTAAACTCTATTCTCCAACTCGGACTCATGTTTTTACTGTCGTTTAACTATTAGTCATTTAGACCCCAAAATGTGTAAAAATAGGGCCCAGGTTTAAAAATACTGGTGTTACAGTAACCAAGTTAGGTCGATTCATAATGCTTTTGTTTCTACAAACAGATATTGTAGGAAAACAAATGAAATATGTTGTCAGTGAACGTTTTGTAGGTACTGTATGTTCAGTATGATCTTTGCTGATACAGTCATTAAAAATGTTTCCTCGATGGGTTATGTCTGGGGCAGCGACATGTGAAGACGTAGTTCTGTGCGCTCTGCAATAGAAGAACATTTATTTGCTAATTATTCATCTCAGCTGAGTCCCCTACAGCAGGTTATTGTGCCATAGGTAAACAGTGCTCTTAAGTTTCCAAAATAACAGTCTTTTGACCTATGTGAAAGGTTAAACTAAAGAATCCAAGAGCAAAACCAGGCCCTGAAGCCCCAGACTCGCCCGGCACCGAACCACCGAAAAAATCAGAGACCCTATCAGATGTCAATGCAGTAATGGCTGCCTTAAAGAACCTGACCTGACCTGTTGAACGACTTGAAATCGAAGATCACCAGCGTCCGTACAGAACTATACGCCGAAAGCCTAGATGTCCCAGTTTTCCACCAGCACTTAAACGCATCATGCATTTACGAATGTGTGGAGCTGGGACCAGCGTTAAAATAGTCTCAAAATCCCGAAAGCGAAAGTAACCTGATCCGTGCGTAACACGAGACATTTGTATGCGCAGGAAGCTTTTTGAAAGCGAAAAGGATCAGATCTGAGAAGCTGAAGTTAAAAGTCTGTAAGTAAAATATTTTCAAATCGTTTTTTTTTCAGTTACAAATCTTGTTTTTCCAGTTACAAAATTTTTTTTCAGTTACAAATCTTGTTTTTCAGTTACAAATCATGGAATACACATTTACAAATAATATTGAGACTATTTTCACTCCATACAGAGGAGCCTACTACCAAGACTAAAAGAAGGAGATTTCCGAGGCCGATAATCATCAAATTCCAACACTTCCTAGAGAAAGTGGATGTTCTCCGCAAGGCCATGAGTGCAGGACCCATTCTCCACAACGGCAAATGTTTTCATATCTACCTGGACTACTCTTCCTTGGTCAGGAAAAAAAGAGCAGCCTTCACCGAAGTCTGGGGAATACTTCCGTGAAATATGGCATCTTGTACCCATCCACACTGAAGATCACATTATTGGCTGGTGCACAAAAATCCTTCGATGACCCGACCAAGGCAAAGCAGTACATCGAAGCCACGAGAGGCAGACAGAGAGTAAAGGTTAACACTATTCAGGACTATTGCAACTACTGTTTATGCTACATGTTAATGCCGTAGTTTAAAGCACAGGTGGCTCATTTCTTAGCTAACTACAACACTACAGTGTGGGACGCTGGGACTATGGACGATGCCCAGTGACAACCTTTATTACCCACATCGGATGTAACGCTAAGGACGTGAGTAAAGGACAATCCTATTTTGCTTTATAAACAGGCAGCAAAGATAATAGTGTTGCTAAAGGAGTCCTATCTAATGATATTCAACTCATGCACAGGTGTATTTTGAGAGGTGAGAATGGTTTTGATGTTTTATATGCTAAAAAGAGAGACAAGTGTTCGTAGGGCAGTCCTAGATTTAGGGAGGACCAGCCCAGGGATCCAGGATGACAAAGGGTTGTTTTTGTTTGTTATGGTCTAATTTATTTTGGTTTTACAGATGTATCAGTGTTTTATGACTCAGTCTAATAAAGTACACAACCAAATATTGTTAGTATTATTCAGCTCAAATGACTCCTGAAACACTAGGTAAGCAGCAAGGTGCAATTTCTGTCATTAGTTGGAATGTTAAAGGCTTTAATAATTTGGTCAAATGAAGCAAAACATTTGCTCATTTAAAATCACTACAACCAGACAATATATTTCTGCAAGAGACACACTTTATTCCTACGCTATGTCTGACCCATGGCAGATGCAAAATCCTACTGCAAAACAATTTTCTTTTTTCTCCCCCGTCCATCATAGTTCTTCTAGGATTGACTATTTTATCACAGACAACAAATTATTGCCTTTTATTTCCAATTGCACAGCACAGTTCTGTCAGATTATAGTCTTGTCCAAATTGACATAATATTTCCAGACAACATATAGCGCCCGAATACAGTTGGCGCCTGGAGTCCAGCTTGCTCTCATGTAAACAGTTCAAAAATGTTCCTTATTGAACAAATAGATTTCTTTCTGGAAATCAATAATACCCCAGATGTCTCACAGAGTACTCAGAAACAGACAACGCTCTAAGCGACTTAAAGATCTAACACACAGCATTGCGGATATAGATAAAACACACATCAGATCTCTACAAGGAAAAACTTTTGCTCCAGTCCGAATTTAATAATCTTTCAACATGGCAGGCAGAAAAAATTCAGTTTAAATCAAAACTAGTCTACTATGAACATAGCAATAGAGCAAGCAGACTACTTGCACTACAGCTCAAACAACAGTCAGCTAAATGTACAATACCAGACACATTCCCTTTGCTTTCATTATTATCGGGTGCATCCAGAACTAAAAACTGACCCAGAACAATTACTGATCTCAGAAGTAAGAACGGGTTTGGAACTGACTGAATAGACTTAAACCTGAACTTATTGACTAAGCAAACAACTGAGGAAACTTGAACATATCAAAGGAGGAACTGAACCTTATCATGCTTAAGGAACACTTCCTTTGAAAGGAATTAAGGAAAATTGTTTGAGACGCTTACTGCCCACAACATCTTGGCCTCCACAGAAAGAGGCAGGAGTGGATAAGAGCTAAGCTAACCCCAATTGGACCTATCAGCCACACTGAGCAGCGCATGTGCATCACGGAACCTCTTGCTTTTCATTTCGGTGCCCATGTCAACAGGTTAGAGCAGCCACGCAGCCAGCATGAGGCTTGCGTGTCATCTAGACATTTAGTGTCTCGCCTATTTTTTCTGCATGACGAGCGCAGTTCTCAGCAAAAATAGACCGTGAAAATGCTGTGTTGATAGTCATATTGACATAAAACCAGCAACAGTACACCTTTAAGTTTCAATATCGATATCTATAGAATGTCACAGGTGTGAAAAAAATCAAACATTTTTTTCCCACTCCCCAGTTACAATTAAGCACATGCCTCTCAATCTTTTTCTGTCTAAAATATAAATGAAATGTATCATGAAATGAAATTAAACATTCTATTGATGGCCACTATCAAAGACAAACTCAATGTAGAAAAATAGGGCTGGCAACAGCAGCGACACATCAGGAACACTCCCTGTGTGGACACCACACACGTGGGAGCCACAGCAGTTCAGCAAGGTAGCCATCACGCGCTGCTCAGGTCGGTGGTGTGGCCCGGCCGTAAGGCTACTTCACTATCCAGTCTACGTCTGGCTAATGTCCAGTCGAAGGAAAATAAAATGGACGAAGTAAGACTCAGGCTAACCCAGTAATGGTAAATCTGTTCTGGCCACATCTTAACAGGGATCTTTGCACTCAACGGGCAGACCGTGTTCTGTTTCTGTGTAAGACGAGGGGAGGTGGCCTCTGTGCTTACATCAATGATGCTTGGTGCTCAAACGTAGTCAAAGTTGATGGGCAATGTTCCCCAGATGTCAAATCTTTAATGTTAAAATGCTCAGAGAATTCACCAGTGTTTTTGTTGCAGCTATTTACATTCCCACAGACGCAAATTCAAAAAATGCACTACAGGAACTGTATGAGGTCAATAGTAGTCACATGACTAAACAACTGTACGGTATTTCTATGGTAACTGGCAATTTTAATCAAACAGACCTCAGAACTGTTTCACCTAAATTCCACCAGCATGTCCACACCCTCACCAGGGGAAACAATACCCTGGACCATACGAACATTCCTGGCAGCTACAAAGCCCTCCCCTGCCCCTACTTTGGACAATCAGACCACATTTCCCTGCTTTTCCTGCCAACTTACTCCCAGCTGATTAAAAGTGTCAAATCATCATCAACCAAAACACTTAAAGTGTGGACAGATGGAGCTACAGCAGCTCTACAGGATTGTTTTGATTGCGCAGACTGGCACATGTGACTATGTCACAGATGCTCCCACCCAGGAGAACAACATCAATCTTGAGGAATATATATCATTAGTGACATCAGACATCTGCAAATGTGTTGATAATGTGGTGATCACAAAGACAATAAAATCATTCCACAATCAGAAAGTCTGGATGAATGGAGAGGTGATGGCCCTATCCAGAGCCAAACAAGCTGCCTTTCGGTCAGGTGACAAGGAAGCATACAGCACCGCCAGAGCGAGACTGAAAGCTGGCATCAAGGAGGCAAAGCAGAGGCATCATGAAAGATTGGAGAGAGACCTCAACACCAACACCAAAGACATGTGGTAGGCAATCCAGACTATCATAGGTATCAAAAGCCATAGTTTCACCATCATCCCTGTACCTAAAAAGTCTGCAGTGTCTGGTCTAAATGACTACTGAACTGTGGCTCTCACTCACATTCTGATGAAGTGCTTTGAGAAACTGGTTCTCCAGCACATCAAAGACAACATCCCAGCCTGTCTGGACTCTCACCAGTTTGCATTCAGAGCCAAAAGATCCATAGAGGATGCCATCTCCACTGCCCTCTGTCTTCACACACCTTAAAAATAGCTCAGAAACAACTGTATTTCTTAAGGAAACTTAAGAAGGTAAAATTCCCATGCCAAGGTTCTTTACAGTACTTTTACAGAGGAGCAATAGAAAGCATCCTGACTGGATACATTAAACACTGGCATGGGATGTGCACGGCCCAGGACCTGAGGGCTCTGCAGTGATTAAAACCGCCCAAAATATCATTGGTACCCATCTACCGAGCATCAGTGATATTGGTGAGGTGCCTTCGCAGAGCCTAAAGGATACTAAAAGACAATACCCACCCCAGCCACAGCCTGTTCACCCTGCTGCCATCTGGCAAGCGATACAGAAGTATCTGCTGCCGTACCACCAGACTACAGAGCAGCTTCTTTCCTCAGGCTGTGACTTCCCAACCTCACCTTATCTTTCGCCCCCCCCCCCCATTAATAAATTGTGTGGAACTTTCTGTTATGCTGGTTTTGCACATCACCATACCACTACTTTTTGCACTACCCTCATTCCCACTATAAGTCCAAGTCTTTCTATTTGCACTATGATTTAAAACACTCATATTACACTGACATGTATCTTCTTTTAGTGCTTCTGTGATGTAGTTTGTTCTATTTTATTGCCCATTTTATATATTCTAATTTAAATATTTGAATATCTGTTTATACTTTTTCTGTGTGTGTAGCATGGAGGGGGCTACAACAGCATTTCATTGTGCAGTCCTGTATTGTAATAAAGCTGAACCTTAACCATAATAAAACCTAATATTCATTTCACTACCCTGTGGCCATTAAGCAGGCTACAGGGGTTACAATAGTACTTATCCTAATCCTGAATCACATTGAATAAAGTTTTTATTGCCAGAAGCATACAGCAAGCAAGAATAGTATAAATAGGGGATGTCTAATTAAAAGCTAGCAAATTGTGTAACAAATAATATACTGCTTAATAATATACTGCTTACTAATGTTAGAAACCGTGTTCAGTCGGACTCAAGAGAAGCTATAGCATTTGCTGCTGTTAAAATGTTAAAATAAAATAAAGTTGATTGGTATTTCCACGAGGCTAATTTTGTTAAAATGTTCAATTATAGGTTCGCACAGACAAGAAGTGCATTGCCCAGTTCCATAAGATTTACCTTATCCTCCATAGAGCCTGCAGACTTCTTTTGTACATCTGTTGCCGTTGTAGCAAAAAGGAGCATCCATGCAAAATCCAAACAAGCCTTTCAAAAAGTTGTAACTGTGTTTGTGGTGTGTAAGAGGATGATGCTGCTGCAACAACAGCAGGCTGGCTACTCAGTGTGGGAAGATGTGCTGAAAGGATGCCAGCTGTTGTAGTGCATTACACAGCTTAGAGAGAGAGAGAGAGAGAGAGAGAGAGAGAGAGAGAGAATGGGAGTACATACATCTACAATAATACCTTTAACCCTCCATCTACACATGCACACTGTCATGTAAAAAGGTTTAATCATGTTTATGACCAGTTCATCTGTGATGTGCAATTACAATAAAGTGTCAGATGACTTACACACACACACACACACACACACACACACACACACACAATGTATTAGTGCAGGCCTGCATGTCTTTGGTGAATCTTTCTGAAATGCATTCCATGTGGATTAGGATCAGGACACCCAGATGAAGTCTCTGACTTACCCTGCTTTGCTGGGAAAGTTGTCATTTTAATCTAAGCTTTTGTTCCACATGAAAACAAAATAGGATAGAGAAAAGAAATCTCAGGTCATAATATAATGACAGCTGGGTTACATACTGTGTAGTTCTTATCAAACATGAAAATCCACTGGTTAGACTTCAGAGATCATCAGAGGCTTATTACATGACAAGCTGGTAGACATTCACTATGATCTGCCTGACACTGACTACTTCCTGCTCAGAATGCTATATTTTCACTTTTTAGTTAGGTCTCGTACTGCCTGTACACTGAGAGAAAAAGAAGAAAAATTCACCTGAGACATAGAAACAAAGATGAACATTGCTACTCAAACAGTAGTAGTTGTTGTGTAAAAGGTTGAGAAATGTAAAAAACTTGAATTTAAAAGCCCATCCTTATATGTTGCAAACATTAAGGAAAATGAGCCAAGATAATCAGATAAATCTGAATCATGTTACAAAAAGAATATACAAAAGAAATCCATACAGAACTTACATAGTAAAAGATCTATAGATATCCCTCCATAAAAAGAAAAAAAAACCCTCATACCATCTTTTTGTTTTCAGAAAGAGAAAAAAAATCAGAGGGAAAATGAGAAGAAAACATATGTACACATGTAAACAGCTTAGTAGGAATATTGTCTTACAGAATAAGGGCAAAATCCGGAATATTTTGTGTATGTAAACATAGTCAGTGTCCGTGGCTCGCTGTGGTGGATCACAAAATTGTTCCCCCTCATATAGGAGGGGAGCCCAGCAACTACAACTTCTGTGTGCTTCCTTTTCCACAGTGATGTCAGCTGCAGAAACAAATGAACAACTTCATAATTAATCAAATAATCCCATCAGTCTTACTATATTTATGATAAATGCTGTAAAATTGCTGTTAAAACATTAACTTATGTAAATCATATAAAACAGAGATATTAAGTTATGACCAGCAGACAAAGTGATTCAGAATTATAGTGCGGCTCGGGCCGCATATTTCTGTCTGAATCCGACCCAAGTCCCACAGGCATTCTGTTTTTTTATGTCTGAACACGACCCCAGCCCAAGGCCGTTAATATAAGTTGAAGCAAGTCGAAATGATTCCATATCGTCAATTTTCTTGCATGGTTTGCAGTAGTTTTACTTCCCGGATGACACATTTTGTTTGACGTCTTCTATCCTTAGGCTATTTCAGGTGGTAAATATTCATGTAGCCTGGCTATGTGTTGCATCCATACATTGTCAGGTAAATAACAAACCCCTAGCCCAGTCAACATGACCGAACCCGACCCAAACATCATTTCTAAATTTTTGTCCGAACCCAGCCAGGTCCTGGCGGGCTCGGGTCATGTATCCACCCTCTAGTAGAGCTGGGCGATATGGCGATATATCTATTTTCATATCAGTCGATATCGATAATTATCGCGATAAATGTCAAATCATTATTTCTTTCAAGTTTAAAGGCTGCTTTTTGCTCCTGAGTGAAAGTTGAAGAAACCAGGTGGTTAATTGTGGTTTTAAACTATTCTTTATTGTTAGAACATGAAACACTTGCAAAACTGCATTTTCTTACTTTCTACTTTCTGTGATATTGTTTCAAATGATGAAACAGGGTTGTGGCGTTGCCCGTCTTTGCTAGCACGTCTTCCTCACAGTTTGCAGTGCACGGTGCTGTTTTTTGTCGGATTGATCTCCAAACTACTGAAGTTGAGTGACCTTTATTGATGACGGCTCCATCCTGCTTCAAGCTTGTCATGGGCACTGTGTTTTCTTTGGTGTCACTCATTTCGGGTATTTTGCCTATTCCGCTCCAACAAGCCTGTTAGCCACTGTGTCTGTAAGCATACCGTTATTCCTGTGGCATGATTGGCTGTTCATCTTCTTCTGTTAAATGGCAGGTGGCAACTAGCGTTTAAGGTGCATTAGCCCCCTCCTCCCCGTGTATGGGTGGTTTAATTATATTGAAGTCCCCCTTTTGCTGCCAAAACAGCCTGGACTCCACTAGACCTCTGAAGGTGTGCTGTGGTGTCTGGCACCAAGACGTTAGCAGCAGATCCTTTAAGTTCTGTAAGTTGCGAGGTAGGGCCTCCATGGATCGGACTTGTTTGTCCAGCACATCCCACAGATGCTCGATTGGATTGATTTCTGGGGAATTTGGAGGCCAAGTCAACACCTTGAACTCGTGTTCCTCAAACCATTCCTGAACTATTTTTGAAGTGTGGCAGGGCACATTATCCTGCTGAAAGAGGCCACTGCCATTAGGGAATACCTATTATAGTTAGCCATTCAGGCAGCAGGGGAAGGACCCAAACGCAGACAGATGCAGGCAGACTGGTGCAGGTTGAAGATTTATTGACGTCAAACTTACATGAACCAGGAAAACAGACAATCTGGGAACCAGGACGTGGAACTCAGAACAAAAAAACAAGACCTCAGGGAGAGAAACATGTACATAATCAACATCAATGAACCAACAAGGAACAAAGACAGGGGACCGGTATATATAGGGAAGTGGCCAACGAGGGAAACAGAAACAGGTGAGTAACTAGGCGCAGGTGAAAACAATCAAAACTGGCGGGAAAAGAACAAAGACAGGAAATAAAAGGCACACAAGAAAACAAGAACCGGGGTTTCAAAATAAAACAGGAAATAAGTTCAGAACACACAGGATGTAACAAAATCACACGTGGGACATGACAATACTGTTTTCATGAAGGGGTGTACTTGGCGCTTTCGGCGGCAAACAGGGGTCAGCATGGGCACCCTGACCGGTCTGTGGCTACGCAGCCCCATACACAACAAACTGCGATGCACTGTGTTCTGACACCTTTCTATCAGAACCAGCATTAACTTTTTCAGCAATTTGAGCTACAGTAGCTGTTCTGCCCTCGCAGTACGACGTCAGCTTTGTACGGCTAGACAGATTGTCTTTGGTTCTCTTTTCTTCCTCAGTTTTATTTCTTAAGTTTTTCTCCATTTAAGTCTGTAAGACTGAAAGAATAAACAGAAAATAAACATTACAAAAATGTAACGTCTGTTGTGTCTTTTACACAATAAAACATGAAGTTACACAGTATTCTCTATTTCAACACATTTCCACAATAACTACAGATGTTCTTAATGTATAGAAATAAAACAAACATCCACAGTATCACCATACACGCATTATACGTATGAATCAGATGTTAACAAATCCACTTATAAGCCTGAGACATAGCACCGCGGCCCCCTGCTGGGCAGACTAAACAATACGTCAGCAAAAACAAAACTTCAACCGCCAGCGCAACTCAAGAAACTGATACAGAAAATGCATTACTGAAAGTAGATATGTACATCACACTGTAAACCGCAATGTTGATGTGTAATTACTTACAGACAAAGATCTGACCAAGCTCTGTAATGAAACAGACTCGTGAATGATTTCCACGCTGTTGCTCGAACTGGTCCGTCACTGAAACGGGTCCCACTAGGAACTATGACTCAACACCGCAGGGCGGAACAGTAGCTCTTCTGTTCGGATCGGACCACACGGGCCAGCCTTCGCTCCCCATGCATATCAGTGAGCCTTGGCCGCCCATGACCCTGTCACCGGTTCACCGGTTTTCCTTCCTTGGACCACTTTTGGTAGGTACTGACCACTGAAACCTGGCTATGTCAAGGTGAATATGTTAGCCTAAATGAATCCACTCCCCCCAGTCACATTAATACTCACATTCCTCAAGGCTCAGGCCGAGGAGGTGGAGTGGCAGCCATCTTCGACCCAAGCCTATTAATCAAACCTAAACCTAAATTAAATTATACCTCGTTCGAAAGCCTTGTTCTTAGCCTTTCACACCCAACCTGGAAAACACTACAGCCAATTCTATTTGTTATAGTGTACCGAGCTCCTGGACCGTATTCTGAATTTTTATCTGAATTCTCAGAGTTCTTATCAGGTTTAGTCCTTAAAACAGATAAAATAATTATTGTAGGTGATTTTAATATTCATGTGGATGTAGAAAATGATAGCCTTAGTGCTGCGTTTATCTCATTATTAGATTCGATTGGCTTCTGTCAGAGTGTACATAAACCCACTCACTGTTTTAACCACACCCTCGACCTTGTTCTTGTTTATGGCATTGAAATTGAACATCTAATAGTCTTTCCACAGAATTCTTTTTTATCAGACCATTTTCTATTAACTTTTGAATTCCTATTACTGGACTACACGCCATCAGGCAAACATTCCTACACTAGATGTCTATCTGATAGTGCTGTAGCTAAATTTAAGGAAGTGATTCCATCGGCATTAAATTCAGTTCCATGTCTCAATGTAACAGATGACTCCTATGCTAACTTTAGTCCCTCCCAAATTGATCATCTTGTTGATAGTGCTGCAGGCTCACTACGAATAACACTCGACTCTATCGCCCCTCTAAAAAAGAAGATAATAAAACAGAGGAGGTTAGCTCCATGGTATAACCCGCAAACCCGCAAATTAAAACAAACATCGCGAAAACTTGAAAGGAAAATTCCACCAATCTGGAAGAATCACGTTTAGCCTGGCAAGATAGTCTTAAAATTTATAGGAAGGCCCTCCGTAATGCCAGAGCAGCTTACTACTCATCATTAATAGAGGAAAATAAGAACAACCCCAGGTTTCTGTTCAGCACTGTAGCCAGGCTGACAGAGAGTCACAGCTCTGTTGAGCCATGTATTCCTATAGACCTCAGTAGTAATGACTTCATGAGCTTCTTTAATGATAAAATTCTAACTATTAGAGACAAAAATTCAGCACCTCCTGCCCTCAGTTGGTACTGACTTATCTTCAAACACAGGAACCTTAGAAACAACTGTAAAACCTGTACATTTAGACTGCTTTTCTCCCATCAACCGTAATCAACTAACTTCCATGATTTCCTCATCTAAGCCATCAACGTGTCTCTTAGACCCCGTCCCAACTAGGCTGCTTAAAGAAATTTTACCCTTAGTTAGCACTTATTTACTAGATATGATCAATCTGTCCTTATTAAAAGGCTATGTGCCACAGTCCTTTAAAGTAGCTGTAATTAAGCCTCTTCTTAAAAAGCCCACTCTTGATCCAGGGATTTTGTCAAATTATAGACCTATATCTAACCCTCCTTTTCTCTCTAAGGTCCTTGAGAAAGCAGTCGCCAATCAGTTGTGTGACTTTCTACACAACAACAAGCTGTTTGAGGATTTTCAGTCAGGATTTAGAGTGCATCATAGCACAGAGACAGCACTGGTGAAAGTTACAAATGACCTTCTAATTGCATCAGACAAAGGACTTGTCTCTGTACTTGTCTTACTAGATCTTAGTGCTGCATTCGATACCATTGACCATCACATTCTATTACAGAGACTAGAACATTTTATTGGCATTAAAGGTACTGCACTAAGCTGGTTTAAATCCTATTTATCAGATCGATATCAGTTTGTACACGTTAATGATGAATCCTCTATGCACGCCAAAGTTAGTCACGGAGTTCCACAAGGTTCTGTGCTTGGACCAATTCTATTTACCTTGTATATGCTTCCTTTAGGCAATATTATTAGGAAGCACTCCATAAATTTTCATTGTTATGCAGATGATACCCAATTGTATTTATCGATCAAGCCAGATGAAACCAATCAATTAGCTAAACTTCAAGCATGCCTTAAGGACATAAAAACCTGGATGACCTGCAATTTTCTGATGTTAAACTCAGACAAAACCGAAGTTATTGTACTTGGCCCCGAACACCTTCGAAACACATTATCTAAAGATATAGTTTCTCTAGATGGCATTGCCCTGGCCTCCAGCGAAACCGTAAGGAATCTTGGAGTTATCTTTGATCAGGATATGTCCTTTAACTCCCAAATAAAACAAACTTCAAGAACTGCCTTTTTTCATTTACGTAACATTGCAAAAATCAGGCACATCCTATCTCAAAAAGATGCAGAAAAACTAGTCCATGCATTTGTTACGTCTAGGCTGGACTATTGCAACTCTCTATTATCAGGCTGCCCCAATAAATCCCTTAAGACTCTCCAGCTGATTCAGAATGCTGCGGCACGTTTACTGACAAGAACCAGAAAAAGAGAACATATTTCTCCAATATTAGCTTCTCTACACTGGCTCCCTGTAAAATCCAGAATAGAATTTAAAATCCTTCTCCTCACCTTCAAAGCCCTAAATGGTCAGGCACCATCATATCTTAAAGAGCTCATAGTACCCTATTACCCCACTAGAGCACTGCGCTCCCAGAATGCAGGGTTCCTTGTGGTTCCTAGAGTCTCTAAAAGTAGAATGGGAGCCAGAGCCTTCAGCTATCAAGCTCCTCTCCTGTGGAACCAGATCCCAGTTTGTGTACGGGAGGCGGACAACCTCCTCACATTTAAGAGTAGGCTTAAGACTTTCCTCTTTGATAAAGCTTATAGTAGGGCTGACTCAGGTGACCCCTGAGCCACCCCTTAGTTATGCTGCTATAGGCCTAGACTGCCGGGGGACTTCCTATGATGCACTGAGCTCCTTTCTCCTCCTCTTCCTCTCCATCTGTACGCCCTCATATCCCATCAATGCTTGTTATTAATTCAACTTCTTCCCGTAGTTGTGTGCTTTCTCTCCTCTCTCTCTCTCTCTCTCCCCTTCTGTTGCTTTCTGCAGGTATTTCTGCCTCTGGAGCTGTGAGTCTGGGTCTGTGGTTGCTGCCGCCTGCTGCCCCCGTGCTCCTGCTCTGCACCCGCTGATGCTATTGCTGTTGTTGCTGTTGTTATTAGTATTGCTATTATAATGTTGCTCTTAGTGTTGTTTCTGTTGGTGTTAACATCAATGCCATTACCATATCTATGCTGTATTGAGCTGCTGTATGTTCTCTTTCCTCCTGCTCTCTCTCTCCCGCTCCCCCCTTCCCCCTTCAACCCAACCGGTCGAGGCAGATGACCGCCCACCTTGAGCCTGGTTCTGCTCGAGGTTTCTACCTGTTAAAAGGGAGTTTTTCCTTGCCACTGTCGCATAGTGCTTGCTCATGGTGGGAACTGTTGGGTCTCTGTAAATATAAAGAGTCGGTCTAGACTTGCTCTATTTGAAAAAGTGCCCTGAGATAACTTTGTTATGATATGGCGCTATATAAATAAAACTGAATTGAATTGAATTGAATTGCACACCGGGAACCCCCCACAAGAGCTGTAGTTTTGGAGATGCTCTGACCCAGTCGTCTAGCCATCACAATTTGGCCCTTGTCAAAGTCGCTCACATCCTTACACTTGCCCATTTTTCCTGCTTCCAACACATCAACTTCGAGGACTTCACTTCGTCAGTGGTCATAATGTTATGGCTGATCAGTATATATATATATATATATATACTATTAGGGCTAGACTATAATTCAGTGTTACTGTTTATCATCTTTCAGTATTTACACTCAACAGAGGGAAAAAAATCCAATCACATTCCGTTGCTTGAGCTTCTATTACTCTTTGAGTGGTACCTAATGTAATTCTGACCCTTGAACAATAATCTCCCTGTGGTTCTAGGAGAGTGACCATTTTGGTATGAAATCTTGTTAAGGGGACTCTTGAGAAGGGTTATGTTACTTCTTGGTGATGGACTAACAGGATGTGTCTTATACTTTATTTCATTTTTATGTTTCAGAATAGCGTCAACAGTATTGTCTCTGTAGTTCAGCATTATCAAACTGCTCTTCTGAATACCTTGAGGGACACAATGAAGAGGATCTTCAAAAGACATTCAGGCAGTATGGAGCAGCTCCAAGAGGAGGCATTGGAGACAATAGACAATTTTCAAGATCCTTTCTCCATAATGGCCACTATATACATGCAGGACAGCACCATTCAGAAGCTTTTTAACCCAGTTAAACCAGAGGTGATAGTGGTCACTCAAAGGGTTCTTGCAATCAAAAACAAAAGTTTTTACTATATACACCTCTAATTGTTGTCCAATTCCAGGACTTTTGATATGATCAACATCACACCACAGAGATGAGTTTTTGTATGACATTATTGATGGGAGCCTTTTGAAATCCCACCCACTGTTTTCAATAAAACCTTCTGCTTTGCAGGTGATTTTATACACTGATGAAATAGAGATATGCAATCCCCTGGGGTCACACGCTTCTGTAAATAAATTACTGATGGTTTATTATAGTTTAGAAAACACAGACCCCAAGTTTAGGTCAAAGCTTGCTGCAATCAGACTCCTTGCTATAGCAAAAGCTATATATTGACAAGTGTGGTGTTGATGTATTGCAAAAAATTGATGAAGACTTAGAGTTGCTGTATAATGGTGTCAAAATCCAAACACAGAATGGTGAAATGGATTTATTTGGTGCTGTAGTTTCAGTATGTGGTGACACACTTGCACAACATGAGCTTGTTGATTTCAAAGGAGTTGGTTTTGCTTACAGTAAATGTAGGTACTGTGAATGTACCTTTGAGGAAATGCAAAGGAATTTTGACGAACAAAGTTTTACTAAAAGAACGGTGGACAAACACATTAGACAGTGCCTTGAAATAGAAAGGGCTAGCACAGACTTCTTGAAATCAGCCCTAAAAACCACCTATGGAATAAACAGAAGAAGCAAGTTGGTTGCTGAATGAGGTCAAAGGCTGGAAAATCAAACTCCACAGGATATAATGCACATCATTCTTGAGGGTGTTACACCCATGGAAATTAAGTGTGTGTTAAGATATCTTGTTCTCTCTGGACAGATGGAGTTGGACATGTTCTATTCAGCCATACAGAGTTTTCCTTTTTCACCAATAGATGTACGTGACAAACCCTGTCCTATCAGTGTCAGTACCTTGGCATCTAATGACAACAAACTCAAATAGTCCTCTGGGCAAATGCTGATCTTGTTGAAGATCATGCCTTTTCTGTTGAACAGTATAGAGAAAAATGTATATGTTCAGTTTGTTTTGGACTTAATTGAGATAGTTCAGATACTTTTTGCACCTGTTTTATCTGTGCATTAAGTGTATTAAAACTGAAAACAATGATTGAACAGCATTTGAAACAGTTTAAGCCACTTTTTCCTGAGAATAATGTAATTCCTGAGCAACATTACATGCTGCATCTCCCTGCTCAAATTCTTTCTCTGGGCCCTTTGATAAGGCATATGTGCAAGAGAGTTAAGTCAAAGCACTGTTTTTTCAAACAGTGCTCATCTAAATTGAACTTCAAAAATGTCTGTTAGTCACCTGTGAACCATAATCAGCTTTTTGAATGTTGTCAAAATGAAATGGGCACAGAGCATCCAATTTTTGTACATGAGAAGGAATTGGGTCCTGTCTCAGAAGTTACAAATATGGAGTACATTACAGCAAAGATTAGAGATTTTTGGGGGATTGATGGCATACAACATGCAGTCAAAGTAAAGTGGCTTATTCTCAATGGTAACAAGTATATCAGTGAAAGGTCTCTAATAATCATCAATTCAAATGGGACAGTACCTGTCTTTGTGTGGTAGACTGTTTATTGTATTGTTTCGAATATCAGCTTTATGAGAATCTGGGTTTAAATAGAGATCTTTTAGCATGTGAAGGTGCTGTACCTAATTTTGCCCAGGCAACAGAGTTGATAGATGCTGAAAAGCTAGTTGATCATACATCATATTATCCAGTCAGTTTCAAAAACAGTGTGTATGTTTTGACAAAATATAACGTTGATGATGTCATTGCACTTGGAATGGAAATTAATAACCTACCTGGATAAGGTTTGGAAGGAGTGTGCTGAGTTGATACTGCTGTGATTTGTTACTGCTTTGTAAATAAATGTGTTGATGACTTAACAAAAGTGTGATTATTAGCCAGTTGTTACTGGGCAGTCTTGAAACAAGTTGTCATAGCTAAAAACAGTCTTAAAAGACACAATGTGGCGTCTCTGACAGTAATTTAACTTGATGTGTATGTAAAATAGCTAACTTTAAGATTTACTAAGTAAGAAAAAAAAGACACATTTTCTTAAAACAATCTTAATAATCTTACACAATCTCCTCTTGCATAGTATATTATTCTCAAAACAAGATCAATAAGACTTTATGGCTAGAAACAAGATTGCAAGTCTTGGTTAGATCTGGAGTTTTTGTAGTGTATATAAAGGTGTGCTCTCCCCTTTTGCCTTTTTAACAATGCTACCAGTGGCATCTAGGTAGACCAACACTTTCTCATCCCAAGTCATCAAATACTGACGCTTTGTCACGCCCCTGAGCGTCTCATACAGACGCACAAGGTATCCTTTGGATTGAGGTAACAAAGCTACATGGTTAGGTTTAGGAAAAAATCATGGTTTGGCATAGGTCACATACGTAACATTATGCAACTTAAAACTTTAAATTAGTCAACGTTAACGTTTGGTTTCACATGGGACACAAACCCTGGTCTCCTGGGTGAAAGTCCTTTAGCGTCAAATACCGACGCTGCTGTCACTGCCCTTGGTGTCTCATACAGGTGCACAAGGTACCCTTTAGTTACCCACGAACACTGGTTCCTCTGGGTGGAATTCCTGTATTATTTGACCCTTCCATCCACCCGGACCACCTCCCTACGGATAATATGAATGCGTGAGCATGCTTTACTGTTTAGGCAGGTGAAGAGTGAATTACAATAGTCAATTCTTGAAAAGATAAATGCATGAATACATTTCTCCAAGTCAGAGAATGATAGAAATGATCAGATTTTTGATCAGATCAATGATCTGAACAAAAGTCTGCTCAGCCAGAGAGAAGCAGAGTTAGCTGTAAACAAAAGGACATATGTTCAAAACAGTAAAAGACCAATAGTTTACACCATTACACAAATAATTTGTTTGCAAGTTGTATGTTTTGCTTTTGAGATGACATTTTGTTTGTCTCAGTGAGTTTTATTCTCTCTCAAATTCTTATTTTTGTTTGATATTTAAAAAGTTTTGTTTGATTTTATTGGCACAAATCTAAATCCAAAAGCTTCAGGCTCATTATGTTCAATGCCATGGCGCTCATAACGACGAGTGGCAAAGAGGCATGATGACAAACAGTGGGGAATAACTTTTGACGAGGGACAGTGGTGTGTGTGTGTGTGTGTAGTGTACTAGCCTCTCTTCCCGCTGCTGGACGGCGTTGCAGCTGCTTCTGAAGCCTGGGGCGCTCTGCTCTGTGGCAGCGAAGCGATGGAGGGGCGTCTTTGTGAAGACAAGTAGTGGCGGGAGGGACCGCGGTCTCGGTGAGGCTCATGCTGTGGACAGCGAGCCCTATGAGGGATACGGTTTTGCAGCGGAACGAGCCGGTCGAAGTTGTGGGTTTGGTGGGAGGGGCTTAGCGGAGTGATACGAGGCAGCAGAGAGAGAGGCGGAAGGTTTTGCCTAGGTTGCACAGATTCTGCCTACCCCAGCTTTAAGCATTGTGTGCTGTATGTAAACATTACAATATTTTGTTTATCACAAGCATAGACTATTACCAATAATATAAAAAGGTATACGCTTACTGTTGTGATTAAGCAATAGCCTATCATTTAGCAATGAAATGATACATGTTATATAACTTGATTGTGATGTGTGAAGCAATATGACATCTTTTTTGTTAGAGAATTACAATTACTTGCAACTTACCCCAGTGGTATGCTGTATATTGTATTTGAATGAAAAAGGACACTTTTTGTATTGAGTCATCTTAATAAAAATGTTTTATAAACAAATACAAAAACAGTGCAGTAATAAAATCAGTGCAATCAGTAATCATAAATCAACAGGAATATAATATAATGGAACAGAACAGAATAGCTTACAGTATATATAATATTGGCTAATATGGCTTGAGAGCTCCAAGGGAAAGCAGCCTTTGACCAGCAGATGGAGCCACTGGCAGGTTTAATCTGTTTCAGCTGGGCCGTCCCTGCAGTATTAGGGGGCAGAACAAAGACATGGGGATTTGCCACACTGCTGTTAGGCATACAGGGTCTAACTTTCCTCTCAACTGCAGGAGGCAGGCTCTCTGGGCTCCTGATGGTAGTCTTTGGAGTAGAAATGCCTTGCTCCAGCACACTCTTCTCCTGTTTTCTTTCACATTTGCAGTACCTACAAATATTCCAAGTATTAGTTTTTGTATACCATAGTGTAATATGAGAGTACAATATATATACACACAAAATAGCACAGATACTAGGTTACGTGTTTATTATGGTTGCACTATTCATCACCTGGACCTGGATAGTGGTCTTCTCCATCACCATGGCATTTGTTAAAATTACTTGCCGGATGTAGGGGGTTTGCTCTGGTGATGAGGCTCCAACGCTCAAACCTGACTCCATTAAAGCACCTGGGTCCACTGTACTCCTCGCAGAGTTTGACTGGACCTATGCATTTCATTGAGCTATTCTCAATTGCTTTGCTCTGTTTTCCAATAATGTATTACATGGAAGCTGTTTAATTTCTTATCACCAGTTACCAGTTAAGTACACTACTGGACCGATGCATTTCATTGAGCTATTCTCATTTGCTTTGCTCATATCACAACCTGTACACTATAACATTCTGAAACAATTCCTATGCACAGGGGCTAAATTAGCATACTCGGCAAACTACCCAAATACATTGACTGATCCATACATATCTATTTTGGCCTGTTTTATCTAATTGGGCATCCAAATAAAGAATAAAAAACACAGATTACGTTGGTAAAATGTGAAATATGTAATTTCCTTCTTGTACTAATGATTAGGTAACGTCAGTGTTATTACCAAATAGCTAAACTGTTATTAACTATACATGATTTCCTATAGGCTAACACATGTAAGTGTTATCAGCAGCCTAAAATAAAGCATAGTTATCAGCTAGCTAGCTAGCTAGTTATGAATGGAGAATTGTTCGTGACTAAGCTAATTGTTACTGATGTTTGTTTGAAAAGTAGCCAGCTAGTTTACGTGCATATGAAATTTTCATTCACTGGCTCGCTACCACTGTAGGTAAACCACATATTTTCAATAATTATACTTAATATTATAATATTCAAACTTCAAGACAATAGAATGGTAATGAACTTACCAAAAATATAGCAAAAGATTCAATTCAATTCAGTTTTATTTATATAGCGCCATATCATAACAAAGTTATCTCAGGGCACTTTTTCGAATAGAGCAAGTCTAGACCGACTCTTTATATTTACAGAGACCCAACAGTTCCCACCATGAGCAAGCACTATGCGACAGTGGCAAGGAAAAACTCCCTTTTAACAGGTAGAAACCTCGAGCAGAACCAAGGTGGGCGGTCATCTGCCTCGACGGTTGGGTTGAAAGTCAGTCCGAACAAAGTTGTGGCACTCAGGGACTTGACGTTTATGTCTGGGGTAGTTCTACCAATTATGATTGGTCAAATTATGGATGGCGCAATGAAACGTGATTGGTTTTCACAATTCTTGGTAGTGGGGCGGCATCTGACTTAGGCAACAAAACTACTTGGTTAGGTTGAAAGCCTGGTGTGTCTCGGTCTCATACAGACACACAAGGTATCCTTGAGTGTCTGTATGAGACGCTGAGGGACGTGACAAAACATCTGTATTTCAGTTTTATAAGTATTTTATTAAGTTAAGTATTTGATGACCTGGGAATGAGAACAGGCTGGGCAGACAATCGATCTTTCGTGGAATAAATGAATTGTTTTCTTGGACTGCAGCATAACACCGTTTGACTGCAAGACAATCTTCTGGATTAAATGGTCACCTGTGCCTTGCTCATCTTCAAACATCAGTTGCAGACTCATCATCTCTTTCCTGTACCACCTTTGCTTTTTCCTTTCACTCCAGGATAAAGTCTGACACTCCAGTGGTCAGCACCTCATCTCAACAGTCTCCTCCAACTTATTCAAGCAATGCTAATAAATATTTCTTGGGAGGTGTTAACTCAGTGTATCATCTGTCTTTCTTCAGCTCTTATTGGCCTCCTTCTCAACAGTTGACGGCTGTGCCGCACGATGCCCCCCTGGAAGCAGACAACAGCCTTCATTGCTGACATTGTGCCAATTAGCAGAACGAGACAAAATCAGATTGGAAGGGGGGTCCTTCTCCCCATGACATTCAGGCAGCCTCTCACCTCAGACTCAGCCAAAGCAATAACTAATGCTACAAGAGTGTTTATCGCAGCAAATATGTGACCTAACTCGGTTGTAGAGAATACAGAATCAGAGCATGTGCCCGTTCAAAACAGGCCACTTGCTTGGCCTCCAGAAGTGCAGTGTTGTTAAGAAGGATGTAGGGTTAGCCATAATTATAAGCAAGGTCACCGCAGGGAGTTGAACCCCACCTCAGTAAACTGAGCCAGTGACATCACCAGTGGTTTTGGTTGTCATAAAATGTTATGAAAAGCAAAACCTGCATTACATTTGGTTTGTGATCAATGTCATGCTATTTTGAGGGACTAAAATGTAGCTATAAAATGTGATATTATTCCAGTTTTGTCTGAAAACTGTAGCTTTTACACTATTTTTTATTTATTATGAATTTCTGATATTCATGCTATTGTATTGCAGGACAACATAATAATGTTGTGTTAGTTAATTATTAGTTAACAAACGTAACTGTTACGTCCCTGAAAAGGCCAGAAGATGAGGGGAGTAACAATATAAAGAAACCCGGAGAAAAAGAATCAGGGAACTGAAAGCATGGGCACAACTAAGGGATTTATTAAACTTACATCAAACAAAAATAAAACAATGAACAACAGAAAACCAGCTCAGTAGATCCATGGAAATAACACAAAGTAACCACAACTTGAGATAAAATAAATTACTGATCAGAAAAACAAATAATATAGCCACCCTTCACCCTTCAAAGAAAGGAGTAACACTACCAATCCCGGTACTACAACACACAGACTGTCTGAAAGAAGTCTGCCGAATGGCCCACCGGCCCCGTCTGCATCCCCTCTCCCAGCCTTTGTACACCTGCCCCTGATCCTGATGAGTAAGTGGAGACCAGCCGTGCACAATCACCTGCTGCAGGAAGGGGGAAGGTGGTACCTGGAGAAGCAGAGAGAGAGAGAGCAGAACCACAACAACAAAAACACACACGGCACTACGGCTGTAACAGTAGCATTCAACTTAATAGCGAACATGAGATAAGATAAGATAAGATAAGATAAGCCTTTATTGTCCCACAGCGGGGAAATTTTTAGCGTTGCAGCAGCCAGCAAAAGTGTCATATATAGAAATACAATAAAAATAAATAGAAAAATAGAAAAATAGTCCTATACACAGTATAGACAGAAATAAATAATAGAGTGACTGAGTGCAGTTGTAAGTATGAACAAATAGATAAGATAAAAATATTGCACATATATAATATACATGTATATGAAAAATATTTCACAGCAACATATGAAGTAGATAACATCATGAATACAATATATGTATGAAGATAATGCACAGCAGTAGATGAAGTATAGTATGAATAGTCTGCACACTGACAGTCAAGTGTAGATTACCGGGAGTTGTACTGATTATAGAGTCTGACAGCAGCAGGCAGAAAGGACCTACGGTACCTCTCCTTCAGACACCGCGGGTGGAGCAGCCGGTCGCTGAAGGAGCTGCCCAGGCTCAACTGGCTGCTGTCATTGCTAACAGCAAGCTATCTGGGACCAGACTATTTCTGGGAACAAAAACATTCATTCCGAAAGTTACATTGCTGATGGTTGAAATGTTTCAGTTTAGTGAAACACAATGGCACACTTACATCTCTGGTCTCTCTTTCTTCATCTGTTCTTGAATGTATTGTAGCCATGGATGTACAAAGAGAACTGTAGCAAGTGACGGAGAGTGAGCTGAGCATGCCGTTCTGTGGTGTCACAGTTAATAGGGTCTCCTCTCAATACTTTACACTGTCCATCCATTTTCTATACCGCTTATCCTCTTAGAGGGTCGCGGGGGGAGCCAATCCCAGCTGACATTGGGCGAGAGGCGGGGTACACCCAGGACTGGTCGCCAGTCAATCGCAGGGCTGACACATAGACAAACATTCACACTCACACCTACGGACAATTTAGAATCACCAATTAACCTAACTTGCATGTCTTTGGATGGTGGGAGGAAGCCGGAGTGCCCGGAGAGAGAACCCACGCAGACACGGGGAGAACATGCAAACTCCACACAGAAGGGCACCAGCCGACCGGCGGGTGCGAACCCGGAACCCTCTTGCTGTGAGGCGACAGTGCTAACCACTGCACCACCGTGCCGCCCAGCACTTTACACTGTGTGTACTAATAAATATTACTAATAAATATGTCCCATCAAGAGCTCACACTAGACACTGCACTCCCTTGGGTCCTCAGCAATACACCCGCAAAGTGTGGAGTCGATCATCCGACTGTGGTTGTGGTTGTCGAGATAATCAAAGGACACACATACATAGCAGCCACCACACGCAACAGAGTTTGTGCTTGCGAGCGCTGGAGGGCAGACACGCTCTCGCAGGTTAGCTCTGCTCTCGAAGTGGAATTCTGCTCGTGCGAATCAACCTGAAATTTGACAGTTTGGGGGCGGAAACCAAGGGAGGCACTGGCCTTCTTATGATTGGTCACTTTCAACGTGATCACACACCCGACCTCCTTTGATTGACAGCTTCTGTTCTGTACCGAACAACAGGCAGACTGTACTGTTAGCTAGCTATCAATGGATAGGCTATGGCGTTACCGATCGAAAAATGACTGAGTATTAAATGAGTATTAAATGTTCAGTAAGAGGGTCCCATAATTATTGGAAGAAACGACGGGAGTTTTTACAATAGTAATGTTTTGAACACCGAACTAAACTTCGGTCTCAGTGTACCTGTGGAGCGCCATACGACCTGCACCCACCACCGAAGGAGGACGTAGCTCTGGTTGAAGGCTTTGTACCCAACAAACCCACCCAAACATCCTTTGTGTGTAGCTTCCACTTTGTGGATAAAAAGCCAACAAAAGAGCATCCCTACCCGGAGAAGTGGCTTGGTTATGAAGCTCTGTTGAAGAAACCACATTGGGCAGTCAGGTACATCACATTATGAATTATCAGGCTCCTCTGTTTACACTGGTTTTGTTAAAAAGTATGTGTACAATTTGTAACTATAATAACAATAATAATGGCGAAAAGCATGTAAAGTGTCTTACCAAAGTAATTCAGCATTCAATTTAATCATTCAGTAGCTAATACTACAAATTATATGAAATGTTAACACCAGGAAATAACATATACCTACTAATTTATACCTACTTCTGAAACACCTTGCATATCTGTGGCAGTCTGTAGGGCCAGGTAGGCTAATAATGACCACATAATCTGCCAAAGTACAGATCAGATCATTTGCCATCACTGTGGATAATTTCATAGTTAATGGAAATATCTCATTTACAGTAGTCTACAGTGGGGAAATGATTATATTTGTTTATAGGCTATTTATTGTTAAAGAAATACAATTTACTGTTTTACTAGATGACAATGCAACAGCCAGCATAGAACATGAGGCCATGGATCAACCACATGTGCCAAACTTCCAGAAAGATGTTGGGACCCAGTGGGAGGACTGCACACCTGGTGACCATAGCTACAGTTCAAGTCTCCCCCTGATGCCTTTGCCCACCACTGCTGACCAGGGAACACAATGTGCTGAACTTCTCCACAAGACTCTGCTTAGGACCGAAGCTCTCTCTCTGCTCCATACTGGCTTGTCGCTTGCTGCCTTTTATTCAGGGGCTGAACACCTTATACCTCTCTATAAAGGTATCTTCCAGCTCGACCCAACAGACCAGCTTCTGTTGACTTTGATGAAGCGGAGGCTTAATCTGCTCCAGAACGGCATGGCTGAAAGATTTAGTGTGACTTCATCCCAAGTAAAATGTGTTTACTTGTTATTTACAAAAGACATAAAATGCATGTACAGTAAAATTGTAAATTGTAACAAATTTTATTAAAGACAGAAACTAATTTCAAAAGCATTCAACAATGAAATCGTTCCTCTGGGTTCCAGCATTCCAGTAGCGTTGCTCATCAGTGCACGTTATATCAGTGAGTCCCTGAGACACAGCAGCCTGGACCTGAGACAGAGACAAATACAGTCAGAAGAAAATAGACATTTGTTTCAAGTAACAATGGAGTGGTTGGATCAATATACAGCAATTCTAAATCTTTCAGATTAAAAAAGGCAGACATCTGAATATCCTAATAATAAACTTACTTTGGATCTAAGTGATATGGTTAGACTTATACTTACTGTGACATCTCCAGCCTGTTTCTGTATGGCTGGAGAAATGGACCCCAACCCTGTGCAACTGATTAGGTTACTATCATTTAGAAAGTGACAACTCAAGAGATATTACTTAATATGACAGGTTATACTGAATGAATGAGTCAAAGAGCTGAAATTACTTTTTGTCATGTAAGATTCAGTAAATCTTAATTCATTCTTAATAACTTTGTTGCAGGTGGAAGAAGAGTTGCATGAAGCATGTTAGGTAAAAAAGGACTCCATGCACAAAGACTGCATTGCAGTACATCACATTTAATAGGTGCTTGCTGAGTGTTCGGCTTCAGCTTAGTGAGGAACTACTAAACATGGTGTATTTCTATGCAGTCTTTGTGCATGGAGGAGAGCACCCTGCTGTCTCTACTGCTCCCAGGCAGAGTATACTGGACTGCTGGACTGAGCCTTCTTTTACTTGGTGGAGTAATACGCTTGTTCGGTACAGAACAGAAGCTGTCAATCAAAGGAGGTCGGGTGTGTGATCACGTTGAAAGTGACCAATCATAAGAAGGCCAGTGCCTCCCTTGGTTTCCGCCCCCAAACTGTCAAAAGTCAGGTTGATTCGCGCGAGCAGAATTCCACTTCGAGAGCAGAGCTAACCTGCGAGAGCGTGTCTGCCCTCCAGCGCTCGCAAGCACAAACTCTGTTGCGTGCGCGTGCTGCTTAGTTCTCCACACGCAGGCGCAGTTCTTTGCCTCTCCCTGTGTTTAGTTTCTCGCTCGCAGCTGCCTGTTCAACTCTCTGTTGTTGAATTTGTGCGTGAGGAGTTATATTGTGCGAGTAACAGTTAATATCTGCGCCTGTGAAATAATATAATTTGCTCGTGAGCATGTTTTATTGCACTCGCGAGATATGACATAAATCTAACGCCATAACGTGACACCCCCTTTTTGTAGCATCAAATAACTAACTAAAACCAAACTGATCAGAAAAATGAACACTTGAACAAAGTGTGATAAGAACTACCTAAAATGACAGAAACCATCTTTGGGAACATTTTATTTGACATGTACTTTTCAGACTTTTCAGTTTGGCTCATGTCCCATCCGCTAACATGGAGGGGGCGGGGTTTATGACCTATACTGCCACCAGGGGGCGATCCAGATGTTTTGGCTTCACTTTTGGGGAGCTGTCACGTCGTCCATCTTTATACACAGTCTATGGTATAAACATGCACAAGTTGCATTTGTTCAGAAATTATCAACAGGTCAGAGTCTCAAGATAGAGCATTACTGACATTTGTGTTATTATTTTTTTCTTATTGACCGTATGCCAGTATTTGAGTGAGTTAACTGTTACAGTAAGAATTATGGCCAATGAGCCCTTGTTGAGTGTTTACAAAAAGAAATTGCATTTTTTTCCCCTGCTGTAGCCTACCGAAAACTACCAAACTGTGAATTTTGTTTAGCTACCTTTACACCCCTAGTATTGGATGCCTAAAAAGGAATGCCTTGTCGTATTGAATGTGTTAGTAATGTCGACACCAACCTAAACACTCGCAAAGTGATGTATTGATAAGTTAGCTAGCTAGCTAACAGTAATGTTAGGTCTCGCTGAGTTATTCATAAACCTTTGTTTGACTAGTTTATTACTGAACCCGCCCATCACACAACACGCCGCACCAACCACCACAAGTAAATTCTCAACCTGTGCGACACTGCACACTCACACTTAAGTAACATACACAGAATACAGTAGGCTACGTATGCAACTGGACCACAGCCTTTTACTATTTGGTCTATCAGGCCCATTTATGTTTGATCTGACAATCACGCTGTATATTGGCCAGACTCGGGCCGCGTAACCAGGCATATTGGGCCAGAAGAAACACAAACGTATGGTCCAAGCATGGGCCAGATTCATTTTGCTGGCAGGTTGGAAAATTAACATTTGTTGTCCACGTTCATTACAATGTAGCATTGTAGTTAGCCGATTTATAGTAGAGCAACATCTTACAACATTAACTGAATACCTAAACATGCACAGGCTGTTCATAACTCAGACGTCCCTTTTTTCTCACTTCATGTTTTTTATCTCTGTATTAAGTTTAATGGCCTCTCAGTACCTCCTTGAGTTTTCTGTTTTTCACCAAAATGCAACACATCTTTCCAGAAATTACATTTGTCACTTTATCAGAAACACTGTTTGAATATTCAATCTCTAGTAGAATATAAGATATATATTTATTCATTCAGTGTTATTGTTATATAGGTTATGTCTTAGTATTATTTTTGGCAGCAAACTAATTAAAAGCTTGGCTGGTTCTCTTGAATTCATATTAATATAAGTCTATTAAAGACCAATTATCTCATTACACGTTGGCATGGCTGCCCACTTGATTTCGTCTCATCCATAAACCCACCAGAATTATAGCCTTGTGGCTGTTGTGTGTCGGACTGGAGGCAGGGGAGGGTGAAAGTTCACGAGCATGGCTCTCACGTATCAGGTGACAATGTGGGAAAGCTGGACACCACAAGGAGTTTAAATCCAAACCAGAAACAAGGCGACAGGAGAAGAAATCAGCATGACGAGTGAGAGGGTGTCAGCGCTAAACGGGGAGGATGAAGAGGACGACGATATTCCGGGATATTACGACGACGAAGACGACCTGGAGGCGTTTTCAGACGCCGAGGTGGGCTGTGGGGACGGAGGTAGGCGGATATTTCTGCTGCTTATGAAGGTCACACACCAGCAGAGAGAGAGGGGAGACGCTACACTTTCACTTCGGCTCTGCTTCATTCCCCGCTGAAAAGTCTCAGTGCAGTCTGTTCGGCTCCTGACTTTAGCTAGCCCGTCTTCCGCTTAGCTAACTTAAGCTGGTTTCCATAACGTTACTGTGTAAAATAGATTTTCCGTCTTCATCAGTTGGGAACTTAGTGGGCGTCATGTGTTAAAGTGACTACAGAGGTGGAGTAACGGAGTACATTTATTACAAGTTGTAATGACACACATACTGACATTGGGCGTTTTGTCCTTCCATTTTGAGACTAACTATAACTACGTTTTCTGACAGTTCTAACAGTAGTGTACTCGGCAACTACTTTAAATAAATATAAAGAGTACGCTCTAGAGCTGCTCTATATGAAAAGTGCCCAGAGATAACGTTGTTATGATTTGGCGCTATATAAATAAAACTGAATTAAACTGAATTACATTTCAATCAGGTTTCTTGCGGAGTAAGAGTTGAAATGGACCTGCTTGCCTACCTGCTTATGATGTCTGAGTTTAAACTAGATGTGTGACAGTTGACACAACACTTTCTAAAATATTTTATATAGCGGTGCAGGGTACTGCATAAAATCTTTGCATGTATTTTATGTATGGATTTTGACATCCAAACTATATGGCCTGTTATATCCATTTTCTGCGGGGTATAACACTGTAAGCAACATTTTTTCTTTTTTTACATGTTTTGTGCAGTTATTTCCCATTGCCAAGGCTGTAACAACAGCAGTTTATGAAGTATTTAGACTACATTAAAATACTTGGCTATTGAGCCATTTTGCCACACGCATGCACAAGAACCATAAAATATCTAAATTTTCACCACTTCTGATGCATGTGCAAAATTTCATGAGTTTTCGAGCATGTTTAACCCCTCAAAAATGCAATTCATTTGTTGAAATAATAATAATAATAATTCCTTCAGATACAATAGGGTCTTTGCACGACTTTGTGCTCGGGCCCTAATAATAATAATAATAATAATAATAATAATAATATTCATTCCTTCAGATACAATCCTACAGATACAACTTCGTGCTCGGGCCCTAATGAGCAGGTTAGCAAGCTGATGTTAATATGTCACTCAAAGCACTGCTGTAGGCTACCATAAACTGTATATAAAGATGGACGACGTGACAGCTCCCCAAAAGTGAAGCCAAAACATCTCCATCGCCCCCTGGCTGCAGTATAGGTCATAAACCCCGCCCCCTCCATGTTAGCGAAAAGTCAAAGTACACGTCAAATACATTTTTCCCAAAGATGGTTTCTGTCATTTTAGGTAGTTCTTATCACGCTGATGTGTGTTCAAGTGTTCATTTTTCTGATCAGTTTGTTTTTAATTAGTTATTTGATGCTATAAAAACAGGGTTTCACGTCATGATTGACAACTGTGAGTGTGCTGTGATTGGTTCAGGCGTGTATATAGGTGGGAACTCGATCACTACTGTGCAGACTCTGGCTCCAAATGATGTCACCAGCGCAAGATGGCAGCTCCCGTATCCGGGGTATTTTGGCTTCATTTTTTACAATGGGAGGAAGTGGAGACGCGTCGTCCATCTTTATATACAGTCTATGTCCTGTATGTAATGTATGTAATGGTGATGTACTTATGAATACTGTTTGTTTTGGTGATGAGTGATGGGTGTGAATGGTGATGATGTACAGAGCTGTGAAAAAGAATTTCCCTCTGGTGAAAATAAAGTCTAAAGTACCTACAAGTATAGCCTCACAGAGATGCAAGCATGGCTGTGGACTCTAGTTTAGTCTTGTTACTGATGAGTTTATATAACATCAGAAAACAGTGAAACATGTCAAAGTCACATCACAGTTTCTAACAGTTTCTAATCAGAGTAATTATTTGTTGATGAATGGATTCATAGTTTTTATTTGATGAATTTTAATCCAATAGAACTTAAACTTACCTTAATATACGCACTGCATAAAAAATGTGTAATGCAGAGTGTACGTGTAACTCCTAAATACTAAATGATTTTAGTTGCAATGTACTTCATTCATTCTTCAAAATCTGAAATGAAAAATAATTTGAGTAGTAGAAGATTGTTTGAACTTTGTTGCATTAGTCCTCTGTGATTGGCTGTTGGACTGCAGTGTGGAAGAAGGCCTCTTGATCAGTCATGTCCGTGGACATCTACATTGATACAAGCAAACAGCTGTCTGGATTCTGTTCACTTCTTCACTTTCCTCCCTCCCTTTCTTCTGTCAAGTGAGTCCAGTCAGGAAATAAGTGGTCGGCATGGGAATGAGTGTGGTTTTTATCATATCTGTGTATGTAAATAGTTGCAAACTCATTGGCCTTCAGCTTTGCAGTTATTTCTGTCCACACTGGAATATAAAATGAGAATAGTGCATTTCTAATGAGTTGAGTAATTGAGTTGAGAATCAATGGGAGCCATTGTTTTACCAAACACTGTGTTATTGACTTATTTAGTTTACACTGAGTAAAGGTTTGTCATTTGATGGATTATAGACTACGTGGCCTCCTCAGTCTTTTACAGCAGAAAGCCTTTTTGTTAGAATGGGCTTGACATTCCTCAACATGGAGTGATCAAGGTCAAAGTGTCAAAGCAGGAATGTGACACACACACACGCACACACACGCACACACACACACACACACACACACACACACACACACACACACACACACACACACACACACACACACACGCAGACATTTGCCTTACTATAAGTCCTGTACATTTGCCTGGGGGAATAGGAAACTCATATGCACTCCATTCTTACCCACACTTCTCTCATGTTCATGCAGCTTCTTGCTTATAGGGGGAAAGAGTATTTTGGTACACTAGTTAGTTTTCTGTTTCATTGTTTGGAGTCTTTGGTACTACATGTTTAGATATTTAGAGCTTCATGTTCATTTGCAAGTTAATTTCTCAGCAAAAGTGTTTAATATTAAACAACATATTTAAAAATAATCTTTTTTTATCCAGGGTAAGTTCCCTTTGCTTGAATGCTCCTTTTTTTTTAGCAACCCCCTGCTCCACATTCACACAGTCACACACACTCAAACCTAGAAGCTGACCAGTACAACCAAAGTCAGATCTGTTGGCTACTAAGCAGCTCCACTAGAACAGTTGGGGGTTGATCAAGGGCACCATTGCAGTGGTAACGAGGGAGGGGCAAGTGCTACTTATTTCTTTCCTGTTCTGATATGTCCTGCTGGTCTATGTCAAACTCTTGAAATGAAACCAACATTAACACCAAATCAAAATGTTAATCTTATCTCTTAACTTAAAATCCTAAACAGCATTATTTATGAGCTCTGGAGACGCCACTACTCTGCTAGACTGTGCTAGACTGAAACTGCTGTGTTTCATGTGATCCTGCATTTTTTATCCTATATAAATTCTTTAAAAGGAATCCATCCATAGAGCCATATATACTGTAGCTTAATGTTCGACAGAAATTTAGTAGTAACAGTTTTACTTCATGGATGACATTTTTATTTTGTCTAACTTACTGTATATTATTTAAGTGTTCTCTCTTTCAAATCTTCTGGATGCGTTTGTGTTTTGATTCAAAATATTCATTGGTTTTCAATTGTTCCCTCAATGAATAAGGACAGAGGAAGTATAACAGAACAGAACAAAACTGATGCATACATACATATGAAAAAAACTAAGACTTGTGTATATAGTTTATCGTACTGTCATGCAAAAGCAGGACGTTATCAAAAAGTACAAAACATTTTTGAGGGAATGTCTGTGTGTGGCCTTTGATAGAGTGTGTCAGCTTTTCTATGGACAGGCCAGTTGAGAGGCTCTTCAGCCATTGATTAACAGTTGTTATTTAATGTTTTTTCCATTGAAGGGCAATACAATATTTTGCCTGTACTGCAAAGGCTAACTAATGTTACATTTGATTTTGATAGTTTCAGATCATCAGGAAAAATGCCTTTGTATACTGAGAGGCTGAGATATCATGTCTTTTACTCCCTAACACCAAAAGACTGGATCTTACATTTCTCATAATTTAACTTGATAGCATCTTTTGTTAGCCCCTACCTCTGTGCGAGGGACTAACAAAACAGCCCCAGTATACAATGCAGATTTTCTGCTATAAATTTGTCATCTCCCAGTCTAGGCAGAGATGATGAAGCTCCAACAGAGCCACAGAAGGCTCATAGACTGAGTAGCAGGGGTGAGCCATACCATATTGTTCATGGTAATAGCAGTATGATTTTTAATGTGATATAGATTTTTCATATCATGATAATAATGATATTGGGATGTGTTTATGTATTTACATCATGACCACGTACAGCAGCAACAAGCATGGCTCTAAGTGAAAGTGATGTTGCCAACAGACCTGTGGAGGGGTAATTTCTAAGAAACTTCAGTAGTGTGGAGGTGGTTTGGTTATAAAACATCAGATTTACAACAAACAACAATAATATGTTATTCAATTCAGTTCAATTCAGTTTTATTTATATAGCGCCATATCATAACAAAGTTATCTCAGAGCACTTTTTCGAGTAGAGCAAGTCTAGACCGACTCTTTATATTTACAGAGACCCAACAGTTCCCAGTGTAAGAAGACTGTAACAGCAAAAGGGCACAACACAACAAAGTATTTGTCAGTATTTAATCACATTTTCATGAATATTGTTATCACAGAATTACTCTGCCATATTATTCAATTATTTTGAGGCAATATCACCCACCTCTGCTGAGTAGTATTTGTAAATTAACCAGTAAATTGACATTGACATGTAAAATCAGAGGAGTTCCTCTTGTAAACCTGTAAACCTGTTGTAAGTGTGTTGTCATAGGTGGTTGCCTAATGCAGGTTTACCCACGTAATTTGCCTCTGTCCCTTTGCTGTTGTCTAGTGGGCTTCAGTGATTCTCTGAATGGAGAGGTCAAACCTCGTATCCTGTTGATGGGCCTGAGAAGGAGTGGGAAATCCTCCATCCAGAAGGTGGTTTTCCATAAAATGTCACCAAATGAGACCCTGTTCCTGGAGAGCACCAACAAGATCTGCAGAGAGGACGTCTCCAGCAGCTCCTTCGTCAGCTTCCAGATCTGGGACTTCCCCGGCCAGATCGACTTCTTTGACCCCACCTTTGACTACGAAATGATCTTCAGAGGCACCGGAGCGCTGATCTTTGTCATCGACTCACAGGTCAGGCCACAAAGCCATATTATATAATTAATCAATCATTTATAATGTTGTGAAGGATTTCTTAATACCTTATTCAAGTGATACCATTATTACAAAAGTAACAAATAAGCAGTGCAGTCACTGCTGTATACAGTGTAGAACAGGGTGACAAGCAGAGATTGCTGCTCGCATTAGCACCCATGGCCAGAGTAGGACCAGGAGTGGGGTGTGAACTGTACCGAGGACTGGTACTGGTTCCTGACTGGTCAGAGCCGTTATACGATAAACTCCTGCAGCAGTCGTTGCTGCTGTTGGTATTTGAACCTTATTCATTCATTTGTGTAACGTTCCGCATCTTGAGTTTGCCTACCATTAAATCAACTCCAACCCCCGTCTTTCCAGGCTTGAGTTGACGAGTTGAAGTCACTATTTCTTGGCTAGGCACATTCACTTCTGAGAGTCCTACAGTGAACACCAGGAAATAGTCCGACACATGACACCCCCATAAAACCCTAATTTCGATTAAACAAACAACATATAACATGTTAATTAGAGAGCTTTAGAGGTGCTCTAAAAAACTTAGAACAGATCCAGGCTAGTTGTTTCCCCCTGTTTTCAGTCTTTATGCTAAGCCTGCTGTCTGTAGCCTTATATTGAACGGGACTGTAATAAAAGGCTATAATATGAGATATGATCAATCTTATCATCAAACTCTCGGCAAGAAAGCTAATCATTCTTTTAACAGTTCTAAATTAGTTAGTAGTTTTACCTAGTTCTAACTGTTAGTGTTGATTAAAATCAAGGAGAATCAATAAAATCTTAACAATACAGGTGAGGCTGGTATACAGCCGCTCTGATGCACTTCCGTCACTCTGGATTTGACATTGTTGTTGTGCGTCTCCGTGTGAGTGATGCAAAAGACACTTTGAAATCCGATTTGAGCATCCAGAGGTTTTTTGCTGTCCAGACTTTCTAAAATCAATCTGGATACAATCTGGACCTTTTCCCTTCCTCATGATAGGATGACTATGTGGAGGCTCTGAGCAGACTGCACCTCACAGTGACCAGGGCCTACAAAGTCAACCCAGACATCAACTTTGAGGTTTTTATTCACAAAGTGGATGGCCTGTCAGATGACCATAAGATTGAGAAGCAAAGGGACATTCACAAACGAGCCAACGACGACCTCGCAGATGCAGGCCTAGAACGAATACACCTGAGGTGGGCTTTACCTGCAGCTTTTGGACTGTTTTTGGTTTCACAATTATGTATGTATGTATGGATTAAATAGATACTGTAATGATGTGTTCCCACCCAAAACGAATTGAGCATTTCTCGCGGTGATATTACATACAAAGTCAATACAAAGACGCAAATAGACGCGAATTTGAGTCGGGCAGCGCGAATGATGCGACTTCCGCGGCATGAATAGATGAAATTCGCGTCTTCCGCCTATTCACGTGAGTTGAAAAATTTCAACTCGGGCGATATATTCGCATGACCTGTGTCGCGAAAGCCAATCATCCTGAATGAGTCACCAGTGGCAAGGTATCTGCAGCATAGAAAACATTTAATTTAACTGAGCTGTAGTGAACACACTGCGGGTGTCTACATAAAATATATGGCTGCATAGCTGCTGTCATGATGTAGTTATTTCGGCATCCTTTTGATACATTTATTGCAATTAAATCACAGCAAAATCTGTTTATTTTGGGTTCATATCGCTGTAGTAAGCCATATGAAGCTGCCACTCACCGGAGACAGATGGACAGGCGCTCCGAAGCTGAGACGGAACGCCTGTAGTTGGTGTCCATCCATGAAATCCTGGCACCGATCCTAGCTAACAGGTCATCAAAGTGGGCTCTGGTCAGCCTCAAGTAGCGCTGGAAGCGGCTGTCATCCAGACGCAGTTCCTGGAGAAGGCGGTGAAATTCACTGAGCTGTGTGCACCTATGGATGATGTTATGAACCCAAACACTACAGCGTTTAGTTTTCTGACGTATTTGAGACTTCCACAACAACAGGTACAATGCAGCAATATTAGTTATTTCGGCACATTTCAGAATTATACATTGAGTCATAAATCTTTACAGTCCTTGTGTGTAGTTTTCAGAAAGTCGTTGTTTTTGGTGACACTGGTGGCCGTTAAGACAATAGCAGTCAGCGTTGTTCTCGTGGGCAACGGCCAAAACAGTGACATGACATACAGTAGACTGAACGTGATCGACCGGCATCATGTTGATAGATGAGGTAAGTGAAGTTACACTGTTATTGTAATTATAATTATTTAAAAAAATCTGATTTATAAAGAGCAATATCGTTATCAGCTTGCTAGCTTGCACAATAACGGCAGGTGACTTTGAACTAATCCATTCTCGTTACATGATACATTGACTGCAAGACACTTCAGCGTTAGCTAACGTTAGCTAGCCAGCTTTATCAGTCGCCATTTGTCTAGTTTCCACCGAGAGACTCAGCAATGTCAGCATAGCTAAATTTGCTGGATGGTAACGCTAACGGTTATTAACGGTAATTATTGACGTGATAGCTGAATCGATGCGCTAATGTTTCAGTATAATAGATGACTTTTTTATTGTCAACTAACGTTACTGTACTGAATGGGTCTGGCAGTGGGTTTAGACAACGATAATACTAAACTAACGTCAGTTATAAACAGATGATAGGATTGGGATAACTAACGTTAGACTGGAGATAATGCACATAAATTCGTGCATCATTGTATTTTACCTTGCTTTATCATTACAGCTTACCATTGAGTATTTCACTGTTAGTCAATCAGCATCCTCAAATATGGAAGGCATCATGATAAAACTACCCATTTTATACATTTTCATTTTCTTTCATTTCAGGATTCAAGTTCTAAAGATTATGCAGCTCTACTGGAAGAAAGCAGATGGTGGTCACCTGTCTGCCAGGGGTTTTTCTGGACATCATCTGGGACGTCTGGGAACCAGGAACCGGGTGGCAGATTAGAGACAAATACCCTGACCCCTTTAGCAACCTATGTTGGCTGCAAAGAAGCATGATTTAGGTGAAATTAAAAACTGTGTTCAGTGTCCCTGCATGTGAGTTCATTACCTCAAAGAAAAACTACATTTTATTTTTTATACAAGCTCATTTATTTTTTCAGTGTCTTATTTTGTTTACAAGTTCTACAATGTCATATTAATTTGTTTTCTTTATACAAGTTTTTCAATAGGTGTTTATAATAAACAAACTATGGTACTGTAAACCACACTCTCAGGACTTCTTTCTTTTCTTGCTCCTATTGTTGTCATTGCTCATGTAGCTGAGGTCATGTCCTTTATGGAGAGAGACAGAGAAAAAAGCAAGAATTAGAACCTACACAACTGACAGGTCAATCAGTAGGTAAATTCATTACATGGGTATACATCAGCAGATATGTATAAAGTATAAGCATGGGTGTCATATTGGCAGGGACATAAATCAGGCTGATGATATCCAATGAAATGAAATGACTTTACAGTGGCATATAATCCACAGAATAGGAGATTGAGCATGAGAGGTAACAAACATGTATACAGTATTGGAGTTAAATGCATCTTGACATTACAGGGCATAATTTGATCATAATCAAACACAGCGGCTCCTTGTGATAGATTAGATAGGACGTTATTTTGATAGAGATAACGTTAGCAAGCAAGCAAGCCAAGAGAGTCTGGATGAATTAGCTGACGTTATCAACTCTAGACCAAGCCCCCAGAAAGAGCGCCAGGCTTTGAAGCCAATTTGACATAGTGGTGAAACCGTGTAACTTCCGGGTCCGTCACGTGATGCACACTGATCCCAAGACACTTTTTCCTATAGACTTACATTGTGATAGAGACGTCTGTAAATCAGCGCATAATTGTTTTTGAGGTACAACAACTAGCCAGTACGAACACTTAAATAACCCTTATTTAAATCATTATGTCCTAAAAGTTGTAAAATGCATAAAAAGCCTAACATTAGCCAACATTGCCCAGCTAAAATCACAATATACAGTTGTGCTCATAAGTTTACATACCCTGGCAGAATTTATGATTTCTTGGCCATTTTTCAGAGAATATGAATGATAACACAAAAACTTTTTTAACTCATGGTTAGTGCTTGGGTGAAGCCATTTATTATCAAACAACTGTGTTTACTCTTTTTGAATCATAATGACAACAGAAACTACACAAATGACCCTGATCAAAAGTTTACATACCCCAGTTCTTAATACCGTGTATTGCCCCCTTTAACATCAATGACAGCTTGGAGTCTTTTGTGGTAGTTGTGGATGAGGCTCTTTATTTTCTCTGATGGTAAAGCTGCCCATTCTTCTTGGCAAAAGGCCTCCAGTTCCTGTAAATTCTTGGGCTGTCTTGTATGAACTGCACGCTTGAGATCTCCCCAGAGTGGCTCAATGATATTGAGGTCAGGAGACTGAGATGGCCAGTCCAGAACCTTCACTTTATTCTGCTGTAGCCAATGACAGGTCGACTTGGCTTTGTGTTTTGGATCATTATCATGTTGGAATATCCAAGTACATCCCATGCGCAGCTTCCGGGCTGATGAGTGCAAATTTTCCTCTAGTATTTTTTGATAACATGCTGCATTCATCTTTCCATCAATTTTGACCAAGTTTCCCATGCCTTTGTAGCTCACACATCCCCAAAACATCAGCGATCCACCTCCATGTTTTACAGTAGGAATGGTGTACCTTTCATCATAGGCCTTGTTGACTCCTCTCCAAATGTAACGTTTATGGTTGTGGCCAAAAAGTTCAATTTTGGTCTCATCAATCCAAATGATTTTGTTCCAGAAGTTTTGAGGCTTGTCTCTGTGCTGTTTGGCATATTGTAAGCGTGATTTTTGGTGGCATTGGCGTAGTAATGGCTTTCTTCTGGCGACTCGACCATGCAGCCCATTTTTCTTCAAGTGCCTCCTTATTGTGCATCTTGAAACATCCACACCACTTTTTTTCAGAGAGTCCTGTATTTCAGCTGAAGTCATCTGTGGGTTTTTCTTTGCATCTCGAACAATTTTCCTGGCCGTTGTGGCAGACATTTTTGTTGGTCGACCTGATCGTGGTTTGGGTTCAACAGAATCTCTCATTTTCCACTTCTTAATTAGAGTTTGAACACTGCCGACTGGCATTCTCAGTTCCTTGGATATCTTCTTATATCCTTTTCCTGTTAGATACAGTTCAATTACCTTTTCCCACAGATCTTTTGACAATTATTTTGCTTTCCCCATGACTCAGAATCCAGAGATGTCAGTGCAAGGGTCTGTCAGGAGCCCAGAAACTCACTGAACCTTTATACACACACTGATTACAAGCAGACAGATCACAGGTGTGGATGGTTACCTTTAGTAGCCATTCAAACCCATTTGTGTCAACTTGTGTGCATGTTATCAGGCCAAAATCTCAAGGGTATGTAAACTTTTGATCAGGGTCATTTGTGTAGTTTCTGTTGTCATTATGATTCAAAAAGAGTAAACACAGTTGTTTGATAATAAATGGCTTCACCCAAGAAAAGTTTTTGTGTTATCATTCTTATTCTCTGAAAAATGGCCAAGAAATCATAAATTCTGCCAGGGTATGTAAATTTATGAGCACAACTGACATGCTTTGCAGTAATGTTAGCTTACCTGGTCGTTTGTAACGTTAGCTACTGTGAGGAGCTTATTCTTTTGTTTTTATTTCGGCTGTTGGGGAGCTGAACTCTGACCTGTAGCTGAAGAGAAGTCAAGCACTCAGGAGCGTGCATTACGTCACAAAATTCGACCCGAGTCCTCTACATAGAAATCAGTCCACAGGCTGCTATAGGAAAAAAAAGTCGAGAAAGGTCTCATTTTTTTACAGTTACATTACAGTCCATTCACACACAGGCAATATAAAGTGATTAATACATGTAAAACATTATGAAAAGTTACATACAGTACCTTTGAGTCAGTGTGGGACAGGTTTTATGTTGATTTAGTATCAAATTGTACTTTCGACACTGTACCTGTGATGATGTAACTTGTATTTAAAAAGTAGTCCTTTCCACTCTTTGGGTAAATCATTGTAGGAAAATTTTACTTTATATTGCTGCGGAGCCACAAGAACTCGAGCTACTATGGGTTCTTTGATATCACCTACAAAATCACTGCACTAGAGACCTAAAGAAATTGATAAATGAGATCTGAGAGACTTTTTTGGTACCGACCAATGTTCACATAAACAGATATAAATTTTAATTTTACCAATTTAAGACTATGTCTATATTCCTCAAAGTAAGGTTTCGGAAAAAGTATTGCTTTGGTATCAGTATTGAAAGTTAGGTATGATAAGATGATTTCTATCACAGACTATAACTGAATATCCTCATTAGGCTTCTCCTTAAGCTTTTTACAGGAACTGTAATGTTGGGACTGTAATACTATCTAGAAATGTGTGTGATGACCTTGAAATGCTAATCTTTTGATTGGTGACAGTTCTCGTTTTCTGTCCACATTTGCATAAAGCTAAGAATTATTAAATTGTGGAGTAGTTTGTTATTGAAATCTATTCTGATTATTCTCCCTGATCTCTACAGCTTCTATTTAACCAGTATATACGACCACTCCATATTCGAGGCTTTCAGTAAAGTGGTCCAGAAGCTCATCCCACAGCTGCCCACACTGGAAAACCTGCTCAACATCTTCATATCTGTGAGTAATCCTGCTTCTGAATGAACTGAATTTATCTGAAAGACTAAAGAGATTTAGTCAAATCTCTATGGAAACCTTACACCAGTGTGCTTCTGTATTTCCCCACATTTTATTAATCAAGGATAGGCACATTACAGTGTATTGCATGTGCATGTCCTCCTGTACTTTACAATCCAGTCACTAGGTGGCAGTGATATATAACAGATATACTGGTTGTATTTCATGAATGCAGATATTACATGGAATGCCACCACTGATTTTCTGAATTTTATCCTGTACTTCTTTTGCAAGTTTTCATTAATGAGAAAACCAAAGCATATAAACTAGTTTTGCCCACTGACATGCATTCATCATTGACTGTTACAGTGTCAGCCACTGCTACATGCCTTTGACCACCACACCAACAAGATCCCTACAGTTCTGTGGTTTGTGGGACTTAATTTATCAAAATCTCAGCAATTCTAACTCATAGCTGTATTGCCAAAGAGCCCATAGAGCCGCATTTGTTATGTATGTCATACTGAACAAAATATTTGTGTGCTTGGGCAAGACACTGAACCCCATATTGCTCCTGATGATCAGGCCAGCGCCTTGCATGGTAGCTCACTGCCACTGGTGTGCGAGTGAGTGTGTGTGTCTGTGTGTGTGTGTGTGTATGGTGGAATAAGAGGCAAAAACTGCAAAAACTTTATCTTCTGATGCCATTCATTCAAAAACAGGCTCTAAATTTTTTGTGGTTGAAATCTTATTCCACTGTCCATGTAATATTTATTTATTTTTGCTTGTTTTACTCTCTGTCTGTATTGTGTACTGTCCCATGCAAAGTGCCTGTCAGGTTAGCTTCAGTGTCATCTGCCATATACATGAGCTTAAATTTAATATGCTGTAACAGCGTCTATTCATAGTTTACAGTTCAGTTCCTTTATTCACTGAGCTTCAAACCAATCTTCAATCTGATAGTGGCACTTAATAAATCAATAAATCAATATCAATAAATGCACTAAACCTTTAACTTTGGTAACCATTGACCCAGTGCAGTGAGATAAATGGTAAAATGTTAGAAATATTACTTGCATATCAAAATTACAGCAAAATAATATAATAATAATAATATATACTAATTGATAATACTAATAGATTAATCGACTAATTGCTGCAGCTATAACTTGACTCCTGTTCAGTTGAAAAATTGTGGATTGTTTTAACTTGCCTTGTATATCCCAAAAATGTTTTCCTGATCTGAGACCCGGTATTTGTTTTTATTCTATTTTTTTATTTATTTAATTTTAACAATATATTTATTATATTTTTCATAACAGAGAACAAAACAGCTCAGACATAACATTACAAATAAAATGAGTAGGTAAGAATAAAAAATAAAAACAGAAAAGGTGGGCATTTTATCCATCCCCAACCCTCGGTACCCCCTACAACCGAGAAAGGCAACATCACATAAATAAATATGTAAACAAATAGCAAGGTTACTGGAAAACTGGTTTGCAGTAGAAAAGATAGAGACATGCTATGCAGGTTTAGGAAACCTTTGTAATATGGAAGATGACAGCGTAGGTGTTCTAAGTAAGGGTCCCAAACTTTAGAAAAAGCATCTACTGAGGAGTGAAGCATACATGAGATGTATTCATTGGGGATACACTCCATTATAAGATTGTGCCACAACTTTTTGGTTGTCAATGTCGAGCCAAATTGGGGCTGGGTCATATTTGAGCCAATCCACTATGACCTGGAGGTGTGCCGTCAGCTGATAGAGTCTCACATTTGGTACATCTAAGCCCCCATCAGAGCCAGCCATTTGGAGTTTTACCATTTTCAGTCGGGGCTTCCTTTTCTCCAGATAAAGGAACTCAGCCAGCCTTCGAACACCTTGGTAACTTTGTTTGATAACAAAATAGGGATCATTCATTTGCAGTGGGTAGAGAGTCTGGGCAGGATGTTCATTTTAGTGAGAGCAATCCTACCCATCTAGGAAAGAGGTAGCGGGGCCCAGCGATCTAAATCTGCCTTTATGGCATCTAGAAGAGGAGGGAAGTTGGTCTTAAACACCTGACCATATGTGGGTGTTATATACACTCCCAAGTAGACAAAAACAGAGGGTGACCAACGAAAAGGAAAGAGCCCTAACAGGCTTGGGACAGACCATAGAGATCCTAGCTGCATGGCCTGATTTGTACCCTGAAAAAGTGCCAAATGTTGAAATGGCTTGGGTCAGACAGGGAATACAGATTTTTCGTCCGATAAAAATATCAACACGTCATATCAACACGTCATCTATTCAATTCAATTCAATTTTATTTATATAGCGCCATATCATAACAAAGTTATCTCAGGGCACTTTTTCGAATAGAGCAAGTCTAGACCGACTCTTTATATTTACAGAGACCCAACAGTTCCCACCATGAGCAAGCACTATGCGACAGTGGCAAGGAAAAACTCCCTTTTAACAGGTAGAAACCTCGAGCAGAACCAGGCTCAAGGTGGGCGGTCATCTGCCTCGACCGGTTGGGTTGAAGGGGGAAGGGGGGAGTGAGAGAGAGAGAGCAGGAGGAAAGAGAACATACAGCAGCACAATACAGCATAGATATGGTAATGGCATTGATGTTAACACCAACGGAAACAACACTAAGAGCAACATTATAATAGCAATACTAATAACAACACCAACAACAGCAATAGCATCAGCGGGTGCAGAGCAGGAGCACGGGGGCAGCAGGTGGCAGCAACCACAGACCCAGACTCCACAGCTCCAGAGGCAGAAATACCTGCAGAAAGCAACAGAAGGGGAGGGAGAAAGAGAGAGAGGAGAGAAAGCACACAATAGAACTGCGGATCCAGATAAATTTCCATAGAACTGCGTGTAGTACTTTTATACTCCCTCTCTCCAACGACAATACCAGATATTAGATCATTCTGCCTTATTGCTTGGACTAGTGGTTTGATAGCAACATCGAAGAGCAATGGGCTAAGAGGGTCGCCCTGTCTATTCCCACAGTGAAGGGGAAAGTTGCTAGATCTCAACCCATTAGTCAGATGCTGCCGTTGGAGTATTGTAAAGAACCCTGGCCCAATTGACAAAGTTATCTCCAGGGCCAAATTCCTCCAGTGTAGAAAACAAATATGACCACTTGACCCAGTCGAAAGCACAAGGGCAGGGTCCTTGCAGCCCTGGGATAGTTGAATGATAGTAAGGAGACTTCACAGTTGTTTCACTATGTTTGACAGCTGAATAGTTCTGCCTTAACAAAATATAGCCTGTATCACAACTTTCCTTGATGATTTCCTAATAGCAACACACTGCTGGCAGCACACTGCGGTCTGTTCCCCTTGAGAAATGTCGCTGAAATAGACATGGTTTGTAAGCCAAAATATATACTGGACCTCTCACATACATTCTACTCTCATGTACACATTGTCACTCTCATATTCAATTCAATTCAATTCAGTTTTATTTATATAGCGCCATATCATAACAAAGTTATCTCAGGGCACTTTTTCGAATAGAAATATGCATTCAATGTACATTTCATATTATAAAAAGGACATATGTATGTAAGAAGAGAATGTATGTACAGTATGTAGAAGTGTGTGCATGTAAGAAAAAGATGAATGTGTGAGAGTATAGTGGAAATGGAAGGCAGCTGATTTATCATGCTGTGATTGGCTGAGAAACTAGATGCTGGCTCCAAAAAATCCCAACTCCCATTCAAAAATATTAACTCAATACAATTTTCCACAACTCATTATAGTCTCAATCAATTCATGCCCTTTAAAAGTGTGCTGGGAGTCATGTTGTAAATGATTGCTTTGTCATGGCTGCCGTTTGGGCGTTGATTGACAGGTATGATTGACAGTTCGCATGCCTGCTGCTTTCCCCAGCTCCTGGACTTGCAGTGAGTCGAACTTTCAAAGCTTCTGTTTATAGGACAGACAGTCATTTTCTCCAGACATACTGTTCTGCTGTGTTTATAGTAGGGGTGACCCCCGAATAGTCGACTATTCAACAATTCGATCTAAGCAGTCTGATTGGACTGCCAATCTCACAGTCAAATTGTCGCAGTGGCTGGAAAATATGGTTATGAAACAAAGGATCAATTCCATTTGTGCTATATTGAGGTACTGAATGTCTGATTTTACATAGAATTGCTTGGTTTCTCCCAATAAATCATGATATACAGCCAAGGTCACCAACAGGTGGACTGCGGTCCGGACCCGGGTGCCATCCTGTCCGGACCCGGCTCTTTAACTGATAAATTATAGAGAATTATTAAATTTTAACGAAGCGTTTCTATTTTAACACACAGCTTTTCTAGCCTTTACAGCACTGGCCCAGGAATCTCACAGACCAATTGCCTGCGTTGTAAATCATCTCACGTGATGCTACTCAGCGAATCAAATCTGTGCATTCCAATAAGCATTGCGACTCAAGATACACACACACGGGAGAGACAAGACGAGACAAAAGTGAGTCAGAGAAAAGTAATTTCACAAGGCGTGCTCTAAAAAGAAACTGAGCTTTTAATCAAGAATGGATAGACTCTTGTGTTAATTCTTCCAACGGGCAGTACAAAACCAGTATGTCTCATATATTCCGAGACCGTGGTGATTATTAAAAGTGGGAGCAAAAAAAAAAAAAAAAAACATGATTCGACAATCAGCCGACCATAGACAAGACTTGACCAATCAGATTTGACTATGTAAATTCATAGTCGGGGACACCCCTGGTTTGTTGTTGAAGGTTAATTCGAGTATTTTTAAACCTGGGCCCTATTTTTACATATTTTGGGGTCTAAATGACTAATAGGTACAAAAAGTTTTGGAATTGGTCCAGTAGATCGCCTTAGCCAGCAGCTGCGAATCAGGCTGCAATGACTGCAACGTAATCCTTGTGGGCAACTGTGCCCGTCCAATAAAAGGGCTCGTTTTTTCCACTGACAGGTTCAGATTGTTTCTAAGTGTCTGACAACATTGTGGAAAAGGTACCTACAGAGATAGATGTTTTTGTTAAAGACTAAAATGCTTTTTGTTTAACCAGAAACACCATTGTCTTCCTGCAACAACTCACCTCTCGCAATATTTCAGAATGAGACTTCTCCTTGAGCAAGGCTTCTGTTTCTGGTCCCCTCCTGCTTCAAAAACTCCTCAATCATCCAGGTCCTCAAGAAACCCTCTATCACAGGATCAAATGACTACAGGCCTGTCGCTCTGATGTCTGTGGTCATGAAATCCTTTGAGAGACTGGAAGGACATCACAGACCCCTTGCTGGACCCTCTGCAGTTTGCTTACCAGGCAAATAGGTCAGTGGATGATGCTGTCAACTGCACTACATCCTGCAACACGTCGACTCCCCAGGGACATATACAAGGATCCTAGTGGACTTCAGCTCGGTATTCAACACCATCATCCCAGAAGTCCTTCACTCCAAACTCACCCAGCACATTGTGCCAGCCTCCACCTGTCAGTGGATCACAAACTCCCTGTCAGACAGAAGGCAGCAGGTGATGCTGGGGAAACTCACATCCAGCACACGGACAATCGGCACTGGCGTCCCCCAGGGATGTGTGCTCTCCCCACTGCTCTTCTCTCTCTACAACAAAAACTGCACCTAAGGAGATCCGTCCATTAAACTCCTGAAGTTTGCAGACGATGCAACAGTCACCATATTCAACAGCATTGTGTCTGCTGTGGAGACCTTCAGGTTTCTGGGATCCACAATCTCCCAGGACCTAAAGTGGGCGTCCAACATCGACACAATAATCAAAAAAGCCTAGCAGAGGATGTACTTTCTGCACCAGCTCAGGAAGTTAAACCTGCCTCAGGAGGTGCTGATCCAATTCTACACCGTAATAATCCAGTTTGTTCTCCGCACATCTATCACTGTCTGGTTGGGATCAACCACCAAACAGGACAGGAACAGAATACAATGGACAGTCAAGACTTACATGTCCAGAGTCAGGAAACATCCCTGCGGACCCATCACACCCTGGACACAACCTGTTTAAACTTCTCCCCTCTGGTAGGCGCTACAGAGCAAACAAGAACAGTTTTTTTTCCACACGCCATCACTCTGATGATCAGTGTCAATAACCCTCTAACACCAAAACATTCACTTACTTCCATTATAGATTATATTTTTACAGTTTAAAATGCACACCATTTTTCACATGTACATATCATCATGCACTGTCACTATAAATCCTCCATGCTGTACTGTATATAGACAGGTATACATATACTGTACATAATCATCCACTCCATGTATATCCATTCCTTTTTTATACAAGTCAAGTCTTTCTATATATATATATATAAAAATAAAATAAATTCCCCACTCGCCCCTGCGGGCGGTCTATTCCTCCTTCAAGCTCGGGTCCTCTACCAGAGGCCTGGGAGCTTGAGGGTCCTGCGCAGTATCTTACTGTTCCTAGTACTGCACTCTTCTGGACAGAGATCTCGGATGTTGTTCCTGGAATCTGCTGGAGCCACTCTCCCAGTTTGGGGGTCACAGCCCCGAGTGTTCCGATTACCACGGGGACCACTGTTGCCTTCACTTTCCACATCTTTTCTAGCTCCTCTTTCAGCCCTTGGTATTTCTCAAGTTTCTCGTGTTCCTTCTTCCTGATGTTGCCATCGCTTGGAATTGCTACGTCTATCACTACTGCCTTCTTCTGTTGTTTGTCCACCACTACCATGTCCGGTTGATTCGCCATGACCAGTTTGTCAGTCTGTATCTGGAATGACACCCGACTGCGCCAATCGGAGGTCACGAAAATGAATGTTGAGTCGGTGTGTACATATTCAAAGACAATGTCGGACTCCGTAGTTTTCTCTGGGCCCCTACCTAATCTTACTAGCGATGACATGTATAGCCGCATGTCATCATTCAACCGCTGGTTGTCAAGATGGTGTCCAGGTAATGATGTGGGCTTTGTAGATAATTGGCGGACTTTCTGGAGAAGACCTGGTCTGATTAGGAGAGATGGCATTCATCCCACTTTGGATGGAGCTGCTCTCATATCTAGAAATCTGGCCGAATTTATTAGTGGCCCAAAGCCATGACAACTCAGAGTTCAGACCATAGACTTAATACAGTCTGTGGTCCAGACCAGGAGGCAGAGTTGCAGTCCCACACGCTTCTCTGCGCTTCCATTAGAGCAGTTACCCACCCCTCACATACCACCTATCAGCATTCTCGGGCAGCTCCTTCAGCTTAATCGCTGCCCACCATGGTGTTCAAGGAGAGGTACTGTGGTCCTTTTCCTGCCTGCTGCTGTCAGACTCTTATAATCAGTACAACTCCCTGCACTACACTCTTGACCTGTCAGTGTGCAGACTATTCAATTACTGAGCATTTCCATCTACTGCTGTGCATTATCTTCATACATATTGTATTCATGATGTTATCTACTTCATATGTTGCTGTGAAATATTTTTCATATACATGTATATTATATATGTGCAATATTTTTATCTTATCTATTTGTTCATACTTACAACTGCACTCAGTCACTATTATTTATTTCTGTCTATACTGCGTACAGGACTATTTTTCTATTTTTCTATTTATTTTTATTGTATTTCTATATATGACACTTTTTCTGGCTGCTGCAACGCTAAAAATGTCCCCACTGTGGGACAATAAAGACTTATCTTATCTTATCTTATTAAAAGGCTATGTGCCACAGTCCTTTAAAGTAGCTGTAATTAAGCCTCTTCTTAAAAAGCCCACTCTTGATCCAGGGATTTTGTCAAATTATAGACCTATATCTAACCCTCCTTTTCTCTCTAAGATCCTTGAGAAAGCAGTCACCAATCAGTTGTGTGACTTTCTACACAACAAGAAGCTGTTTGAGGATTTTCAGTCAGGATTTAGAGTGCATCATAGCACTGAGACAGCACTGGTGAAAGTTACAAATTACCTAATTGCATCCGACGGGGGACTTGTATCTGTACTTGTCTTACTAGATCTTAGTGCTGCATTCGATACCATTGACCATCACATTCTATTACAGAGACTAGAACATTTTATTGGCATTAAAGGTACTGCACTAAGCTGGTTTAAATCCTATTTATCAGATCGATATCAGTTTGTACACGTTAATGATGAATCCTCTATGCACGCCAAAGTTAGTCACGGTTAACATCAATGCCTTTGCCACGGCTATTGCTTTGTATCTCTATGTGGAACTGTACTGTGCTGCTGTATGTTCTCTTTCCTCCTGCTCTCTCTATTTAGAAAACATTTTCATCAATTTGACAACACATGCATAGCATTTAGAACACACTGCACATACACAAGCGTGCTGCAAATACAGACAACACAACCAAATATACAAACATGCTGCAAATACACAAACTGACAACTGAAGTGTTTTTAAAAAGTTTTGAACACAGCTTGGACAGGTTTGTTGTTGCCACGGTGCCAATGTGTATCATGCATTTATGTTTATGTTGTGGATTTCTGACTTCTGCTACTGCTCTACTCTGTGCATGCGCTGAAAGTGAGCACTGCACGCACCTTGTAGGACCTTGCAGAGCCATTTTAATGATTTCTGAGGAGATTTAACATTCATGACAGATATTAACCTTTACTATCCTACCACCAGTGTTGACGGACGGCCTCCTTCACCAAGTCATGCAGTAATTATCTTACAGGTATTAAGTTACTAATGAAGCTGCTCTCATGGCCACAAGACTGCTGTTTGGCCTGAGCATTTCAAATCAAAGAGCTTTATTGTCTCCTCTTATGCTATTCATAGTGCATCACAGGATAACAGTCTATACTCCCATGCTTAAAAACGTATCGAAGAGGACAATACACATTTCTTGTGTTGCACCTCTGCTTGCTGAACAAGCTACCAAACAAATGTCCACTGGGGAAAAGAGCACTGCTAACATCAGTTTGCAGGCTAGACGACTAATTAGCTGGTTAGCTGTAGCACACTGAACAGTTTAAAAATTAAATTCAGATTCTAACTGGGGGTGTCCCAATCAAGTTTTTTGGCCCCAATCCCAATCCGAGTCCTTTAATATTGGATATGTCTGATACTGAATCCGATCTGATCCTTATAATTATGATCAAAGATGTGTTGTTGTTGTTAGAACTACAAAAACTCAGTCCACTCACTGTTGTACGGACCTTTGTCATTTTAACCGGTGAAAGTGAGTGAGAGTCAGAGCGGCTAAAGATGTGAAGCTGCTAGCTTGAATGTTTTGTACAGTGCTTTTTGCTAATGAGATTGAGAGAGGAGAGATAACAGTAAACAATATAATCATATAACTAGAACATAACATCATCTCAATACATCATTCATGGTTCTGATTATGTGGCTTGTAACGTAGCGGTTAACCACCCACCTCTTCCACTTGTAGCTGGAAAGCCCAGTGTTAACAGGGACAGGTGATAACCAGCTTCATGATACCAGTTATCCAGGATCACCAATGTTAATTTTAGTGAAGCAAATAACCCTAAGAGATAGAGACCTCACGACAACAGCTAGCAATATGGAGGTTGGCTGCCAGCTAAGTTCTACAAACTTTTCTTTCTCACCCCGGACAAACTCTTTGAACTTCAATACATAACGCCACATGCAACAATATTGTTATGCGAGTGTTGTTTGAGTAATACAATGACTTGGTGCTCACCTCGAATCCGCATCTTTTCTCTTTTGCTTCCGTTGTCTCTTTTTACTGGAAGGTGCGCGTGCGCGCGTAGTATCTTCTTTTGTTTCTTTTGTGGTACGCCAATTCGCTTGGTATAATAAATGCTGCCTCCACCCGACCGAGTGGGATACATATGTATTGGTTTGCAGAGGAACAAAGCAAAAAAAACTGAAAGAAATACTCAGTCATAATTGGATTTAAAGTAGGTGATTCACCTTGAACTCACCTGTGGTGCCTCCAATCTAATTATCACTCATTCCAGTTTAAATGGAGCAAAGTACTTATTCTGCTGTTTTGTGTCACTGCGTGTGCCACACTGAGCATGGAGAAAAGAAAAAAAAGAGAATTCACTAAGGAGGTCAGTCAGAAGATCATAGCCAAGCATGGACAATCTTATGCCTATAAGTCCATCTCCAGAGACCTTGATGTTCCTATGTCCACCGTGCGCAGTGTTAAGGCAGAGTTTAAGGCACGTGGCACTGTAGCCAACCTCCCTGGAAGAGGACACAAGAGAAAAGTTGGCCCAAGATTGCAGCAAAGGATTTTTTAAATGGTGGAGAAAGGACCTTGGACAACTGCAAAACAGATTTAAGCTGACCTTCAGACACAAGGTACAACCATTTCAACTCGCACCATCCGGCGACACTCAATGAAAGGGGGTTCTATGGTAGGAGACCCAGGAGGACCCAACTGACAAGAGACATTTTTCTCAGGAGTTGGTAGAGACGGCGGCGGCGGCAGCTCGACGGGCACTGGAGCAGGAGGCTGCGGCGGCAGCTCGACGGGCACTGGAGCCGGCGGCGGCGGAGGCCGCTGGACGGGCACTGGAGACGGCAGCGGCCGCTGGACCGCCGACTCAGGGACTGGATCCGGCGTGGCTGGACCGCCGACTTGGGAACAGGAGTTGATGTCGGCCGGTTCACCAATCGGGTCCTGGGAGCTGGAGTCGGACGGACCACTGACTCAGGAACTGGTGGAGGTGTGGGCTGGACCGCCGACTCGGGAACAGGAGCTGAAGAAGGCCGGTTCGCCAACCGGGTCCGGGGAGTCGGAGTCGGACGGACCACCGACTCAGGAACTGGACTTGGAGTTGGCCGGGCCGCCGACTGGAGAGCAGAAGTCGGCCGGACCGCCAACCGGGAATCAGGAGAAGAAGCTGGCCGGGCCGCCGACTGGAGAGCAGAAGTCGGCCGAACCGCCAACCGGGAATCAGGACCAGAAGCTGGCCGGGCCGCCGACTGGAGAGCAGGAGTCGGCCGGACCGCCAACCGGGAGTCAGGACCAGAAACTGGCCAGTTTGTAGAACTGGGCGGCGGAGACTCTGGGGCCCTGAGCAGCGGAGACTCCGGGGCGCTGCCCATGGTGTCGGGAAGCCCGACGACCACCTCTCCCGTGGCCACCGCGGGTCCCCTGGAATCTGGCCAGCCACGTGCCCTCAAAAGGGGAGCGAGGCAGGTCGCTCTTTGGTGGGTCAAAAGTATATCCCAAAAATCCGAAAAATGACCTTGCAATTGCTAAAGACTCCTGGGATGTCAGACGTCGCGTCATTCTGTCATGGAGAGCCATTTTGGCAGCAGGGAGAGGACCCAAAATGCAGACAGGCGAGGAGGCTAAACAGGTCCGAAGATTTATTGAACTTCAAAACAAACTTACAACAAGCAAGAACTGACGTGTAGGGGAACGCAGGGAACGCAGGAAACACAACATCAGCGATACAAAAATCCACAATACTCGAGGAACCAAACGCAGGAAACACACTCACAATGACACAACAAAGAACAAAGGAAAAGGACCGGTATATATAGGGGCAGAGACAACGAGGGAAGCAGACACTGGTGGGGAACGAGACACAGGTGCAAACAATCAAAAAAAGGCGGGAAAAGAACAAAGAAAGGAAGCAAAAAGCGCACAAGGAGACCAGAAGAGTGATTTCAAAATAAAACAGGAAACACCAAAACTCAAAAAACACACAAGTCCAAACGAGAGTCCTTTGGATCCTGACACTTTCTTTAATTTATGTATAATATGCATGCATGGACAAATATGTCTTTCAGAAGTATTCATGCAGTTTAGAGTGAAAGGGATGTATCTCATTATGCTACCTAAACCTTTATCATTTGAATATGTAAAACATATACTATATATAATTTCAATATTGTAAAATGCCAGTTTCTTTAACTTTGTAGGCATGTTTATTTAAATCTATGATGTGTGATGATGTTTATTAAGGCATCATTGATAACAAATCACCTTTTATCTACGACTCTAACTCCAGTTTATGTTACTGTTATTATTAGCATTTAATCCAGTGTCAGAAAGCTGTGGGGGAAGTGGGGTTCCGAAGCTATCCAACCATCCGACAAGCAGTTCTGATGGAGTATACTAGCTCCTTAAGGCTACATTCAGATAGAATCAGGTGCTGCGGCAAAAAAAAAGATTTTCCCATTCATTTGAACCAGGGTACTCTGGACTGTGTTCAATGAGTGGAGATCATAGAAGATGGACGAGGCGCCTCCTCTTCCTCTCATTGAAAAAATACCCCGGATACAGGAGCTGCCATCTTGCGCTGGTGACATCATTTGGAGCCAGAGTCTGTGCAGTAGTGATCCACGGTGGAGCCGCAGGATCAAGTTCCCGCCTATACAGCCGCCTGAGCCAAACGCGAGCACACTCACAGTTGTCAATCATGACGTGACACCCCGTTTTTATAGCAACAAATAACTAATTAAAAACAAACTTATCAGAAAAAAGAACACTTGAACACATATCAGCGTGATAAGAACTACCTAAAATGACAGAAACCATCTTTGGGAATTTGACGTGTACTTTGACTTTTCAGTTTGGCCCATGTCCCATCCGCTAACATGGAGGAGGCGAGGCTTATGACCTATACTGCAGCCAGCCACCAGAGGGCGATTGAGATGTTTTGGCTTCACTTTTGGGAAGCTGTCACATCGTCCATCTTTATATACAGTCTATGATCAGCAACGGGACCAGAGCCCAGGCCTTATTACCATCCGATCCGGAGCCCTCACCAATCCCATTCTCTGGCGGCCGCATCATCAGCCTCGACGGTCCATCCTCCCACGATGGGAGCGATTCTCCGGAGATCTGGACAACTGCAGAGCCTTCCTGGTTCAGTGTGATCTTCACTTTGAGCTACAGCCGGCATCTTATCCCACTGACCGCTCCAAGGTAGCCTATATGATCTCCCACCTGTCAGGCCGCACCGCGGCCTGGGCTACAGCAGAGTGGGGAAGAAATTTCTCCCTCTGTGCCTCTCTGGTCCAGTTCAAAGAGACGCTGTGCAAGATCTTCGACTGCTCGGCCTTGGGCCAGGAGGGCGCCAGAGTGCTAATGAATTTGAAGCAGGGTAAGCGTCGGGTGGCTGACTACGCCATCGAGTTCCATACCCTTGCGACGGACAGTGAGTGGAATTCATCATCGCTGTTCGACGCCTTCCTTCACGGCTTATCTGACCCTATCAAGGACTTGTTAATTCCTGTCGATTTGCCCACTGACCTGGATTTCTTGATTTCCTTTGCCATCAAAATTGATAATAGACTCCATGAGAGGGAAAAGACGAAGCCCACCTGGCCTGAGGGGGCAGTCGTTTCCCTGCCAGCCGCGTCCTTGGAGTTCCTCCGTGGCCTCTCTCTCCCTTCCTGGTTCTCCAGCGCCCCCCACTGCTTCAGTGGAACCAATGCAGCTTGGAAGAGCCCGGCTCACCCCAGAGGAATGCCAGCGCCTTCTACGGGAGGGTAGGTGCATTTATTGCTTGGTCACTTCATTGCTAATTGTCCAGTAAAAGACAAGGCTCACCAGTGAAGAAGAGGGCGCTGGTGAGCTGAACCCTCTCCTCTACTGCTCCCTCTCACCCACTCACCCCTGCCAGCCACTGGCACCGATGAAAACTTCATTGACCAAGGGCTGGCGAAGAGTTTAGGATTAGAGACCTTCCCCCTTGATCAACCACTCTTGGCTACGGCTCTGGACGGACGTTTGCTGTGTAAAGTTACCCATCGCATGAGGCCATCCAGTCCTGAGTCTCAAGGGGCTCCGGGGGGTCCGGACGATTCTCCTCCTTCTCCACATATCTCCGATCCCAGGTATCCCAACCTCTCCAGAGTCCCCCACTGTTACCACGATCACAAGGAGTTCTTCAATAAGGTTCGTGCCTCTTCTCTGCCGCCTCACCGATCCTATGACTGCGCCACAGATCTGCTTCCAGAATGGGAAGCGATGGATAAATACATAAAATCTTCACTTGAGGCGGGCCTCATCAGACCATCATCTTCTCCTGCTGGAGCAGGCTTCTTTTTTGTGGAAAAGAAGGACAAGACACTGCGGCTCTGCATTGACTACATGGGACTCAATGACATCACCATCAAGAACAAGTACCCCCTCTTATTTCTTCAGCTTTTGAAGAGTTACAAGGGGCTAAGATTTTTTCCAAGCTGGATCTCAGAAATGCTTACCACCTTGTTAGAATAAGGGAGGGGGATGAATGGAAGACAGCATTCAACACACCCAGTGGACATTACGAGTACTTGGTTATGCCGTTTGGATTAACGAATGAACCAGCTGTCTTCCAGGCTTTGGTGAACGACGTGCTCCGGGACATGCTCAATTGGTTCATGTTTGTCTACCTGAATGACATCCTCATCTTCTCCCCGGATGAGAGATCTCATGTGCAGCACGTTCGCCAGGTGTTGCAGTGCCTGTTGGACAACCAGCTCTTCATCAAGGCGGAAAAGTGTGAATTCCACCTCTCCTCCGTGTCCTTCCTGGGATTCATTGTGTCATCAGGTAACATGCAAATGGACCCGGGACCTTCCTCTGCAAGTGGAATCTTGTAAGTTGGCCCCACATTTCGTGGGTCCCTTCCCCATTTCTAAGGTTATAAATCCGGTGGCTGTCTGCCTCAAACTCCCCATTTCCATGAGAGTTCATCCCACCTTCCATGTCTCTCGGATCAAGCCGGTCAAGGAGAGTCCACTGGTACCCACCTCCAGGCTCCCTCCACCCCCCCGGATCATCGATGGGGGTCTCGTCTACACCGTCAAGCGCCTCCTGGATGTACGTCGTCGGGGACGGGGCCGACAATATCTGGTAGACTGGGAGGGATACGGGCCAGAGGAGAGGATATGGGTCTCGTCCAGCAACATCGTGGACCCTGATCTTATCCGGATCTTCCGGGGACGTCTGGTGCCATCCCTAGGGGGAGGGGTACTGTAACGTCCCGTTCTGTTCTCTAGGTCCTTTTCCTGTTTTATTTTGATAGACTCTTCATCTTGTGTGTATGTTCTGGTTTTACTTCCTGTCTTTGTCTGTTTTCCTGCCAGTTTTGTGTCTCACCTGTGTTTAATTAGTCACCTGATCCCCATTAGCCTATCTGCTTCCATTTTGTATATATACCTGTGTTCTTCATCTCTCTTGTTGCCAGTTCGTCTCAGTACTCCCATGTCTAGCATTCTAGCGTTCATTTTCCTTGTGTATTGGTTATAGGTATATATGTAAATAGTTATGATGTCACAAATATGCAAATTGCTCATGACATCATCTAGCGCGACTTTTAGAGCAGGCTTTAGCTACTTTCCATTAAAAATAGTTGGCAACACTGGGAGTAGGTGTTCAGAATGACAGACTGCCATTCAGCCAGATGTAAATGTCTGTTTTACAATCCATCTGTTCTTGCTCACACCCTTAGGTGTGTAGTAGCCTCGTCTGTATGTATTGGTTGATCTTCATCACAGCTATTTTTCTAGATGACTAGTTTAGTAAAATATGATGATTTTGTAAGATTTGTATTAAAATGAGCTCACATGTTTAATGCTATCTTACCTCTTTTGTTAATGTCAATTCATTGGGATGCACTAATAAATGCGTCAATCAAAGACCATCTGTCTGTGAAGTTAGGTGTTTATCTGACTGTCAAAGCACATGGTTTGTGTAGAGGATAGTAATATGAATGATTTGTACTTAGTGATCCTCTTTTTTGTCTCTGCCTCTGTTTTCAGAACTCAGGTATCGAGAAGGCCTTCCTGTTCGATGTGGTCAGTAAGATTTACATTGCCACAGACAGCAGTCCAGTGGACATGCAGACATATGAACTGTGTTGTGACATGATCGATGTGGTCATTGACATCTCCTGCATCTATGGGTAAGCCAATGGACACTCTCAACAAACATATTATAACCATCCAATCAAGGGAATTATAAAAACCTCTGCAAAGTCCCAAAACATTAAACACTGTTGCATCTCAATCAGAAATAGTGTAGTTGTTGCCTGATATCAGGCAGAACTGTCAACTTGTTAAACTCCATTTGCATCCTCAGTCTGACATTGTCTCCACTCTAACCGATTTCCGTTTGTGTGTGTGTGTGAGTGAGAGAGTGGAAGGGGGTGGGGGGCGATTTTCCCTAACTAATCACTAGAGGCCAACGTATCCACCTGAATCTAACATCATTTAAGTCGACACTGATGCACAGCCATGCCAACATACTGGTTTTGCCGGGGTTTAAAGAGTGGAGCGGAGTGAAGTAATAACGAACTACAGTGTTGGGCAATATTGAGATGACATGCTGTCTATAAAGAATCAGTCAACTCGGTGGAGTGGGCGGAGTCAAAGGTCTGGACCCAGGCAATGACAACGGTTGACAACAGCATTAGTCCTGCCCGTGGCGCTGATTAGCTAATCGTTAGTCCATACCTTACCTTAGTATCATATAGACATATACACCGATCAGCCATAACATTATGACCACCTGCCTAATACTGTGTAGGTCCCCCTTTTGCTGCCAAGACAGCCCTGACCCGTCGAGGCATGGACTCCACTAGACCTCTCAAGGTGTGCTGTGGTATCTGGCACCAAGACGTTAGCAGCAGATCCTTTAAGTCCTGTAAGTTGCGAGGTGGAAGTCCATGGATTGGACCTATTTGTCCAGCACATCCCACAGATGCTCGATTGGATTGAGATCTGGGGAATTTGGAGGCCAAGTCAACACCTTGAACTCGTTGTCGTGTTCCTCAAACCATTCCTGAACCATTTTTGCAGTGTGGCAGGGCGCATTATCCTGCTGAAAGAGGCCACTGCCATTAGGGAATACCGTTTCCATGAAGGGGTGTACTTGGTCTGCAACAATGTTTAGGTAGGTGGTACTTGTCAAAGTAACATCCACATGAATGGCAGGACCCAAGGTTTCCCAGCAGAACATTGCCCAAAGCATCACACTGCCTCTGCCGGCTTGCCTTCTTCCCACAGTGCATCCTGGTGCCATGTCTTCCCCAGGTAAGCAACGCGCACACACTCGGCCATCCACATGATGTAAAAGAAAATGTGATTCATCAGACCAGGCCACCTTCTTCCATTGCCCCGTGGTCCAGTTCTGATGCTCACATGCCCATTGTAGGCACTTTCGGCAGTGGACAGGGGTCAGCATGGGCACCCTGACCGGTCTGCGGCTACGCAGCCCCATACACAACAAACTGCGATGCACTGTGTTCTGACACCTTTCTATCAGAACCAGCATTAACTTTTTCAGCAATTTGAGCTACAGTAGCTCTTCTGTTCGGATCGGACCACACGGGCCAGCCTTTGCTCCCCACACGCATCAATGAGCCTTGGCCTGTCGCCGGTATATAAGTATATAAGTAACTATCTATTATTTTTATTTTTATTTAGATTCTATTGTAGTTTTAAATATTTGTATATTTGTATATATGTTCTGTGTGTGTAGCATGAAGGGGGCTACAACCTGTGTTGTAGAATGACAAATAAATGTACCTTACTTTAATGATTATATGTACAGTGAAAGAAATGTATGTGGAGTTCCCCTTTTAGGCAGGACCCTGCTTGACCTCCTTTTGTAATGAAACTGTTTTTGGTTGCGGTAACTTGAAATGTGGCTGTTTAACTGAGCTTCAGTAACATAATTTTGTCCAAAGTGAGTTTAAAACTACTTCAGCTTTGTTTGGCCAGCGCCGGCACACTGAAAGTGGTGCGTTGCAAAGCGAAATTTGGCGCTATTCTCTTTACAGAACAGCAACAGCTTGCACAGATGTATGTGCATTGATGTCTGTACTGTTCTCTACTCTACTTTAACTAGTGGTCATGAGTATAGAATTGATTAAGATCTTAACAAAGCATCAGAGCCTTGAGATGCGGCAGTAGTTGTTGGAGTGGCTGAAATCATTGCCCTTGTCGAGGTGAAGTATGCTGGCTTGTTCCATGTCTCAGGAACAGAGTAAATTGGCATACTGGATATAATAGTTTATATTCTCACTTTAATTATCACTCCAGCTGGGAGTATAGTTAGGTCTTGATCTAGATCTATCCGTGTAGTTCTGAAGGCCAGTGTTCAATTAGAACCTGAAAAAGGAAAATGTGTGCTCTAACACCTGATTTACTCTATACCTTTATCAGGAGGTATCAGGGACAGCTTCTATCTATCTATCTATCTCGATTTTAAGCGACAGCTCCCACCCTCTGCACAGAGAATTCAAGCTCCTTCCCTCTGGATGGAGGTTTATGGTCCCAAGGTGCAGGTCAAAGCAATACAAAAATACCTTTGTTCCAGCAGCCATCAACCTGGTTAACAAAATGTAGCAATATTGCACTTTGAACATTGATGCTATCCTTGAGCACTTTTTCTTGTCTTGGTCTACTGTTTGTGCTGTCTGTAAAATGTGTCTAATTGTCTTTAGATGGATGTCTGTCTTGATTTTTCTGAACTGCAAAACAAATCTACCTAAGGGTACAAATAAAGTAACCTGAACCTGATCTATCTAATATATAAGACAAATATGAGTACAATTTGTTTTCCAGTAATAGTAAATAGCTATTATTGCACTACATGGGCGCTAGTTTCCTAGATCTTTGAGTAAAATAGTGATAAAATGTTTGTCAGTGGCATGTGTCATAGGTCTGTATGATAAGGGTCATATGACACCCCCGGTGCTCATCAGACGAGCCATGGTGTGCAGCACAAAAACAGGACCACACAGCATAATGAAGCATGATAAGAAGCAAATAGAGGGAATAGAGGTCTGCCTTGGATTCTTTTTTGTGTTACTTCACGTTCCTCATCTGAAGAGGTGATCTCGGTAGCTCTGTAGCTGTGGCTCACCAGGAAATGTCTTATTAATAAATCTTAATAAAGCCAGTGCTGTGGGTCATAGAAGTCCGGATATTTTTATGCCTCAATCATAGGCTTCTCTTTTTCTCTTTGTCCATTGTGATAGACCACAGAAGAAAATGTGCCATCATGAGACAAGAGAGAAAGTCAGGGTACAGTAGGGGGATGTGGGTTTCTGTGGGAGTCTGACAAATGTGCTGCTTTTGAGGAGCGTCGACTAGGGGTGAGGGAAAAATTGTATCATGATTAAAATGATTTTTAAAATTCTATATATACACAGTGGGGCAAAAAAGTATTTAGTCAGCCACCAATTGTGCAAGTTCTCCCACTTAAAAAGATGAGAGAGGCCTGTAATTTTCATCATAGGTATACCTCAACTATGAGAGACAAAATGAGAAAAAAAATCCAGAAAATCACATTGTCTGATTTTTAAAGAATTTATTTGCAAATTATGGTGGAAAATAAGTATTTGGTCAATAACAAAAGTTCATCTCAATACTTTGTTATATACCCTTTGTTGGCAATGACAGAGGTCAAACGTTTTCTGTAAGTCTTCACAAGGTTTTCACACACTGTTGCTGGTATTTTGGCCCATTCCTCCATGCAGATCTCCTCTAGAGCAGTGATGTTTTGGGGCTGTCGCTGGGCAACACGGACTTTCAACTCCCTCCAAAGATTTTCTATGGGGTTGAGATCTGGAGACTGGCTAGGCCACTCCAGGACCTTGAAATGCTTCTTACGAAGCCACTCCTTCGTTGCCCGGGCGGTGTGTTTGGGATCATTGTCATGCTGAAAGACCCAGCCACGTTTCATCTTCAATGCCCTTGCTGATGGAAGGAGGTTTTCACTCAAAATCTCACGATACATGGCCCCATTCATTCTTTCCTTTACACGGATCAGTCGTCCTGGTCCCTTTGCAGAAAAACAGCCCCAAAGCATGATGTTTCCACCCCCATGCTTCACAGTAGGTATGGTGTTCTTTGGATGCAACTCAGCATTCTTTCTCCTCCAAACACGACAAGTTGAGTTTTTACCAAAAAGTTCTATTTTGGTTTCATCTGACCATATGACATTCTCCCAATCCTCTTCTGGATCATCCAAATGCTCTCTAGCAAACTTCAGACGGGCCTGGACATGTACTGGCTTAAGCAGGGGGGCACTGCAGGATTTGAGTCCCTGGCGGCGTAGTGTGTTACTGATGGTAGCCTTTGTTACTTTGGTCCCAGCTCTCTGCAGGTCATTCACTAGGTCCCCCCGTGTGGTTCTGGGATTTTTGCTCACCATTCTCGTGATCATTTTGACCCCACAGGGTGAGATCTTGCGTGGAGCCCCAGATCGAGGGAGATTATCAGTGGTCTTGTATGTCTTCCATTTTCTAATAATTGCTCCCACAGTTGATTTCTTCACACCAAGCTGCTTACCTATTGCAGATTCAGTCTTCCCAGCCTGGTGCAGGTCTACAATTTTGTTTCTGGTGTCCTTTGACAGCTCTTTGGTCTTGGCCATAGTGGAGTTTGGAGTCTGACTGTTTGAGGTTGTGGACAGGTGTCTTTTATACTGATAACGAGTTCAAACAGTTGCCATTAATACAGGTAACGAGTGGAGGACAGAGGAACCTCTTAAAGAAGAAGTTACAGGTCTGTGAGAGCCAGAGATCTTGCTTGTTTGTAGGTGACCAAATACTTATTTTACCGAGGAATTTACCAATTAATTCATTAAAAATCCTATAATGTGATTTCCTGGATTCTTTCCCCCCATTCTGTCTCTCATAGTTGAAGTGTACCTATGATTAAAATTACAGGCCTCTCTCATCTTCTTAAGTGGGAGAACATGCACAATTGGTGGCTGACTAAATACTTTTTTGCCCCACTGTATATATATATATATATATATATATATATATATAAAGATTTTTTTTCAGCATTTCTGCTTTATTTTCTTGGTAGTCACAGTTGAGAGAGACAGGAAAGGCAGGCGAGAGATAGAGAGGATGACATGCAGCAAGGAGCCCGGGCCAGATTCGAACCTGGGTGCTGCGGTAAGGACTCAGTCATAATACTTGGTACTACCGGGGTGCCCCTCAATATATATTAATAAAATATGTTTTATATAATATTTTATTGACCACTTTTATATGCAGTATAGCAATGATGCCCCTGAAATAAAAATCTGACTGACTTGTTTTTGGAAATATGACTCATGATATAAAGTCTCTAGAAGTGTATGATTCAACTTTTTCCTAAGGTCTAGTGTTAAAAAAACAAACAAAAAATGCAATAAATCGTAATATCGAGTCGCAATGCATATCAAATCGGCACCCAAGTATTATGATAGTATCAATAGTTTCGGGAGATAAGCATATCATCACAGCCTGATGCTGAAGAAAATAATTGGGCCAACTCTTATAACAGTGGTGGTGTCATATGGTTCTTGCATATCAACAACACATCTAAATATTTTACATTAAATCATTCATACTGTACATGCTACACTATGATTTAAAAAAAGACTAATTAGAACATTGTGGCATGTCCAAAGTCAGGACTGTAGGGCAGAACTGTAAGACTAAGTACATGATTCACTGCTGTCTAGGATTAAACCTGTGTCTCTGTGGTGGTGGATGCCTTTTCCAGTATTCTTTCTGTGACTCAGTCAAGGGGAAATAAGGTGATGTGTCTGGAATGGTTTTTAATATAAACAAGGACCCAGTTAGAGATAGAGAAGAGGCTGGCAAAGGAAGAAGAGTGACAGGGAGAGGAAGAGGAGTACACGATAGAGGTTGACTGAGACTACTGTTGTAGTTTCAAATGAGATAAGTTTTTGTCAGTACAGGTTAGCAGTTGCTTAGAAATCTGTAGATACATGTATATCCTTGGTGTTTCTCTTGATTGTAGTTATTTGATCAAAGTTGTCATTGCCAAAAAGAATATAATAGTGACTGAGCCCCATATATTAATGTTTTCAAGTGGGCATGAAGTTATTTACTACCAACTGATGATGTTGGGGCTGTAATTTGATCAATAGAATATCTGTTTGGGCACTGAATACAGTTTGTTATATCACTTGAATTCCAGCAACCTAACAGGCAGTTTTGAGCACACTACTGTATAGGTTTGGTCACAAGACTACATGTTGCAGTGAGATTTTACAGTCTGGTCATTTGCCTTCACCACACCTGGACCAATGAAAAAGAGACAGCTAACTCCTAGTAGGGCGTGGGCTGACACTTGGCACACATTTCAATTCAATTCAATTCAGTTTTATTTATATAGCGCCATATCATAACAAAGTTATCTCAGGGCACTTTTTCGAATAGAGCAGGTCTAGACCGACTCTTTATATTTACAGAGACCCAACAGTTCCCACCATGAGCAAGCACTATGCGACAGTGGCAAGGAAAAACTCCCTTTTAACAGGTAGAAACCTCGAGCAGAACCAGGCTCAAGGTGGGCGGTCATCTGCCTCGACCGGTTGGGTTGAAGGGGGAAGGGGGGAGCGGGAGAGAGAGAGCAGGAGGAAGAGAACATACAGCAGCTCAATACAGCATAGATATGGTAATGGCATTGATGTTAACACCAACAGAAACAACACTAAGAGCAACATTATAATAGCAATACTAATAACAGCAACAACAGCAATAGCATCAGCGGGTGCAGAGCAGGAGCACGGGGGCAGCAGGCGGCAGCAACCACAGACCCAGACCTCCACAGCTCCAGAGGCAGAAACACCTGCAGAAAGCAACAGAAGGGGAGGGAGAGAGAGAGAGGAGAGAAAGCACACAACTACGGGAAGAAGCTGAATTAATAACAAGCATTGATGGGATATGAGGGCGTACAGATGGAGAGGAAGAGGAGGAGAGAGGAGCTCAGTGCATCATAGGAAGTCCCCCGGCAGTCTAGGCCTATAGCAGCATAGCTAAGGGGTGGCTCAGGGGTCACCTGAGTCAGCCCTACTATAAGCTTTATCAAAGAGGAAAGTCTTAAGCCTACTCTTAAATGTGAGGAGGTTGTCCGCCTCCCGTACACAAACTGGGACCTGGTTCCACAGGAGAGGAGCTTGATAGCTGAAGGCTCTGGCTCCCATTCTACTTTTAGAGACTCTAGGAACCACAAGGAACCCTGCATTCTGGGAGCGCAGTGCTCTAGTGGGGTAACAGGGTACTATGAGCTCTTTAAGATATGATGGTGCCTGACCATTTAGGGCTTTGAAGGTGAGGAGAAGGATTTTAAATTCTATTCTGGATTTTACAGGGAGCCAGTGTAGAGAAGCCAATATTGGAGAAATATGATCTCTTTTTCTGGTTCTTGTCAGTAAACGTGCCGCAGCATTCTGAATCAGCTGGAGAGTCTTTATTGGGGGGATTTATTGGGGCAGCCTGATAATAGAGAGTTGCAGTAGTCCAGCCTAGACGTAACAAATGTATGGACTAGTTTTTCTGCATCTTTTGAGATAGATGTGTCGATTTTTGTAATGTTACGAATGAAAAAGGCAGTTCTCCTGGAAGTTTGCTCTATTTGTAGAGTTAGCCATATTGTCCTGATCAAAGATAAGTCCAAGATTCCCACGGTTTCTGGCTGGAGGCCGTAAGTAATGCCATCTAGAGAAACTATATCTTTAGATAATGTATTTCTCAAGGTGTTCGGGCCAAGCACAATAACTTCGGTTTGTCTGAGTTTAACAATGAAAATTGCAAGGTCATCCAGGCCTCTATGTCCCAAGGCATGCCTGAAGTTTAGCTTAATTGATTGGTTTCATCTGGCTTGATCGATAAATATAATTGGGCATCATCTGCATAACAATGAAAATTTATGGAGTGCTTCCTAATAATATTGCCTAAAGGAAGCATATACAAGGTAAATAGAATTGGTCCAAGCACAGAACCTTGTGGAACTCCGTGACTAACTTTGGCGTGCATAGAGGATTCATCATTAACGTGTACAAACTGATATCGATCTGGTAAATAGGATTTAAAACAGCTAGTGCAGTACCTAATGCCAATAAAATGTTCTAGAAGTCTCTGTAATAGAATGTGATGGTCAATGGTATCAATGCAGCACTAAGATCTAGTAAGACAAGCAGAGACAAGTCCTTTGTCTGATGCAATTAGAAGGTCATTTGTAACTTTCACCAGTGCTGTCTCTGTGCTATGATGCACTCTAAATCCTGACTGAAAATCCTCAAACAGCTTGTTGTTGTGTAGAAAGTCACACAACTGATTGGCGACTGCTTTCTCAAGGACCTTAGAGAGAAAAGGAGGGTTAGATATACAGTCAAGCCCAAAATTATTCATACCTCTGGCAAATTTTGACTTAAAGTTACTTTTATTCAACCAGCAAGTTTTTCTTGATTGGAAATGAGACAGGCGTCTCCCAGAAGATTATAAGACGATGTACAAGAGGCATCATTGTGGAAAAAAATATTTCTCAGCTTTTATTTACATTTGAACAAAAAGTGGCATGTCCAAAATTATTCATACCTTTCTCAATAATCAATAGAAAATCCTTTATTGGCTATTACAGCAATCAAACGCTTCCTATAATTGATGACCAGCTTTTTGCATGTCTCCACTGGTATTTTTGCCCATTCATCTTTAGCGATGAGCTCCAACTCTTTCAGGTTGGAGGGTCTCCTTGCCATCACCCTGATCTTTAGCTCCCTCCACAGATTCTCAATTGGATTCAAGTCAGGACTCTGGCTGGGCCACTGCAAAACGTTAATGTTTTTGTCCGCTAACCATTTCTTCACCACTTTTGCTGTGTGTTTTGGGTCGTTGTCGTGCTGAAATGTCCACTGGTGCCCAAGGCCAAGTTTCTCTGCAGACTGCCTGATGTTGTTGTTGAGAATCTTGATGTATTGCTCTTTTTTCATGGTGCCGTTTACTGTGATTAGGTTCCCTGGTCCATTGGCTGAAAAACACCCCCAAAGCATTAGGTTCCCACCACCATGTTTGACAGTGTGGATGGTGTTCTTAGGGTTGAAGGCTTCTCCTTTTTGACGCCAAATGAAGGATACATCATTGTGGCCAAACAATTCAATTTTTGTTTCATCTGACCATAAAACAGAAGACCAGAAGTCTTCTTCTTTGTCCAGATGAGCATTTGCAAAGGCCAAGCGGGCTTTTGTGTGCCTTATTTGGAGAAGAGGCGTCCTCCTTGGTTTGCGTCCATGGAACCCAGCAGTGTGGAGTGTCCGTTGGACTGTCTGCCTTGAGACGTTGCCACCAGCAGAGCCCAGATTCACCAGGATGGCCTTGGCGGTGATCCTTGGATTCTTTTTCACCTCTCTCACAATCCTCCTGGCCAGCACAGGTGTCAAAAGTGACACTGAGATTTTCCACAGTGATCTGAGATTTTCCACAGTGTGGAACGTCTTGTATTTTTTAATAATACTTTGCACTGTAGCCACTGGAACTTGAAAACATTTTGATATGGCCTTATAGCCCTTTCCTGACTTGTGAGCAGCCACAATGCGCAGCCGCAGGTCGTCAGTGAGCTCTTTTGTCTTAGCCATGACTGTCCACAAACCAACTGCAGAGAGCTGCTGTTTTTCACCTGTTGAGTTGATTAAAAGAGCTGTTCCCAATGAATCAGGGTAATTAGGATGCTTTAGAAAAGCTTGGACTATTTGGAATGGTATAGAACTTTGGATTTTCCCATAGACTGTGACAGTTTGCAAAGGGTATGAATAATTTTGGACATGCCACTTTTTGTTCAAATGTAAATAAAAGCTGAGAAATATTTTTTTCCACAATGATGCCTCTTGTACATTGTCTTATAATCTTCTGGGAGACGCCTGTGTCATTTCCAATCAAGAAAAAACTTGCTGGTTGAATAAAAGTAACTTTAAGTCAAAATTTGCCAGAGGTATGAATAATTTTGGGCTTGACTGTATATATAAAAAAAATTTAAAAAAGCACACAAAGAAACACTATAAAACCGATAGATGAAAGCAGAATCTTAAAGCCTACTACTCCCTATTCACTCTTCCCCAGAAAGAGGCATGAAATCCTGATGTGATCTTTGGGCCTAGAGGAGCATAACTGAAAAGGTGAAATTTCTGGATGCTGGATGTTTCCACTGAAGCGTAATTCAATACATCAAACAGAGAAAAGGTTAGCAATATGTACACTCGCTAAAAGTCAGTAGATGTGCAGCTTGTTCCACATCGTCATGCAAAAGTCATAATGTAGCACAGACTGCAGCCACAGATAAGACCCAAATTGTACAAACGTGTAACATTCAGTGAGTTCTTCCTTACCCAATGTGCCTAACTCATCTCAAGATCATATTATTTAAGACAGTGAACAATGTCTCAACACAGCTGGCTAAGGTAAAAAAAAAAAGCATCTTTTGATATCAAAGCTGAACAACAGTTGGTGTGTTGTAATGTTGTATGCATTCACAGTGTAGCTGGTGTAGTAGCTATTTTCAAAGTTAACAATGACCATGTCATATCGTTTAGGATTCCTTTATTTAAATCTGAAATAAAACATAGAGATCACTATTTCTTGTAAAATCGCATCAAATAGTCTTTAAGTATTAGTAAACATCATCTGGTTATGTGTGTTACATTAAGAAACCAACACTCAACACGAGGCGTGACAATTTAAAATTTTAGCCTATATTCATTTTTGTTTTTTGGGGGGTTTTTTTTGCGATTCTCCCAGAAAGTAAATAAAGCAGCACCATGGGGGGAATAAGGGTTTTCAGCTCACTACAAACCTCCCACTCTCAGGCTGAAATAGAAACACACTAATCCCATTTTACCCAAAATGGGCTGCAGTCTGGAGAGCCTGAAAAACACATTTAGCTTTTTTTTTAAAAACACTGGCAGATTCTAGAAAAACATTTCTTCCCTCCATGAATCCATCATTCACCCACCTGCTTATCCCGTTCAGGGCTGCGGAAGGCTGGAGCCAATCTAAGCACTCATAGTCCTCCTTTCATTTTAAATATTGTCATCGCTAGTCACTGAAGAAGCATCTAAATATTATGAAGTACGAAGATGGATTTGAAACACATTTGTAGATTGAAAAGCAGGACTAAGGCAGTAACACATTGCATAATCAGCGTAGTACACATATGCACACAAATACAGCCTCTGGCTTGCAGGAGGAAAAAAAAAAAAACAGCTGATCTCACTTTTATTTCTGTGACTCAGCTATTCTAAACTTAAGCGGACGGACAATTCTCATACAAATTGGGACTTTAAGGCAAGTACAGCAGCACCACCCCAGTGGATCGTTGTAATGGGCTTCCTCATTACAATGAGGTGACTCCGACTGCGTTTGAGCAGTAATAATCACTCTACAGCATTAACTTCTCCACAACTGCCTGTGGGTCATTAGAGCCAGTGTCCACTTAAGAGGAATGGGACACCTTGATTAATCAAAAGGATAAAGGTGCCTCACATTCTCTTTTTTTTATTAACTCTCTCTCTGCCTCATTTCTTATCCTTTTACTATTCTGATACTCAATCGCCTACAACAGGCTTCTGTAATTAAACCCAATGAGTCTTATGGGGCCCCATAACAAAGAGAAAACCCTAATAGCATGTCATAAATTCTATTGAGGCATCTACAGCATTGTGAACTTTCTTTTGGCACCTTGCTAAATCTCTCCCCCCGTGGTATTCTTTGGAATAAAGAGACCACTGACTCACTTAGTAAAAATGAATATCTTGTGTGCAGTTTACTGGCATTACACTTCGAACTGTAAGTTCAGATTTTTTTCAGTCACCTCACGCTGCCAGTTAGAGCTGCTAGGGTGTAAAATTGCTCACAGTAGCTTTAAGCGAGACATTAGCTCTGCACAGGACACCTCATTAATTCTCCTCCTCTCTGTCCCACTCACCTTCACTCTCAATGTTATTGCTCTGCACCTTGCCAGTCTTGTCGTCTGAAAGAAACAACATTTTCTTATCCATTGCCAATCTCGCCCCGTCTCTCTCACTCCTCCTCACTCATGCCCAACTCCATCAGGGTGTTCCTTCTTTGCCAGTCAGTTATCCGTTTATATTACAGGAAGAAGTTGTTGTACTAACAAGCTGTTTAACAGAATATGAAATCGTGTCCTTTCTGTTCTGATAAAGGGGACAAGTCTCCAGCGACATTTGCCACTTTCCTGTACAGTAGAAAGAGTGAGGGGAAGAACAAATGTAACTGACTAGATTTTGATGTTTCGGGTAGTACTGTAAATGCCATAATAATGAGCTAACAGTGCATATTATGTAACATAAAATTGGCTTAAAAACCCATTTGGTTTAATGGGGCATTTGCTCCCAGAAGCTCCTAAAACAATGCACTCTCACACATTTTTTCAGTTGAAATCATAATTGTTTTCCTATAATGACTAGATATTCACTTTTAGTAAGTGATGCAAGTTGTGTTTCATGTATAAGCTATATGCTTCTATTCTTAGCTTTTACACATAGCTTATATTTTTGAACATTTTGCAGTTGTTTCTCTGTATGATAAATGGCATGAATGAAAAATGGAGGCTTATAAATACTTCTTTAGAGCCTTTTACATATTCATTTGAAAACACTGTGAATGGAATCTGGGACAATGATCTTAAAATGCAGATTAGCAGCTTTGATTTGGAGGTACTTTCATTTATCCTCGATAAAAGGCTTTTTTAGGGGGAAAAAAAGGTTTTATCCTCTTGGTTTGTTTGTGTCAGGGTGCCAAAAGTATTATGACAGATTAAAATTATGTTAAGCAGTCACTTTTTTTATGCATGTTTTTATTGTGCAGGTTTTTAAAGCTTATGTAGAGCAAATGCTAATGTGTGTGCAACGGGCTACACACTGAATGAAGAGAGAAGTGTTTGACACTTACCCACCATTTTTAAGCTGAATATTTATATACACAGTCAGTGGCATCATCAGTGACTGATGTATAAAATGTTACACACATACAGGATAATTTAAAGCTGAAATAATGGATTTTTGGCCACTAGGGGGCAGAAAAACATGAAAACAAGCAACATCTGCCAGAAAGTCATCTGCCAGAAAGCCTTTAGGAAGTCAGGTGATGTAGTATTAAGAGCGACAAAGTCCAAACAACAAGGAGATTGGGATGGATTATTGGGTCAAACATTGGACTTTCACCCAAGAGACTGCTGCTTGCGTCACGTGTGAAACTTAACTTATTATTTTAACCAAAAGCATGATCTTTTCGCAAACCTAACCAAGTAGTTTTGGTGCCTAAACCTAACCAAACTGCGACCGTTTCACAAAGTTCACCACATGTCAGAAAGGCTTTCTGGCAGAAAACATGAAAACAAACCTTTCTGGCAGAAAGCCTTCAAGGCAAACTTCTTCCACGTGCGCACAAATTGCCTACTTATACATCCAGAAGACATGGAGCAATGTTAGCATTCATTTGGAGTTGTGTTTCTGGCCACAACAATTAACATGTTGTTCAGCCAGACTGTCACTTTGATTGTCTGGTGTAAAGTGCTTTGATTCAATGGTCTGTATCAAAAATGATTGATTAATGCAGGTTTAAAAAAAAAATTAAATTGTAATTACTTGAGTGATACTGGTAGTTGTTTGCTATCCATCCATGCCTTATCCATTATAACTTCTTTAAACAAGGCAATGCTGTCACTCTCCCCAAGTCAGAGACAGAAGCTATTTCCTGGCCTCGCAGACCTGGATTAGTTTCCCTTCCTCTCAAATTACTGTATATTTGTGTGAGACACAGCACTCTGTGGAGAACAGCACTCAAGTCAACACACACATCTCTTTTCAACACACTTCATTCCCTACGTGAGATAAAGAACACACCCCTCTTCATTTTTGAGAAGCAGATAGAACAGTGGGACACCTGCATACCTGTGGAGATGAAGGGAGCAGCTTTGTAATTAAGAGGATCCAGAGGTGTTAGCAGTCTCTCATGGCAGCATGCATAATTGCTATGACTGATGGGATGTGGGCGGGGAATTGATCTGGGGAGCCGGTGCGATCCCATTATTCTGCTCCGCTTCTGTCTGTGCCCTCTGTATCTGTACCTCTGTCTGACTCTCTATTTTTAAATCTTTTTCCTATCTCTGGAGATCTCTGGTTGCCTATCCCCCTTGCTACCGTTTTTGCAACCTTCCCTTTGCATTCATAATATTCACACAATGTCTTGGTTGTGTTACAGCCAGCTGACAGTGTAGCAGCCGTACTGTATATGGCACTATCAACAAACATTTATATTTTCCTCAAATTTGCTTCTTCTAATTTTCCTGGTAGTTTGTGAAACTACAGCTACAAATAACATCTGACCTCAGTATGACGACAGTTGTTTGTGATATTCTCTTGAACCACGTCTGCATTTTCTACAAGAAATTGTTCAAGTTATTGTTTTAGTCAGTGCCCATTTCTCTAGGCAAGGGATGCATATTCTTGAGGGATTATAATTTAAGGTGCAACAAGATACATATAAAGCAATAAATAGTAAATAAAATAAAAGTGCAACAGAGATTTCACATCAATTTCTTCACGCGTGTGTGTATAACCCCTAGGTATTATTATGTGTCAGACCTGCAGATTTGTTCTTATATGTATTTCTAGAAAGGCAAATCAGCTTAAAACACGAGAGTGCATATACTGTACATTTGAAGCTGAAACTTGAATTGCAGCCTGTGAAAATGTAGATAAATTCTTGTTTTGAACTTACAAACTGCATCTGAAGTCAAGTCGTGTGATTGTATATAGCCCAATCTGTGCAACATACGACACAAAATTCTTTAAACCCGCGTTTCAGATAAGGAAAAACCCATCACACAAGCTAAAAAATAAACAGGCAACAAAAGCAACCTTTTACTGCTTTATCACTGCCCGTGACTCAAGGGGAGTGTGAGTGTGAGTCTTCTGGCCTCCCTATGCATGCACAGCTATGCAGCGAGCTTAACACACTTCCAATAAGGTTTATCACAGCGGATAATAAATAAAACACATTGAAGTTTTTTACTGGAACCAG